>CM029368.1:8180453-8195453 GCA_017165825.1 Hepsetus odoe
ATATATATATATATATATATATATATATATATATATATATATATACACACGTGTATATATATACACACACACTAATATAAAATTCTAAAGGCTATGAAATATATATGAATAGATATTTAAGTTGTTGACTTAAGTAATGAATCACGACTGCAGTTAATTCATTTTAAACCTTGGCCTGGCTTTTGTTGTCCTCTTTCTGTTCACACGTGTGCTTTTTCACCCACACAAACACGCTGTTGGTTCTTTCTCATTTTGTCTGTGTTTCTGATGAACTTGAGATGACGCGCTCCTTACATTTTATGCTGTTTATGGACATAACCAACGATAAAAGCAGAACACTACAGATGAAGGTTTTTCCAGCTGTATTTTTTTAAAATCCGTTTTAAAGATGTATTTTTCAACTCTCTTACAGTGATGCAAACAGAGCCTTTGGCTCACCTCAAACACAAATCAAATCAGGTTACTCTTTTTATGTTTTTCAAGGTTTTAAGATGAATACATTCTCCTTTCTGTTTCAATTGTACTACTGTTCCTCTATAATAAATTTTCAAATAAATCTTTGATATTGCTCTTGTGCAGCTCTGTGTCCCAACTGAATTAAAGCTAGGGGGGATCTCTGGCCTTTAGGGCATAAGCTCACCATCTTTAGGGAACGTGGTCACTCTCAGCCCTGACTCTGAGGTGCTGTTCAATCAGAATTTCAGGAGCTGCTCAGAATAAGCACATTTTTTTATTTGCCTGTTTTTAAAAGATACTTAATTTCGTTTGTGTGAAAGAGGAAGACATAATTTCCTGGCTTGGTTCAGTAAAGAGGTAAACACCGTGTGCCATCTAGTGGCCATATGGGATATTGCAGGCAGGAATATAGAGACAGAGAGGTTTATAAAGATCTTTCACTCTTTATTCCTTAATGCTATGAAGTCCAATTATTCAGCACAACACTTTATTCATCTAACAAATTATCCTTGTATTAAAATGTTTTGTATTAACCTAACAATTACAATGCATTATTAGACCATTTCTGCTTCATTTTACAACACTACTAAAAATCAGCAGCATCAAAATACCAATAATTACTACTACTGCTACAACAACTACTACTACTACTAATAATGCATGCATTTTCCCAATAATGAATCAAGGATTATGTAGTTTAAGAATTCGACACTAGATGGCAGCTCCTCACTTGGATGGAAGAAAATGCTACTAAAATGAACCTTTTTCCCATTTTGAGCACATGATAAATACTGTTTCCATTTGGTTAACTGTAGCCCTGTCTCATAACTCTCCACAGGTTTTTATTGACGTTTCCTTTCGTATAATTGGCAATTTCTTTGATGTGTGCTTAAATCTGCTTTTTGTTCATAACTCAGACACTAGGGATGTGCAAGCCAGTGTATTTCTTTGTGCTGGTCCCAAGCCCGGATAAATGGGGAGGGTTACATCAGGAAGAGCATTTACACCTTACAAAGGTGTAAAACCTTTGCCTAATCAATATGCAGACAATCAATCAGATGTCCATACCAGATCAGTTGAGGGGAGGAAAGCTGAAGGTCAGATGGTTGTGGATTTTGTAAAAGGTTGGAAATGGCTGTAGATAATACTTATTTTAAGAAGAGGGAGGACCACAGGGTACAAGAGTGGAGGGAGATGCGCACAGGTGGATTATATCCTTTGCAGGAGGTTCAGTATGAAGGAGATTGGAAACTGCAAAGTAGTCAGAGCTTAGGATGGTGGTCTGTAGGATGACCTTGGAGGGCAGGAGTTAAGACGGGCACTGGGAGGTGGTGGCTATCGGATTGCTGGGAAACTGCTGCAGAAATGGTAAGGGAGGCAGCTAGAAAAATACTAAGTGTGACATCTGGACAGTAGAAGGAGGATAAGGAAACCTGGTGGTGGAACTCAGAAGTTCAAGAGTGTGCAGAAGAAGAGGCAAGCAAAGAATAATTGGGATAGTAAGAGAGATGAAGAAAGTAGACAGGAGTACACGGAGAAGAAGCGCAGGTCACAGAAAGCAGTGGTGAAGGCTAAAGATGAGGGTTTTGGTGAATGGTATGAGAAGTTAGACAGTAAGGAGGGAGAAATGGACATATACCGATTGGCTAGACAGAGACAGAGCTGAGAGAGATGTGCAGCAGGTCAGGGCGATAGAGGGTAAAAATGGAAACATACTCACAAACAAGCAGAGCATGTTGAGCAGATGTACTCAAAGAATACTTTGAGGAGCTGATTAAAGAAGAAAACAAGAAAGAGAGAAGATTGGATAAGAGGATAGTGAATTAGCAGTGAATTAGCAAGATGGAAGTAATGGCAGCGATGAAGATGATGAAGAATTGAAAGTATGTTGGTTTAAATGAGATACCTGTGGAAGAATGGAGGTGTTTAGGAGAGATGGCTGTAGAGTTTCTAGCAAGATTGTTTAACACAATCTTGAAAAGTGAGAGGATGCCTGAGGAATGGAGGAGTGTAGTGATACCAATTTACCAAATATACAGATGATGTGTATAGCTGTTGTAACTATAGAGGGATAAAGTTGATCAGCCACAGCATGAAGTTATGTGAAAGAGTAGTGGAAGCTAGGTTAAGAAAAGAGGTGAGGATTAGTGAGCAGCAGTATGGTTTCATGCTAAGAAAGAGCACTACAGATGCAATGTTTGCTCTGAGGGTGTTGATGGAGAAGTACAGAGAAGATCAGAAGGAGTTACATTGTGCCTTTGTGGACTTCAAGTAAGCATATGACCAAAATATGACCATGAAATCATTTGACCAAAATATGACCAAAAAAAAAAAAAGACCAGAATTATATTGGGAGAAGAATGTAAATGGAGCTGCAAGGATAGAGGGAGAGGATGACCAAAGAAGAGGTTTATGGACGTGGTGAGAGAGGACATACAGGCAGTTGGTTTGAAGGAGGAAGATGGAGAGGAGAGGGAGAAATGGAGACAGTTGATCCACTTTGGTGACCCCTAATGGGAGCAGCCAAAAAAGTTCAAAAAAGAGCGTGTTGTTGATCATGTTCATTTTCTGTTGTCCTGATATTCAAGTGAGAGTTTATGACCTCTATATTGTGATTGTGTGTTTGGTTCCAGTAATGTTCATTCATCTGCGGCCTGTGTGTGTGTTGGTGTGCGCGCGTGTTTGTTTATATACTGTGCCGTGTGTGTGAGTGTGTGCATGGCTACCGCAGTGTGTGTGCTGTTCAAACATGCCCCTGGGCAGTCACACACTGGCCCATTCTCCAGGCTGTGTGAGAATGGAGGGCCGTCTTTGTGTGAGTGACAGTGCTGTTGTGCAGAGTTTGGCCCCATTGTGCACGGCCACTGTTTCTTATTGACACAGGACCCCTCTCTCCGCCTGTTTCCCAGGCTCAGACCCTTCGGCCTGGCCCGCCAGCGCCTGAAACCGGATCCTCTGAGCACTGGCCCGTTTGTGTCCTCCCTCCCTCTCTTCTGTTCCTATTGTCTGCTGCTGTATTTCAATCTAAACTGTGGTTGGCCCATCACAGAGCAGCAGGTAACGGTGTGGTCACAGCTGCAGCTGCTGTGGTGGCCGCTCATTCAGAGCAGGCCCAAAGGGCACAGTCTCTTTGCTTTCTGTGACCTGTTACTTGCTGCTGTGTCCTCGGCGGTGGACCTGTAAGGTCAGATAGAGGACGTTGCTTTGCCTGTGTGGGAAGGAGCTGATTAGTCTGTAGAACTCCCAGTACCTCACAGGGACATCATATCAAGACCACTGCTTGGTGTACCACTGCATCTGTCCCTTTTCCCTACACGCCTTCAGGCAGCCACGACAAAAGGGTCAGCGATAACATTAAAACCAACTGCCGGGCAGAGGTGGTTAGTGGTTTGGTCAGAAGGTCATGGGTTCAGGTCCTGGACCAGTAGATTACCAGTAGATTAACCCTGAGATAACCTTGAGCAAGCACTGGATGTAGCCAATCCCCAGGCACTGGATGTAGCCCACTGGATGTAGCTGCCCACTGCTACACTGAGCACACAGCACAGCCATCAGTGAACCACAACGAAACGTATCCTCTGCATTTAACCCATCCCGGGGCAGCTAGGCAGCTATGCATTCAGTGCCTGGGAAGCAGTGTTTGGATAACTTTGCTTAAGGGTACGTCAGGGCAACCTACAGGTTTGGGATTCCAAGCCACGTCCTTCCAATCCCTGTTTATACCACCCTTGCCTGTTTATAGATTAAATGCAAAGAATGCATTTACATTTACAGCATTTAGCAGACGCTCTTATCCCGAGCAACTTACATGTCCTAATTACAGGGACAGCCCCTGAGCAACTCAGGGTTAAGGGTCTTGCTCAGGGACCCAGTGGTGGTAGTGCTAGAGGTGGGATTTGAACCAGGGACCTCTTGATCCAGAGGTCCATAGGCAAGTACCCTACCACTAGACCACCGCCACCCACATTTGTAGTTCACTGTGTATTATGCTGTGGCTTTACAAAAATAATAACTTTCACTTAATCATCACTTTCAGTAACATTGTTAAGGTTCTTCTTGAAGTCGTTAGAAGATGAAAAAGTGAAAGTGCCCATGTCATTGTGAAACGCAGCACAGCACAACACAACACAATTAAATTCAACCTCTGCATTTCACCCATACACACACGTGCAGCAGGGGGCAGCTATTGAGAGTGCCCGGGGAGCAGTGACGGGGAGGGTTCCTTGCTCAAGGGTTCCTCAGGGCAACCTACTGGTGAGGCAATCGAACCCACTATCTTCCGGGGCAAACTCCCTAACCACTAGGCCACCTCTGCCCCAAAAGATGTGCTGTGGGATCTGATACCGGGATGTTGTGTTCCTGTAAGTCCCTTAAATTACAAGGTTTGGCTTGTATAGGCCTGACTAGTTACACATGATGTGAAAGAAAACATGATTTAGTCCAGGCTACTTTGTTCCATTACTACATGGTCCAGTTCTGATGCTCCTGTGCACGTTGTAGGTGATTTTGTTGTGGACTAGGGTCAGCATGGGCACTCTGTCTGGTTTGTGGTTGCTCAGCCCCATACATGGAAAGCTTTAACCACCTGTGCGTTCTGAAACCTTTTTCTTCTTTTGGTAGTTACAAACCACTAATTACAAGGAACAACCCACAGATCTGGGGTTCTGGAGATTCCCTGACCCATTCATCTAGCAATTTGTCAAAGTTGATCAGACCTTAACACTAGCCCATTTTTCCTGCTTTCAACAATATCAGCTTCAAGACTGTTTCCTTGCTACATAATATATGGACCATGGAGTAACATATCACACCCCATGACAGGTGCCTCTGTGACAAAATGATCATTATTATTCACTTCATCTGCTAGTGGTTTTAGTGCTGAGGCCAGTCAGTGTATGTTTGAGATTCAGACATAGATCTAACAAAAACAATGAAAATGTCACTTCACCAGTTGTCATATGTTTTAGTCTGAAACTCCCTTTAGGGACATCAAGCAGTGGTCCATCTGTAAAAATGACTAAGTGAACTTTTTGCAGCTTTAGCGCCCCGTTGTGGCGCCTAGTTTGAGAGCCACTAAACTGAAAGGCAGCACTGGGTTACTTGTTTTTTAGCTAGGTAGCTAAAATCTCAATTTTTAGCTTTCAGACTTTTCTTGCAAAATTAGTGTTTTTTGCTTAAATTTTGAATCTCCAAAGGTGCCTCAGAAGAAACTAGCCTAAAGAAACTAATCAGTCTTTTTGCCAGTGTGTTGTTTTCTTCTATTAACAGGGATATTTTTTATGACTAAAGTTATCTAATTATGACAAGCCTAATCAGACTCTTGTTGCTAACACAAAATAGAATAATCATAAGCTCTGGTCCACTCTGGTCAATAATCACGAATTAGACCCATTCCATGCCATGGGCTTGGAATGCACTCCAGATCTTTGTCCTTTCTTAATCTGGCAGTGTATTTTGTATCATTGTTTTGCTGTTCCCATTTAGTTTAGATGCATTTTTTATGTAAATGTTTAGCAGAGAAACATTGTTATAT
This sequence comes from Hepsetus odoe, assembly GCA_017165825.1. Taxonomy (NCBI): domain Eukaryota; kingdom Metazoa; phylum Chordata; class Actinopteri; order Characiformes; family Hepsetidae; genus Hepsetus; species Hepsetus odoe. The sequence goes on from CM029368.1 coordinate 8,186,443, forward strand.
AGTTTGGAATTAATTCAGTTGTTACCATTGTGTTCCAGAAGCAGCTATACAAGCCCAAGCCATGACACTACCTCCACTATGCTTTACAGATGAGCTTGATTGTTTTGGATCTTCTCTTTCTTAATACTTCAGCCTTTAAATCACTTTGTTAGCGATTAATCTTTTCTCATCAGTTTATAAAACCCAGGTATTTTGTGACTCAGCTCTGTGCTTGTCTTTGGGTTTCCGATTCTCACTGCTGATGAGTGGATTGTGATACTTCCACTCCTGTTCTGTTCATGATGATGTCTGTAAGTAGTTGTTGTTTTTTTCCTTGACTTTTCCTTTTTTCAGGGCATTCCAAATGGTTGTCCTAGGCGACTGTTTGTCTTAAAGGGAGATTTGTACCTTTGCACTTTTGCACTAGGCCAAGACTTTTCAGAGCCTTAGCCAATTTTATTGTTTCTTTATGATCTTGCTGTCTGTCTCTGCTTCTGGCAGTCCAGGCATGCATTGTACATATTTATTTAATCATGATATTCGACATTTAACCAACTTATGCTCTGTACAAAAAGGGCCTAAGTTGTCTTCACCTGCTAAGGTGGCTGAGGTTCTTTGGGGTGAACAGGAATCTTCTGAGGTCCTTCTATGACACTGTGGTAGCTTCTGCTGTTTTTTATGCTGTGGTCTGCTGGTGTGGTAGAATCGCGGAGAGGGACGGGGGGAAACTAAATAAACTGGTCAAGAGGGCCAGCTCTGACCTAGACTTTCCGCTGAAATCCATCGAGCAGGTAAGGGAGAAGAGGATGTTATCCAAGCGAACATCCATCATGGGCAACATCTCCCACCCCCTGCATGAGACTGTACGAGCACTGAGCAGCTTGTTCAGCAGTAGACTTTTACATTCGCAGTGTAAGAAGGAAGGCTACCGCAGGTCATTCTTACCTGCAGCTATCAGACTCCACAACTCAACACAACATTATCTATTTCTTATTACTCATTTATTATTATCATTATTATCATTACCATCATCATCATCATCATTATTATTATTACACTTACACTTTTGTTTTTTATAATTAATTTATTTATCATTTATTTATTATTTACTGTTATTATTATTATTATTATTATTATTATTATTATTATTATTATCATTATTACTATTATTATATACTCACTGTGTATATATGTGGTTATCTTTCCTGTCTTTATATTCTTTATTTCTTTGTTAATTGCCCTGTAAATATGTATATGTATATATAGCTATATAGCTCTGTATATGGATGTCTTTCCTTGTTTTCTATATTTTTTATATTCTTTCTTTCTTTCTTGTTCTTTCTTGATAAAGAGCCCTGTAACACCCGAATTTCTCATTTGTGGGATAATAAAGGATTATTCTATTCTATTCTAGTCTATTCTGTTCTATTCTAACTAGTGTTATTGAACCTCTGCCTTTAAGTCTTAATATGCACTGTAGCTGTGTTATAGCCAAAGCAACGTGAATTAGATGTCCTGGCTGGGAAGGCCATGCTGTTGAGAGCTGAGTGAAGATGTGAGTTGCATTCAGCTGTCCAGCATCACTAGAGACTTGAAGGCTGCTGCCAGGTTCAGCATGTGAGAAAGAGCAGATGAAAAACGAAATGTTGCCCGGACACTACAGTGGTCACTGCTGTCTGGGGGAAAAGGAGCAATGAAAACCTGCTCTGCTGGGTATTGTCCACTTGGCCGGCCCCACAAAAGCCGACTCTGTTCACATACTGTTGCAAGAACCTGGCGAAGTCAGTTTTGAACAGCCTGTTCCTCCTGCACTGGGGACTCACTGGGACTATTTGCATTAAAAAAAAGCAGGAAATTAAGCTGTCAAGTTTAAAGAGCACCTTCCTATGTGTTATTGTTATTCTGTTTGCTTGCTATCTGTCTATCTATCTATCTATCTATCTATCTATCTATCTATCTATCTATCTATCTATCTATCTATCTATCTGTCTGTGTGTCAATCTATCTATCTGTCTGCGTGTCTGTCTATCTGTCAATCTATCTATCTATCTATCTGTCTGTGTGTCTGTCTATCTGTCAATCTATCTATCTATCTATCTGTCTGTCTATCTGTGTGTCTGTCTGTCTATCTATCTATATGTGTGTCTGTCTATCTGTCTCTCTCTCTGTCTGTCTATCTATCTATCTTTCAGCTTATTTATTTATTTGTTAGGGATAGCCTTGTGGTCAAAGTCAGCATTAACCATGCAACAATTTACACTTCACAAGATGGGTTTATAGATATAAAGAAGTGTGTGTGTGCGTGTGTGTGTGTGTGTGTTTGAATTTCCACGCCTGCTGCTTTGTGTGGGGTGTGTGTGCTTTATTGTGTGAAGCAATCTGTCAGCGCATGTTTATGTACACGCCACAGCCGTGTGTGTGTGTGTGTGTGTGCGAGCGGCCATGTGTGCACACGTGGTGTGTGTGTGTGTGTGTGTGTCAGATGAGGTGCCGTTTCCCACAGCTCTGATCTAATTCGGCTGTAACTCAATCTCCGTGTGAGCGTTGCTCAGCCAGCACTCACCCTCCCACAGGCAGCATTCTGTGTGTGTGTATGTGTGTGTATGCTTGCACGTGTGTGTGTGTGTGTCAGTCACTTCCCCTGTCAGTCCCTTAGGCCCGTGGGCACAGCAGCTCAGCCGGATTGGTTTACTGTGTCAACTCTGGGAGCGGGCAGCACATGCCCTGCTGCATCCTGTGTGTGTGTGTGTGTGTGTGTGTGTGTGTGTGTGTGTGTGTGTGTGTGCACCATCCGCACACTCTATACACCCTATACCTGCCATTCAGCAACTGCAGGAGGCACGGTGGGTGGGAAGCATTGAGTTTCAGGACATTTCGCCTGTCGGGGCCAGAAAGAGTGAGAAGAGCAACAAGTGAGTGCATGAGTGGGGTGTGGGGTGTGGGGTGTGTGTGTGTGTGTGTCTGTGTGTTTTTGTGTTTGTTTTTGTACATTATGAAGACAAAACTGACTTTATTGTTTGTTTTGTGTTTATTTGTTTTTTAAAATGCTTAAAATGATTTATTTATTTAAGCTAAAGTTGTGGATACAAATATGAAAATTAAGTTTTTTTTTTAATTCACTCATAACTTCACTGTAATAAAACATTGTAACTCTGAAACATTTGCTTTCTAGTTGATGGACGAACATGCTCTTAGATGATGTTAGTAGGTCTATATGTTACCCTGTGGCTGATATACAGGAAATGACCACAGAGTTAGGATCAAGGACCAGAGAATTCATTCATTAAAATGGTTAAAGAAGACACAAGCACGTCCCACAAGCATAATGCAAGCACAAAAACCACACCACAGTGAGAAACAGAGCAAACAATGACCAACAGCTCTGCCCTGACTCACAGAAACATAGACTAACGAGGCCTGGCGACATGACGAAGCGCCAGACGTGCCTGTCAGGGCCGAGTGCACGCAAACATGACCATGTTAATAAGTAAGCACTTTTCTTTTCTGTAAAACTTATTTTTGATTGGCTTAAAAATTTGGGTTTATTTTTATTTGGGTTAAGTAATTTTGTTTACATTTAAAAATTAATTCAAATGTCCAGGCATCACAGAAAATGGGTTTTTAATAACATTTTTTTAGTGTCTGTTAATTACAAATATATATGTTTAAACATAAGTGTGTGTGTGTGTGTGTGTGTGTGTGTGTGTGTGTGTGTGTGATTGTTTGTGCTTATGCATGTATTGGAAAGAACTGACTGAGAGAACATTAATGTAATAAAAACAAATGTGACAAAGTGTGAGAGAAGTCTTTTCCCTCTGTGAGTGTGAGCATGTGTGTGTGTGTGTAATGAGAAAGTGGGAATGTGTGGTGAGTTGGACAAAAGCATAGCTGACTGAGTTGAATAATAGGAGTCCCTGAAAGAATGCTCGTTAAGTGTGGAGTCCGGGCCCTGAGGGTGTCGGGTGAGTAGGGGGTAGCGGAGGGTTCACACTGTTCATCATTATACATTACGCTCATTAAGCCCAGAGTTCTCCCACCCAACGTTCTCCTCAAAGCACCAACAGAAACTGGCATGGTGGGACACACCTGTGTGAGATTGTTTGCCGATTACCAGAAGTGATGGGCTGATCAGTACTGAAATAACTATAACTATATGAAATAACTATACTACAAATCCTGATAGATCTTTTCTGAGAATTGATATTTAAATATAGACATGTATAAAAATCAAACTAAACAATAAATTGAATAAATGCATAAGTGTTATAGATAGCAGAATATCTATTATTACAGTTGAGGCCAAAATTATTAGCCCCCCCTTATGAAATTAGACAACACTCTTGATTTCTCCATTAAATGACCATTAACAACAAGTGTTTGTTATTTTGGAAACAAATACACTATAAAAAACAATGTCCAATACGTTTAATTAGGATATTTTATTGATACACCGAATTGAAACAAGAAAGGGCAAAAATGAGACATCCAAAATTATTAGCCCTCTGGCCATTAATAGTCAATAGTGTACACTTTCTGAGCCACAACTGACAGAAACTGAGGATCTTGGTTTTGGTATCCTTGAGGAACTGTTGGACTAATTTCTTAGAGTAGTTCTTTACTAGGTTGGCACAGGTCTCTAGATTTTGGCCCGTTCTTCCATTGCAAATTGTTCTAGCTGGTCCAAATTGCATGGTTTCTGAGCATGGACATTCACTTTGAGCACCCGCCACAGATTCTCAATAGGATCGAGGTCTGGGCTCTGTGTGGGACACTCCAGGATCTTGGTTTTGGTATCCTTGAGGAACTGTTGGACTAATTTCAATGTATGCTTTGGGCCATTGTCTTGTTGGAAGACCAAACAATGACCTAAGACTAGACTATTAGCAGATTTCTGCATATTCTCCCTCAAAATGTCAACATAATTTTCTTTTTCTTGATGCCATGCACCCGAACAAGGCTCCCTGTGCCTGAGGCTGCAAAACAGCCCCACGGCATGATGCTCCCACCACCATGTTTAACTGTGGGAACTGTGTTCCTAAGGTTGAAAGCCTCTCCCTTTCTTCGCCAAACATAAGCCACATCCATGTGCCCAAACAGTTCCAGTTTAATCTCATCAGACCAAAGCACAGACTTCCAAAACTCATCTTTACCTTTCAAATGTTCACGGGCATACCTCAGTTGGCCTGTGATGTGCCGCTCTTTGAGTAAAGGGGTTCTTCTGGGATGATGGCCCTGAAGCCCACCATGATGAAGAGCCCTCACAACTGTGTTCCTTGAAACATCAACTCCAGAAGAGGCCAGGTCAGCAACAATCATCTTGGCAGATGTCCGGGGCTCCTTGCTGACATCTCTGACTATTGTCCTCTCCAGAAGAAAATAGACAGAAAACTTGCTCTTACGGCTACGGCCAGGTTTGTTTCTTACAGAATTTGTCTCCTTGTACTTGGCAATGATGCAGCGTACAGCAGTTCTAAACACTGTGAATCGCTTGGAAATGGCAGAGTGGCCTTCCCCCTTATCATGAGACTTTACTATCTTCTTTCTGAGCTCCAGACTGATTTCCTTTGTCTTTGGCATGGTGAGTAACAGTAGTCCCTCTCATGTGTTCAAGTGCCCTGTTCCTTGGAGTCTTTTTATGCGGATTGAATGTTGTTAGGAAGCCAATTGACGGCAGGTGTTGTTAGGAAGCCAATTGACTGCACAGGTGTGGTTTCAAAGCTGATTGGTTAATTACTGTAGGTGTGTTTTGAAAGCAAACATTCACATGGGGCTAATATTTTTGACCACCCCATTTTTTATTATATTTGATATAATAAAGCAAGCCTAAAAATGTATTTTATATTACAAAATGTACCAAAAGCTACTAAATAGCACTGGTGAATGTTTGCTTATGTTAAGTTTCATCAATGCTGCAAACATTGGGAAGAAGTTTAGAAAATTGTTCCATAATTCCTGGGGGGCTAATAATTTTGGCCTCAACTGTCTATTAAACCTGTAGCCCCTGTAGCTGAAAAAGGGCGAAAATGTTCTCAACCTTATCCCCCTGTTCAACAATGTTCTCTTCCTTTTCCCCCTGTTCTACAATGTTCTCTTCCTTTTCCCCCTGTTCTACAATGTTCTCTTCCTTTTCCCCCTGTTCTACAATGTTCTCCTTCTTTTCCCCCTGTTCTACAATGTTCTCCTTCTTTTCCCACTGTTCGACAATGTTCTCTTTCCCTCTGTTCTACAATATTCTCATCCCTTTCACATTGTTCTATAATGTTCTCATCCTTTTCACACTGTTCTACCATGTTCTCATCCCTTTCACAATGTTTTATAATGTTCTCCTCCTTTTCCCACTGTTCTACAATGTTCTGCTTCTTTCCCACTGTTCTGCAATGTTATTTTTCTTTCCCACTGTTCTGCAATGTTCTCCTTCTTTTCCACTGTTCTACAATGTTCTTTTTCTTTCCCACTGTTCTACAATGTTCTCCTTCTTTCCCACTGTTCTACAATGTTCTCCTTCTTTTCACAATGTTGAACTAAGCAAAAGTTCACTGTGTATCTAAGACAGCCATCTAAAGTAGGAGTGGAGGTCTAGATTCAGTGATTTGTTAAAGTGACTATTATTAATACGGAGGAATTTGACCTAAGAGAGCTGATCTTGAAAAGCAGCCCTGGTGTTGACTAATCCAGCTTTAGCAGTGAGTTGCAGTGTGTCTTAAACACATCTATACCAACATTTAACTATATTCAGGGCCTTAACTTTTACAGGCTGACAATGTCATATGTGACATCAAAATATATACAACAAAGTGAAGATGTGTTTTTTATATAAGATAAACCTTGGATATACTTTCTATAAATATAGAAATCTTATTCCTACTATTGATACCTTGTGTGAGTTATGGCCACTTCCATTTTGTTGCTCCAATGGGTCTGGCTTTTTTGAGTGATGGCAAAATTTCAAATGCAACAATGTTGTCATACCTCTTCCTTCTTTGGTGAATGGATGAAAGGATGACTTGAAAAAGTGGTCCTGGAGAACACACAATAACCTATTTAGCTACTTCATCGAGCCGGTTACATTTACATTTACAGCATTTAGCAGCCGCTCTTATCCAGAGCGACTTCCATACCCCGACTCCAGGGACAGTCCCCCTGGAGTAACTTGGGGTTTAGGGTTTTTGCCCAGTGGTGATAATGCTGGAGGTGGGATTCAAACCTCTTGGTCCAAAGGTCCGCAGGCAAGTATCTTGCCACTAGACCACCACCCCATAGAACCCTATCACAAATCTTAAAAGCTCTGGCAATCATTGTCTCCATACTAACAAGACAAGAATTAAAAAAAAAAAAATGTTATTAATTTTTTACTTAAAATCTGATACTAAACCAAGTTAGAGATCTAAAATGCAATTTAATCAAGCCTAGTCTGGTTTCCACATCAGAATAAAAACAAGTGACCAAATACTCCTGAGTGGGTTGGGGTGGTCTTGCAGAAATACAGCCAAGGTTCTATGCAGTGTAAGTAGCTAGAACATGATTCTGCTATTGTCAGAGCTGTTTGTAATGACAGTTGCAGCTGATGAGCGTAATTTGTAACAGACATGTTTGTTACGCAGAGTGAGAATGCAGTCAGACAGGGTAAGACAGGGCGCCATTTAATGATGTTTAGAGGAAATGAAAGTGAAAGTGACAACCCTTGTCATTGTGAAACACAGTACAGCACAATACAACACAATGAAATTCAACCTCTGTGTTTCACCCATAAACACACCCATACACACACAGCAGCATCTGTCTGTCCATTATCTTTTTTGCAGGGGATGGAAAGTGTACAACTGATGAACTACAGTCTCTTGTTTTTGATGCGTGAGAAGAGCATAGATGTTGAAGCAGCACATGTTCTGTAAAGCCACTTCAGGCAACATTAAGAAGGCACAAGAAATAAAGAAGAACATAATAAGAAGAAATAATATAAACACAATAATTAGTGCTATATATGTTAGGTGTGTTTGAGCAGAGCAATGGTGATGGTTAGTCACTCAGATGCATCTTATAGCTATGAAATGCAATAAAACAATTTCTTTCAAAGCCTTTAAAAACAACATCCATATTCTTTTCCACTGTGATGCTGACAGTAATAAGGTAAATATGGCAGCCTCTGAAATGAAAACCAAAATAATGTGCTCAGATTAATGAAGAGATTGTGTGGATTGTGTGGACTGAGGAACTCTATGGAGATGTACTTTTTGAGAAAGAGGTCTGTCTGTACAGAAGTCTGTCTAGTCTTGCTATAGTTACTGGGCGTGGGGGGTATTTATCCTGCTTTCATCTGTCGGATCCCATCTATCTTTTTCGGCTTTAAATATCACACACACACGCACACACACACACACACACACACACACACACACACACACACACACACACACACCTCTATAAACAAGCCTACCCTCTCACACCCTTCACACCACACCTCTCTCTCAGAATAAACTAACACACGCACACACACTAACGTGGCCAATCGCCCTCCACAGCAAATAAACACCAGCCTCTCACCTCCTACCATGTCAAGCAAACACACTCCCCTTTTGCCCCCCACCCAGTGTCCAAGTAACACATGTTCACACACATCTCTTATTGGCTGTAAGTGCTGAGGGAACTGTTAAAATCATGCTGAATTGACACTTTCTGCACATAAGGAGTTTCATTCATCTCACTGGTTGACCTTTATTTCTCTCCTATTTTGGTCTAAAACAGATCTCTGCAGCAGTCTTTGCACACGTCTTTGTCTGTGTGTCTCTGTGTGTGTATGCTTGTAATTGTGATAAGACTTTTAAATCTCAAGCTGTGTGTTATCACTGTTAAGTCAAACGTATTCTGCTTCTTCCTTTTCAAAAGGCCAGTTACCTTTATACTGTCTGAACATTTTAGAGTGAAAACTAAAATCTGTTTGCATGGATTTCAGATCTTTTTGCTTTAATGCTTCAAACTCCACAAGTTTTGTGGAGCAGGTCATATGAGTCATGAATAAACCCTGAATACAGACT
>CM029368.1:8200453-8672953 GCA_017165825.1 Hepsetus odoe
CCTCCTGCCCTGCTCTCCCTTTACCACATGGCTGATTAAAGGTAAGCACTTGCCCTCACCAATTAGCGTTCAACACCAGTCTCCCCCTCCCCACCCGCCACCCACCACAAGCCTCCCCCACTCTGTGCTTCTGCATCTGTGTGTCTCCTTCAGAGGGGGACAGGAGAAAGACGAGAGGGTGAGGAAAAAAGGGGGGTAAGAGGGGGGTGTCTTGGGTGTCTGCATTTTTATTGAATGCCCTTCAAATGTCTTGAGGTTTTAGAACACAGTATACACTCTACTACAAACATCAATGTTGTCTTGCATGATAAAGTAACCCCTCATTCACTGCAGACCTGACCCTCAGATTTCTCTGGTTCTGCATCTCTGAAAGAAAGAAATGTTTGGGATGAAAAAATGACAGGTTTCACTGAAAAGAGAGAAAGGCATCATCATAGTCCAAAAAAGCCACTCAGAAGTTGTAATCTTACAGAAGAAGTTGATCTTACTTCTTTTACTTCTATTGCGCATCAGTCTAAAATGTTTTAAAGTTTAAAGAGATCTGTTACATGTTCATGTGGGATGTCCTCTGATAGGCTGTATTGTGTCTCATACTGAATGACTGGATATTTGTAGCTGTGTTGTTGTGAATCTATTTACTTTTAGACCATATAGGGAAAAACATTTAAAAAAAAAACATTTACAGTTAGGCTCATATATATTTGGACACTGACACAAGTTTAGTTTTTTTACCTGTTTACTGAAACATATTCCAATTATAGTTATATAACATACATGGACATAATATGTAGACTCTCAGCTTTCATTAGTGGGTATTCACATTCAAATTGGATGAAGGGTTTAGGAGTTCCAGCTCCTTAATGTGTGCCACCCTTTTTATAAAGAGACCAAAAGTAATTGGACAATTGACTGACAGGCTATTTCATGGGCAGGTGTGGACAGTTCCTTCATTACGTCATTATCAATTAAGCAAATAAAAGGCCTGGAGTTGATTTGAGGTGTGATGCTTGCATGTGGAAGATTTTGCTGTGAACAGACAACATGTGGTCAAAGGAGCGCTCCATGCAGGTGAACCAAGCTATCCTTAGGCAGCAAAAACAATGTTGCTTTTCAAAGTGAGAAAAAGTTATAAGTTAACATCCTCTATAAGGAACTATAAAAGTTCCTTTATCCTATAAAAGTTGCTTTAAGGTATTGGAAAAACAGAGAGCATAAAATATAAGTTTCCAATATGTCTAATAAACTGTAACTGTACATTTAATGTGCAGACATGTTATCCTTATAGAGGGTGTGCCCATATTTTCACTTCAATAATACAAATTTTAACATAAAATATAAAGAAAGATACAGAGAAAAGAAATGACAATGAATTAATGCACATTATTTTACTTTATTTCATTCTTTCTTTATTGTTTGATTATATTAAATGACTGTTTAATTGGTAATGTAACAGAACACACATGAAAATCTGAATCTAAAGGCACTTTACATTTTGCTCACAAAGATAATATTTGCCATAAACTTACATTTTGCTTTGGCTGTACAGTACAAAGTTATGTACTGTGTGTGTGTGGGTGCGTGTGTGTGTGTGTGTGTGTGTGTGTGTGTGTGTGTGTGTGTGTGTGTGTGTGTGTGTGTGTGTGTGTGTGTGTGTTCGTGTGTGCGTGTGTGCATGCATGCGTGCATGCATGCGTGTGTGTGTGTGTGTGTGTGTTTGACAGAGAGAGAGTGAGTAAGCTTAGAGATTTATCTGTCTCTCTGTAAGCAGCTGAGGGTGCATCTCTGTTCTAGCCCTGCGTGCAGAGTGTCAAAGAAAAGCTGAGATGGAGCAAGGGGTGAGCAGCCGGCAGCATACCTCCCCACACTGCTGTCAGCCCTGTGATATGGGAACCACCAGGCCAGAGCTCCGCCATGTCCCCCAGCCGGCACACTGCCGCGGAGGTCCCAGATACCACACATTCCTCCGCAGTGGCCGCTGTGAGAACCAGGGAAAGGCCAGAATAGCCAGCCTGGGTCATATGGCCCTAGTGCTAGACTGTGTGTAGAGCACAGTACAGCAAGTCCAGCATGAAGGGACAGTAGGCTCACACAAAATCATCAACTAATGAGTTCCCACAGGCTGACGTCCATATCACAGCTTTCTAAAGGCTATTGTGGGTACAAAGGGTCTCCCATGAAGGAAAATATGCAGAGTGGCTGAAAAACATAGAGCTACAGTGGCACAATTACTTTGGCTACATGAGGTACAAAACTTGTTTGGAGTTCATTTTATAGTCCATATCTTTGTCATGAATAAAATCCCAGCAACAGTACTGGGCAAAGGTTTTTGGCATCTCAGAAAGACATCTCAGAGAAATATATTTTAGGTATGTGCTTTTTTGAGGGGGGCTGTAATCAACCCATTTTTCATCTCTTACAGTTTTTTTAGAAATAATAAAAAGGTGTGAAAATGAAGATGTATCATAAACTCAGATTTCCTTACATCTGTTGAGATACTTATTTTTTTGTGAGCTGACTTGGAACAGAATTTATGTTAAAAATACACTGAACACACAAATTGGATCAGTGGAACATGTTCTGACATTCAGATGCAGCTCTCTAAAGGCATTTGTGGAACTCTAGCCTCTAGGCTTTCCCATACACAGACTTTAGTGGGTGGTAGGCACTCTTTTACAGTGTTGGCTCAAAGCTGGGTCCAGTGAACAGTCCAGTAGAGACCAGGATGAGAAGGAAGGCTGGCTGACAGCTGAGCCAAGCACTTTCCCATGCTGCTTGGGGTCATAGGGTCAAGGCACAGGCCAAGAAGCAATTGTTTTGGCCTCATAAAGATTGCCAACATGCACCAGCCCAACCTAGAGATTTCTCTTCATTGAAAGATATGATTTTTATGGTAAGGGCTAGAACAAGTTGATAATCAAACATGTTGCTTTATCCTTTTATTATTATTATTGTCAAGGCAACAGTGGATCTACAGGAATGTGGGTTTCTTCTTTAGTGCATGAACTGACCTCATATCAGGAAATTCTATCAAAGATATTATAAATTAAACAGAGCTTTTAAATAATAAAGTTGCTCAAACTAATAAAAATGAACATGAATCTACTTTTTGTGATCTGCAGTTCTGCTGCAGGTAATCTAAGGTAATCTTGACCAAGGTTCCATGCCCTAAAACTAGTCTCTAGGTGCCTGATGTAAGGCTACCTGCTGCTACACTGTGTGGATGAATTTAATGTAGAGGAAGCGTTTTGTAGTGGTGCACTGGGTGCTGTGCTTTGAATTACAAAAAGTCACTTTCCCTATTTATAGACGCAAAGATTCATTTAAATGTAACAGACTTTGCAAACTGTTTAAATGTCTTCTGCAAGTCTGACTTTTTTCTCCTATTACAACCCCTGTGAGTCTTACTGTGTCTTAAACCACATCCAAAGTCTTCACCACCTTAATGAAGAGCTGGATGTGATTTGAGCAAGCCAAGCCCCAGGGAACTTTTCCGTTCTGGTTCCTGAACTGTTTAAACCATTCAGAGCATTTGTATCAAAAACAAATTAGTTTAGAACCTGAAAATCAGTTCCCAGATGGAACAAAACGTCATGATGATATTATAAGCGTGTCCTTGTCCTTGTTTACTACCAGTGAGTAGCCCCTCCTCTTGATGTCACATTATTAATGACAGAGGTATTTTAAATCTGGTTTAAAAAATTCTTTGTTCCCTATTAGTGAAAAGGGCCAGTTGCTTTAGAATTGTCAGTCAGTCAGTCATTTTCTGCCCCTTGTCCCAAGCAGGGTCGTGGGGGAGTGCTGGAGTCCATCCCAGCTCACACAGGGCGAAGGACGGGGGACACACCCTGGACAGGTCGCCAGCCGATCGCAGGGAGGAGCGTGACGGGGACGGCACCTTGCTCAAGGGTACCTCAGGGCAACCTATTGGAAAGAGGTTCGAACCCCTGATCATGTGGCCAACGCCCTGCTTTAGAATTGTATTTATGGAAACTATTTGGGAGACCATAGATTTCTACTTCTAGTTGTTCTAAATAAAGAAGTCAAATCTGGATTTCGAACATGTCTTTGATTTTCACCACCTATTACTTGGGGCTCTTAAACAAACCTTTGTGGTGATTTTTTTTACTTTAAGAAGGTTCTTCCCACTCACGGATCACATCTTCTAGAATCTCTTAAGAAGCCACACACTTAAAGAAGGCGAAGGGGGCACCCACTAGGGTCTTTCTGGGGTTTATTGAAGAACTATGAAAGACACCTCAGTGCAAAGAGACTGTCAGCCCTGCAGCAGTCAGATTTTTTTTTCACTTCATGTCGACATAATACACTACCACCTCACGTTTAACACGGGAAACTCAAACAAAAAACATCTCACATTACGTTTCCAGTAAACCACTGATCATTAATAGACACAGAACATCAGACGGAAAGAGGCTCCAGTCGCAGCGATCAGTCGCAGTTAACAAAATGTTCTGCTTTTGGGAAATGTGATCAATGGCTGCATCAGGGTCATGTCATGAGAGCGTGTATTTTTCAGCCTGGTTGGTGTGCTTTGTTGTGGCACTGCAGTATGTGTGGTGAGGCCCTCAAGGACAGGGGGCAAAACACTGTAGACAGCAGGACTCTCTATACTTCATACATTCCTCTCTCTCTCTCTCTCTCTCTCTCTCTCTCTCTCTCTGCTTCACTCCTCTCCTCTCCCCCTTTCTCTTTCTCTCTCTTACTCTGTTTCACTCACCCTCTCTTTCTCTCTCTGGTGGTTGGGGTGTGGTCACAAGGATCCTCTGAGCCCCTCTGCTCTGTCTCCTGCCCTGAGCCAGAAAGTCTGGACCAGTGAGGAAAAGGCCAATTATATTTGGTTTTTGCCTCTTTGTTGTTGGGGTGCGATTTAAAACCATGCTTTCTTCCTTCTTGCCTTTTTTCTGTTTTCATTCCTCTCTCACAAAGGCTGTTTTTCAAGCATCCGCCACATCAAACGCTGCAGCTCCTAACTCCCACTTTCTCTTCAGCATACCATTATTTTAGCCCTCACAGCAAAATACGCATCCTAAAATAGAACCTTCCTCTTCCTGACCCTCTGCAGGGTGATGTTGTTCACTTTCAGACACCAACCCACAGAAAGAGAGGGGCATCAAGAGGACGTCAGTTACCACAGTGACCAGCGGCCCCATGGTAAACACTGGTAGCCATGACACAAACGCCTCTGTGCAAAAATTATGGGCGATGTGTTCTTCTCATTCAGGGTGCCTTACTGTTAACAATGAGCTGAAGGTTTATGTGTCAGGCACTATGGGCCATTGTATGGTGTGAATGTCTGTTCTCAGCCAGGCATCCAGGCAGTCTGAGGCAGAAGCAGGGACTGGGGGAGAGGCTGGGGCAGGTATTGGACCTCCTGGCGCCTGGACTGTCACTTCGCCCCAAAGCAGGAGGTGGAGTTTGGCCAAGATCTCTGCACTGAGCTCAGAGGGAAATGACAGAATACTGCTCAGCACTCCTGACCAACTGGCTCGCCTTGCATCATTTGAGTGCTTTCTTCTTCTTTTTTTCACTTCTTTGTTTCTCCTTTTTCCACCCTCTTCCTTCCCAACCTGTCAGTCTCAATCCTACAATACTTATTAAAATGAATCCTTAGACTTATTATTCTATCTACGTGGACTAAATCTAAAATCAAAAAGGGTAAATTTTGAAGAGCAAAGCGTAGTGTTACCCAAAAAGCAATTTGTAATGCTAAATATGTTTCTCAACTCCATACTATCACAGGATAAGGACTAACAGTCATGTGAGATTGTGAAACCATGGTCTAGTGGTAGGATATTCGCCTCCAGACCAAGATGCCTCCAGCATGATTGGGTTCCTGAGCAAGACCCTTAACCACAAGTTGCTTCAGGGGGACTGTCCCTGTAATCAAGAATTGTAAGTCGCTTTGGATAAGAGTGTCTGCTAAATGCCGTAAATGTACGGCTCTGCATATCACCCTTATGTGGTGGTCTAGTGGTAGGGTACTTGCCTATGGACCTATGGCTTAAGAGGTCCCAGGATCAAATCTCACCTCCAGCACTACCACCACTGGTTCCCTGAGCAAGACCCTTAACCCTGAGTTGCTCCAGGGGCACTGTCCCTGTAATTAGGACATAAAAGTTGCTCTGGATAAGCGCATCTGCTAAATGCCGCAAATGTAAATGAAAGCCTGTGTGTTTTTATAACATTTTTGGACATATGGATATTTAATCTCAATTTTGACAATACTGGGAGATTCAAGTAATATAACTAATGAATTGAAGAAAAGACTTTTCAAAATCTTCTGTAAAATGTGATTTCTGGTGAGGAATAAATTAGGACACCCACATCTTTTTTCCCAATTAAAATGGCTCAAATCACACACAGGTGTAGCACATCAGTTGCACGTGAATAGAACATCACTACTCAGCATTTTGAAGAAGGTTTGCCCTTTTTAAACCTCAGACATTTAGTTTGTGGGGCAGCGGTGGCCTAGTGGTTAGGGTGTTGATCGGAGGATTGGGGGTTTGAACCCCTTCCCAATAGGTTGCCCTGAGGTACCCTTGAGCAAGGTGCCGTCCCTGTCATGCTCCTCCCTGCGATGGGCTGGCGACCTGTCCAGGGTGTGTCCCCTGTCCTTCGCCCTGTGTGAGCTGGGATGGACTCCAGCACTCCCCCACGACCCTGCTTGGGACAAGGGGCAGAAAATGAATGAATAACTGACTGACATTTAGTTTGGTGCTCCTGACTGTTGAGGTAAAAGTGAACACCATGGTGAGATCAAAAGAGCTGTCTGAGGCCTTCAGAGAGAAGATTGTAACAGCTTATAAGTCTGGTAAGGGATTTAAAAAGATCTCAAAAGAATTTGCAGCCAGCCTTTTCACTGTCTAGAAAATAGGCTAAAAGTGGAGGATTTCCAAAACTACTGCCAACATGCCCAGATCTGGCCATCCAAGCAAGTTCACCCTTGAAAGCATCAACCATCATGGGATCTGCAGCAGGCTCTTGCTACTGTTGATGTGAAAGTGCCTCTACAATCAGAAAGAGACTACACGACTTTAACTTGCATGGAAGGTGTGCAGGGAGGAAACCTTTGCTCTCTAATAGAAACATCAAGGCCAGACTGAAGTTTGCCAGAGAGAACATAGGCCAGGATTTCTGGAATAATTTTCTTTGGGCTGATGAGTCTAAAATTGAATTATTGGACACCAGAACAGAGGACATATCTGGCGTAAACCAAATACAGCATTCCAGGAAATGAACCTCATACTAACTGTAAAGCATGGAGGTGGAAGTGTCATGGTCTGGGGATGCTTTGCTACAGCAGGACCTCACCAGTTCACTATCATAGAATTCACCAATGAATTAACATGACCCAAAACATACCAATAAATCCACCAAGGTCTGACTGAAAACTAAGAAATGGAGAGTCCTGGAGTGGCCGAGTTAAATCCCAGATCTTAATCCCATTGAGATGCTGTGAGCACAATATGTTAGAACATGTAAACGCTATAGAAAAATGTCCTTGTGAAAGCATTTATGATATGTTATTATGTTAGATTACATGCACATTACAGCACAATATGCACCATTCTAGAACAGTGTGCAGAAGGGCCTCATTCTAGAACATTGTGAATTGGGAATATAATTTAAGAACAGTATGCATGGAGGGCAACATTCTAAAAGCAGTTTGCATACAGAGAATCTTTCTAGGGCAGTGTAACTGGGTAATATCATTCAGGCACATTGTGTATTAGGGCATTCTAGGACACTGTGGGTGGTTGTCATGGCTCCACCCGGAATCCAGGCCTTACCATGCTCCCAACCTTGGACTATTGAATCAGGATTCTTGGTCCACCATTTCACCAATCACTACCTTCACTTGTTATGCCTAATTTCCCTCACCTGCTGTAACCCCTGTCTAAGCGTTGCCAGTTCAACCCATGTCTGTCCATTATTTGTTTGTGCTATGGGTGTGTTTGTTGGTAACCTCTGATATAAGTAAACATAATTTTTGTTCTCCCCATGCCCTTGCGCCTCCATGTCTCTTTGCCTTTACACACACTATTATAAGAGTGGTAGAGAACATCCTGGAACAGAGTGTGAAAGTGAACTCCCTATAATCACTGAAATCTGCAGCACACAAACCTCACATTTAGGTTTGTTTGTGTTTGTTGGAAATCAGGTTGATGTGTTCTGGGATCTAGGGGCTTCTTTCCTTCCCTCACCCCATAGTGATTATTCACTCCCCCTTCTCCCGAACTCTCACTGATGATCTCACTCTGTCTCCTTCACTCTCATTCGTTTATTTGATTTTTCATCTCTCATATTTTTCACTCACACCCACACACAGTCACATTCAGAGGTCCCCCAAGTGTTCAGCCCAGGAGTACATTCCCATTCCCTCTACTGCTGTTCCTAGCAGCTCTGCTCAGGTGCCAAGAAGCACATCTGCACATTGCTGCTGGCTCTCCAGTCCATAATATGATGAGAGCTCTCAAGCTGTAGCTCCTCTCCAAGGATGACTGTGTGAGAGCGGCTGAGAAGCTTCTTCTCAGGAATATGAAATGGAATATATTTCAATTTAGAAAGGATGTTTTTCAGATCTGCTCTGGAGTTTCACTCTCCTCCAGTTTAACATTTAGAATGAAAAGCTTAATAACAGTTAATAACAATCTTCCGATTCAGTGTTTTGTGTGAATGTAAGACTTTTCAAATGACAATGTACAAATTCATCTCTACTGAATTTTGAACCATAAATGCATATTTTATACTTTATAATATTTATGTATTTTTACTATAAATGTTTTAAAACCAAGTAATTTATTTGTGAAATGTTAGCTAGCTTGCAATGTAAAACCTAAGTCAATATCCATAGTGTTAATGATATGTAAAACAGTTTATGGAGTTAGAAATACTGAGCTCTTTAGTTAAATAAATGGATAAATAAATAAATAAATTAATTAATTAATAAAATACTGTAAGTTGATACGATGAGGAAATAACTTGGAGCACTGACCATGAATTCAATTTGCTTGTTTGGCATTGGACATGTTTATGATGGAATATAAACACATTGGACCCATGACTAACGTTTCAGAGTTTATTTAATATTTGAGAGTGATTAAACAGAAATTGGATAGCATGCAATGGCAAATTCTATGAAAAGGACAAAAATTAAACAACACTATTAGTCATACCATTTTGGCAATACTTAATTTGGAATCGTTTGCTTCCCTTTGACTTCCATTTAACTAAACATCACCTCTTTTGTCATTTTAAAGGGGTAGTCTGGCAAAATTAAGTTTTTCACTTACAGTTAGAACACTTAAGCCAACCATGCTAACGGACACAAGGAGTCAACAGCTATTTGTCATTTTATACAATTTCCCTAAATATACCCTTAAAACTTGTAAATGTGATTTAGGACATAGTAGGATTTACGGTGAGCTATAAAATTCAGAATCTGATTCTGGATCAGAGTGTTTCATAATTAAAAAGGCGGTTGATCAGCACTCCTTAATTTATGAAAATAAAGCATATTGTCCACAAAAATGCCCCAGTACACCCCAACACAAAGTTTTATTATTTTTTATACACAATCACCAAAATATTAAAAACAACACTCAAATAATGTACTTCCCCCTCCTGTAATGTATAATGTACTTCAGCTCTGACCCGCTGAGCCATGGACTTCACTAGGTGACCATTCCTGAACAGTTTATGCAGTGTGTCAGGGTGAATTATCCTGATGAAAGCAGCCACTGCCATTAGGGAATCCTGTTGCCAAGAAGGGGTGTACTTTTTAAGTACAATATTCTTTACATAGGTGGTACAAAAATTCAATGCCAGTACCCAGTGTTTCCCAGAACAACACAGCCCAGAGCATTACACTGCCTGAGCTCTCAGAAATGAGGCAAGTACTGGTTGTCCACATGATGTCAAAAGTAATTAATGAGACCTGTCCATCATCTTCCATTGCCTTTCAGTCCAGTTCTAATTTACTGAAAATTTTAGTAGTGGACAGGGGTCAGCATGGGCATTTTTTAAATTCTGCAATTACACACCCTCATATACAAGTTGTAATGCATTCTGCATCTTACACCAGTCATAGGCAGCATTAACTTTTAAGAAATCAGACCTCACAAACTAGCCAACATGCTCCAAGGCCATTGATGAGACTCAATCCCTTACAAACTTGTTATCAGTTCAACATTGTCCTTAGTTGGACCTTTTTTAGTTGGTACTAAGCACTACATACCCCAGCAAGGGAACTAAATGGTTTCAAAGAATATTGCCTTCAAGTTTTCTGGTAATGAACATAGATACAACACGGGACTAAACTGAAGAGGCAAAAAGTGAATTTTCTTGGCTGATCATCTATATCTGATGCAGTAAAAAGTGTAGTAAGAGGTGTAAAAACTGCTGAAGAATGTGACAGCAATCATTGCAGCCTGAACGTGTTTCCATAACCCATGTATATTGATTATAGGGTTTCTATAGGAGGGCATCCAAATGAAGGGAGATCAGAGTATTCATTCATCTGAAGCTGATTTCATTCTTGTTTCTAATTCAGATCTGTAAAAAAATATTCTTTTCCGGACTTTTCTTTCACCATTATAGCTCTTGCTTGTTGTCACAGGTCTCTCTCTCAGCCCCCAGACAAGTAAAATGAAACATTACCCTCTAGCACAACTGAGAACATGAGAACTAAGAAAGGAAAAGATCAGGAATACACTTTTATTAGTGAGCTGCTTGGATGATGAGGTAACTTTTTCACAAAGATGACTAACTTCCAGTGATATGAGCAGGTCCAAAACCACACCCAAACAGCAGGGATGATTAAATCAGATGTTTTGGACATCATTGGTATATTATTTGGCCAAATGTATCTCACATATACTTATTTGCATTATAACACTAAATAGGATTTTCCCCTCCTGCTCATAATCATTGTACATTGAACGATTCTCATTTGTTTTTCCCAAAGTCCTCAGAGCCTTATAATACAGCTCAGCAGTGTGTGTAGCCTCATCTAAAACAGACAGCCGGCGCAGCTGGATCCTGCTGCGGCCAAAGCCATAGCCTGCTGTTCTTCTTCACAGTGCAGGAAGTGACATCAGTCGCTCGCCACATCAATAAGGGAAACACAACCTTAGCATCTGACACAAGGGACGCATCAATTCAGCAATATTCGGATGCAGCTCCAGAGGTGTCCTGTACTCGTAACGTCAGAGGATGTGCTTTATTCAGAGCTTACGTATGTGGTGCAGGTTTCATGAACAGAATGAGAGACAGCATTGCTTGCTGCTGCTCAAAAGGCGTTTCCCATATATGTGATGAAAGGTTCCTAGATTCATTGGCTTATAATGATTATGAAATCCTTTACCATCATAAAATCCCTCATATCTCATAGATTTCATTGCAAAACTATCTAACATGGGATTTGTCGCTCCACTGATTTGCATTTTACAACTTCTGTCAGCATGAAATGTTCTCAATGTAATGAGCAGTCTAAAGGAAACTGCATTATTATTGCATTATTGATTACCAAAAAAAGATATGAAAAAAATGATTTTTTTTTCAATCAGGCCTGTATTTTCCTGAAAGAATTGTAATATAATTGTATACATGGACAATAGTACTGCATTGTGACATATGTGAAATACAAATATTCCTTACTTTCTCTAGATTCTAAGATTATACAGTACTGTGCAAAAGTTTTAGGCAGGTGTGGAAAAAATGCTGTAAACAAAGAATGCTTTCAGAAGTATAAATAATGATTGTTTATTTTTATCAATTTACAAAATATAAGGGAACGAACAAAGGAAAAATCTAAATCAAATCAATATTTTGTGTTACTACCTTTTGCCTTCAAACCAGCATCAGTTCTTCTGGCCCCCACAGAGCCCTGATCTCAACATCATCCAGTGTGTCTGGATTACATGAAGAGACAGAAGGATGTGAGGAAGCCTACATCCACAGAAGATCTGTGCTTAGTTCTCCAAGATGTGAAACAACCTACCAGCCGAGTTCCTTCAAAAACTGTGTGCAAGAGTACCTAGAAGAATTGATGCTGTTTTGAAGCCAAAGGGTGGTCACACCAAATATTGATTTGATTTAGATTTCTCTTTTGTTCATTCACTGCATTTTGTTGATTGATGAAGAGAAATAATTAACACTTCCATTTCTGAAAGCATTCTTTGTTAACAGCATTTTTTCCACACCTGCCTAAAACTTCTGCACAGTACTGCATATATTCTTTTTTATATTTATGATGTTCATATATGACTAAAAGTTAAAAACATTTAGAGTAAAATTACAGGTGCATGCCAAAACCTTGGAACCAAAAATGTATTTGAGCAACAGTAAGTATAAAGTGTACATTTAAAGTATATTACAACTGAATGTTTTTTAGATCCTTTTTTTCATACGTTTTGAGCCCCTATAAATTATATAAGTTGAGTAAATTAACAAAGTAAACTTACAAAACTAAGTTGATTACAAGCAGCTTTAGGGTTAGATTTGGGTTTAGGGTTTAGCTTAAAGATAAAGTTAGTTCTATTTACAGTGATGAAAATATAAACATTTAAACATTAATTTAAAATAAAGGGAAACAAGATTTTTGCAAAAGGTATTTTATAGGTCTAAATGGAAATGTAAGAAATAAAAAGTTAATTCCATGAAGTTGAACAATACTATATTAAAGAACCCATCTAAAATAACTCTTCATGTATAGACTGCACTTCATGTTCAGCTCTAAGCATACGGATGAGATTGAGGCCATGTCAGCGTACGGCCCCGGCTGGCTGTCTCACTGGAGGATAGTGCCTCCTTTATGGGGCAGTCCCTGATTGTCCCCAGTTCCTGTTGTTCTATTTGTGGCCCTGTGGTTGTCTCAAAGGTTTCCCACCGGATCAGATTGCCGCAGCACACAGCCCTAGACAAAACTCCATTCAGGGCCTTTAGCAGGCCAGCTTCTCACTCTCTCACCACCCTCTTTCCTGTAACCCTTCCCCACTGGAGCCTGCTGGAAAACAATGTGTCGTTACCTTCAGTCCAGCACGGTTGGGTGAGACAGAAACCAACCCGCCCAAACTGCCTGGGAATGGATTCCTCTGGGGACAAAGGAAGCGTGTGTAAGAGGTCGTGGCTGTGTGTGTGTGTGTGTGTGTGTGTGTGTGTGTGTCTGTGAGTGTGCTTGCAATGGTGTGAGGTAAATGCCAAAATTTACTACACCAGCATTGTTTGTAAAAGGTAGAGCAGCAGAGTGGTTAGATGATGCTGTTCCTCCATGGTTCTCGGCTGCTCCCGTTGGACTCAACACAATGGATTATCCATCTCCATTTCTACTGGTCCTCTGCATCTTCCACCTTAAGAAATCTTTGTACCATTTCATTTATCAGTTTTTGCCAACATGTGACTGCTTAACTGAAATAGTCAGAAAATACTAATATTATTGTGAATGAATGTAATATTACATACATAATGCACTGAAACAAATAAAAATAAAATAGGTTTCACTCCTAGGTATGACTGCACTCCTATAAACTACATTTCTCCCCTGTGTTTCATATGAATAATGTTTGAGCCTCATTTTAACCACGTGTTCGCTGCTCCTCAGTGTTATCTCTTAGTCCTATCTCTGTTCAGATAGAAATGTAAATTTTGATCATTTCTAAATTTCATTTCTACAACCCTATGCACCAGTAGGAAAGAAAATATACAACATTAATCAATAAGATGATGTTCCAACCTTCCCCCTTCTTTCACTGAGTGACACACTTGGCTGGCTCATATACCCTCCTAAAACCAGCATATTGCATTTGGTTCAGAAACCAGGCACATTATGGAAGTGTGTAAGTTCCCTTTGACATTAAGTTTAAGCTTGTTTGTAATGGGAAACACCTTGCTGCAGTGTGGATTTTGTGAACATATCTCATGTATTTTTTTTTAAATGTACCATTGGTAGTTGTTGTGTGTGAGCAACCTGCTTTTTTGATGTAAATATATATCTTTGAAAAATAAAAAGTATGTTTACAACTAGCAAACAATGGCTACCAGACGGCTAGTAGTCCAAGCGACTCTCCAGCCTCAAGTTTGTTTGTGAAGATTGATGAATGATAACATGGTGTGTGGAGTTCTGTCCCGCTGCCAAGGAAACTGTGCATCCAGTGCAGTAAAAATATACAACATCCCAAGCACAGGTTAAACAAAGTCAGGGAAATGTGCAGGAGCCAGGCCTCAGCTTCTTTTCGCACGGCATTAAAACACTCTGCTCCCACAAATGCGTGAGACCAGAGACTGAAAAACAGTCTTTTCACAAGAAAAACATTGCTTTTTAAAAAAAACAAAAAACTTAAGCTTATTCGAAACTTGGAAAAAAAACTCCAACCCTTTCCATTTTCTCAGCCATGAAGAAGCTGCAGTGTCGACAGCTGCCCACTTCCTGCATGAACTGTGAACTGGTTTTGCTTAGAGCTGCAAACCTCTGCCAGGGACAATCGTTTGCTGTGTGCAATTAAACTTTTATAAGAGTGTTTTCTTTGCATGAAAAATACATTCCTGAATGAATGTGGGTGGGAGAATGCTTCGTAAGGCATATGCACACACACACTCGCCCCTACACTTACATACACACTCATACGCCCTCTCGCACCCTCCCCAACAAACACAGGCCCACAGATGACAGACAGACTAATCACAATGTGCTCAGACCAGAGCGGCTTCAGGACAGGCAGCATGGGAGGGGGTAGGCACTGTGTTTTGTGTGTGTGTGTGTGTGTGTGTGTATGCGTGCGTGTGTTTGTGTGTGTGTGTGTGTAGGTGTTTGTGTGTATGTACAGGCCGGGAGCGTGGTAGCTACATGTCCTCGGTCGTAATCCCTGACCCCCATTCCCTGCCCCTCCCTGAGCCTGGGAAGCAGCAGACAGGGGGTGTCACAAGGCTGCCGTGGGCACACAGCTGTGGGCCGGCAACGAGCAGCCGTTACTGCAGGCCGGCCAGCAACACACTCTGCAAGAGGAGGAGGGCTTGACAACACTGTAATGTTGTCCGTGTGTTTGTGTATGTGTGTGTATGTGGGTTTGAACATTTGGAAAAAGCACACTTTCACAATCAATGCGCCCCCCCCCCCACCCCCACCCTCCAGTGTAGTCACGTCCCAGGACTTTAAAAAACAGGCTGATGTCCACTTGCAGGGGTGGGTTGTAACAACCTGTATTAACTCATTTACATGTGCTGTGAAATGAATGTGCAAATGAATGTGTATTTTCAAATAAATGTTACTTTAAAAAAAACTAGATATTATGTTCAATTTCAATGGATTTTATATTGCCATATTGCACCAGACATTTTGTACTGCTTTGGCACTGCTCATGACTCTCCAACTTTTTAAAGTTTAGCATTTCATATTGGGCAGACTGAACCCAACAACCTTCATCTCATACCATCTTTAAAGGTTTTAGTTCCCTAAGAACTTTTTTTGCAGATATGATTTGTGAGTATAAAGAACAACCTACCTAAATTAAAAGGTTCTTATTCAGTTTAAATGTTCTTCCAAAAATCTTTACATTATGTGCAGGTTCTTTAAACTAATTTGCAGTTAAAATGAATGTGTTTCTAATGTAAAGTTTTATAAGAATTCACCTTGTGACAACAAAAGACCTTTTTTGTGACCCTATGGTACTATGTATTTTTGCTTGAGGAACTTAAATTCAACGGAAACAAAAGCAAATTATTAAATGGTAATATTTACTGTGCCACCTTGGTAACTACTATGAACTAGTTTGTCCTATGACAATAATATGCAATTATGAGTTATGAATACAGTTTAAAGTGCTTGTTATTTCTTGCAGTGTATATCTAAACTCTAATCCGTTCTTGCCCCTACACATCTGATCTACAAACATTTCTCTCCAAGTTATCCCAAGTTATTTCATGAGCTATATAAAAATACATATACCAAAATAGCACTTTCCCAGAAAACTTGAGTTTCAGTCATAACAGGGTCAGTAGACATTGTTTTAACTCTCATATGTGGGGGAACCTTCTCCTGGACCAGTGGGAACAGTAGTGGTAAGACCCCAGTGTTTGCATATGTGGAGCTGTGGGACCTTCTGAAAACAGCCTGTCGGAGTTGTAGGCCGTGTTCATGGCACAGCATGTCAGGGTAATGACTGAAAAAACACTAACCAGGCTACCCAAAGCTCACAGTGACGCTTTCCATGCGTTCACACATCACTCACACCACTCCACCATCAGCATGATCCACCGGCCAGTTTAAAGGCACATCTGTAGCTTCAGAGAAACACGGAATTAGGTCATTATGTGTGTTGACAACTGTGGCTACTCCTTCTCTCAAACGCACGCTGAAGCTGAAATAACAGCAGAGAGTCGCTGTTAAACTGGAGTAATATTAGCTAAGATATTCAGGGTGTGTTTTATAAGAGGATGTAGATAACTCCAGCTCAGAGTGCAGGAGCATCAAAGGTTCATTTCATATGTCTAATGAATGTGGCATTGTCCATCTAGAAGATGACTACAGAAAATGACTTCAGAACCTTTTTCGTAGCAGTGTTTTACATAACAGAAGTTACAAATGGACAAGTATTCATGGAAATGCATGCTGTTAGTTGAAACTAACTATAATAAATAATTGAAGCAATGCTGAAGCAATGCAAAGTGTGACATAATTACAAGTCGCCTCTAAATCATCAAAACTTACTATAAAATGATGAACTGATAAATACTTCAGAGTTTTAATAACATATGAGGATTAACATGTAGACATTGTTTTCCACTTTAGGGACAGACAACAAAGCTGGTCTGTGTGTGTAGGTCCTGAACAAAATCTAATTACCGTCATGTGGAAAGTGAGAGAGTGAGGGGAGCTTCAAGAGCTTTGAGGCTTCTCTGACCGCTGACAGCTCGGTGTCATTTACAGGCTAAGTGTGGCTGTGCAGTTGTCTGAAATGATCAAGCTTACTGTGCCACATGGCCAAGCTGGAGGACAACAGGTTAAACACTTATACCATAAAATGTGTGCGTGGGTGGGTGTGTGTGTGTGTGTGCACATGTAATGTTTCTGGGCGCATGTGTGTTGGCTATGTTGTAACAAAGCTTCTTTTCTTCTGAACTGGTCATTTTACCTTACTGTTACTCACTGTAACAGGATTATATTACATAATTTTAAACCATTTTCAATGTCCAGTTCATCATAAAATGTTCACCGTGTAAATAGAAGCTAGTATTTTCAACTAATGTAAACATTGATATACAAGGGTTTGTGACAGCAGGGATGATATTTTACTGTAAAGTTTACAGTAAGGTTAAAAGCTTGATCATTTGGTTTCTACATTTTTGTTGGTCCTTGTGTTATCAAATGTCAACATGAAAAAAAGAGCATCTGATGTTTAAACTGCAGACCAGTGCTTTAAGAATGAAGAGCGGTGTGTCACAGGGCAGAAACACAAATGCCCTCACCATCACACAGTTACACCAATGGGGCAATTTGGCATCTTCAGTCTACCTTGTGTAAATGTTTTTGGACTGTGCTAAGAAACCAGAGAAAATCCACACAGACATGGGCAGAACATGTGAAACCAACACAGAAGTGAAGTGAAAGTGACTAGTTGTCATTGTGAAACAGAGCACAGGACAGTGTAACATAAAAAACTAATTCTCTTTTCATCCATATACAAACATGCAGTAGGAGGCAGCTATTCAAAGCGCCCAGGGAGCAGTGATGGGGACAGGTACCTTGCTCAAGGGTAGCTCAGGGAAACTTACTGGTCTGGTATTCAAACCAGAACCTTCAGATCCTGGGGCCTAGTCCCTAACCACTAGGCCACCACTACCTGATGAGAAGGGACCCAGGGAAAGGAAAGGACCCAAGCTTCCCCCCAGCTATGAAGTGACCCCAGAACTCTCTTGCTTTCTTTTTCTCACCACTTTCACACCTTAAAAATATAATATAATAAAATATTTCATCAAGTGTGCTTAAACAGGAAGACAAATGCATTCAAGTCAAATGCGCGTATATTCAAGCTAGGATTTCTGACAGTTCTATCAGTTTGTGTTACAGTAGCTGTTCTGAGGGAACAGGGCAGATGAGTTAGCCCTCACTCCCCACACATTTCAGGAGCCCAGGACACTCATGGTCCCCTTGTTGGATAACTGGTTGTCCTTTTCGTTAAATGCTTTTGGTAGGTACCAACCGCTGCATACATGGAAAACCCCACAACATGTGCTGTTCTGGAGAAACTTGCAGATGTTTTCTATTTTCACTATCTTCCCTCTCTCTCCTCCCCTACGCTGTATTCCTTCTGGATTTTTTTTTCATACTTTTCCTTTTTTCTTCTTTCTCAGTCTTTCATTTCCAGTCTCTGTCAGTCTTTCTCCTCAGTTCCAGTCTGAGGAGCAGGCTTATTCTTTGTGAAGCAGTTCCGGAGAATCGCGGCTGTCCCCTGGCCCCCTACAAGGGATGGATTTCATGGACTCACGTGGTTATTGTGTGTGTGTAGAGGGTTTAGACATGGGAGGGCTTTCACAGCCCTCTGCCTGACCAACCCATTATACGGGTCTGGGGCAACGCTTGTTTCAGGACAACCGCACAAAAGGCCACCACTGCCGATTTGTGGGGGCGAAGTCAGTACGAGCATGTTTTTTGATGTGAGCCGTTATCAAATTAAGAAATATGTGAGTGTGACGAGTGAGCGTGTGTATGTTGATGTGCAAGTGGGGTGTATGTGCAAGTTGTGGCTGTCACAACACAAACAGACTAAGATCTATTCCAGATGAATGGGCAGCTAAACCTGCCACAGTGTGTAGTAATGCGAAACAGATTGAATATTTATCTTGTCATAAATAGTATATTAGATTTTAAATCCCCTGGTAGTTTTATTGCAATCTGGAAAAGGAAACTCAGTTTTTCTCATTCCTATGGACACATACAAAGACAACAAGTCAGGACCATTTGTACTGCTCACACCAGTATGTAATCTCTGTTCCTCCTGATTTGCATAGCCCAGGATATTGTTTTTCAAGACAGTGCAATTTATTAGAAACCCCTGGCACACACAAGCCAAAATATGCCCAGACAGGAGGATGAAGTCTGTGAGTTCTGAACCTGAGCAGCCCTCTTCCTCCCTGGCTGCAGTCTTGTGGCTGACATTTGCATGTGGATGACCACCCACCTCGAGTTACCTCAGAACTACTTCTAGCACCTCATCTGAGCTAAGACATTTCCCTCCTGAGCTGTACCAACCATGCATCTCACAGCACATCAACCTCATATCAACAAAGCATTCTGGGAATAAATAGCACAGTCTTTCTTTCATCATGTATAAAAATGACTGCAGATCAGGACACTGTAAAGTTGATTGCAAGCAGCTTGGCTTTTTCAAAGATGTCTGAAACTATTTCAGCAAAGTCACATGGAATAGAACCTGATTGGTTCTGATCGCTGCAATTTAAGGAGAAGTTCAAACATGACTTTTCTTGTGGGTACTTATATATGTCCCTCAGATGTTTTGTTTAGTTTATTGGAGTTTATTTTAAAATGAAATGACAAAGGATACTTTGTGGTTTGTTGATGTCATAAGCAAACTAACCATCAAACTTGCAAAAAACATTAAACTCCATGAAAAAGAGTAAACTAGGCTGTGCCTGAGTTTTGAGGTGAGAACAAGTACAGTATCTCACAAAAGTGAGTACACCACTCACATTTTTTTATACCTTTTCATGGGAAACACTGAAGATATGACTCTTTGATACAAAGTAAAGTAGTCAGTGTACAGCTTGCATAACAGTGTAAATTTGCTGTCCCCTCAAAATAACTCAACACACAGCCATTAATGTCTAAACCACTGGCAACAAAAGTGAGTACAGTCCTAAGTGAAAAATGTCCACATTGTGTCCATTGAAGCCATTTTCCCTCCCCGGTGTCATGTGACTCGTTAGTGTTACAGGGTCTCAGGTGTGAATAGGGAACTGGTGTGTTAAATTTGGTGTTATCGCTCTCACACTCTTTCATACTGGTCACAGGAAGTTCAACATGGAACTCTCTGAGCATCTGAAAAAAAGATTTGTTGCTCTACATAAAGATGGCCTGCGGCTGCCAGAAGATTGCCGCACCTGAAACCCCAGGCTGCGCTGGTAGCCAAGACCATACAGGACAGGTTCCTCAGAACCGCCCTCACCGTAGTGCGACCAAAGTTAGTGCACATGCTCAGCGTCATATCCAGGTTTTGAAAATGGACGTATGAATGCTGCCAGCTTGATGCAGAGGTTGAAGGGTGGAGTCGGCCTGTCAGTACTCAGACCATACGCCACACACTGCATCAAATTGGTCTGCATGGCTGCAATCCCAGAAGGAAGCCTCTTCTAAAGATGATGCACAAGAAAGCCTGCAAACAGTTTGCTGAAGACAAAAAACAGACGGGACGCCAGTTGCAGACCCTTCGCCGCGGTGTATGAGGAGAAGATGAACTCATTTGGTTCAGATGGTGTTAAGCGTGTGTCGGCAACCAGGTGAGGAATACAAAAAGACAAGTGTGTCTCCAGACCTAAACCCTATTGAGCATCTGTGGAGCATCCTCAAATGGAAGGTGGAGGAGGTCTCTAACATCCACCACCTCCGTGATGTCGCCATGGAGGAGTGGAAGAGGATTCAACCTGTGAAGCTCTAGTGAACTCCATGCCCAAGAGAGTTAAGGCAGTGCTGGAAAATAATGGTGGCTCCACAAAATATTGACACTTTGGGTACAATGTGCACATATTTCACTTAGGGGTGTACTTACTTTTATTGCTAGTGGTTTAGACATTAATGGCTATGTGTTCAGTTATTCTGAGGGGACAGCAAATTAACACTGTTATACAAGCTGAACACTGACTACTTTACATTGTATCAAGTGTCAGATCTTCTGTGTTGTCCCATGAAAAGATATAAAATATTTACAAAAATGTGAGGGGTGTACTCACTTTTGTGAGATACTATGCATTCCTTTTATCATTATGGTAGTTCAATGGATTAGGGTGACCATAAAGTCATCAAACCAGGGCTAAAAAGCTGCACTTCTAATCTCTGTATACTTCCAGTCAATGAAAGTTCCTTCCAGTCAAATGTTCCTTTCACAGAATAGCCCTTAACATTTTCCTGTTAAGTAATACAATTTACCTTTTAATTACCCATACTTTTCATAATTTCTTAGGTTAAAGTGGAGAAAATGTTCTGCCTTGGACTGTAAGGGTTTCTCTGGGTGCTCTGGTTTCTCTCATGCATGACAGATGGATTGGAAATGCTAATCAGGTGTGAGTGTTTGTGTGAGCCTGTTTGTCTGTGTGTCTGCACTATGAAGGACTGGCGACCTGTCCAGGCCATTTCCCCACCCTTTGCCCTGTGAGAGCTGGGATCGGCTCCAGCACCCCCCACAAGCCTGAAGAGGACAAGCGGCTCAGAAAATAAGTGAGTGAATGAGAGTAGTCAGGTGTGACTGTGTTTGTTGTTGTGTCTGTCTGTGTGAAAGCCCAGCCATGGCTTGGTGACCTGTCTGGAGTGTTTCTCTGCCCTCCTTCCAATAAGTGCTGGAAAGGCTCCTGCAACCCCTGATGAAAATCTTTAATCCATGGCTATATTAACTGTAATTTGGCAATAGGAATAATTAACTCACTGTGCTATCATACATCTTCTTTGATCATGAAATCTGGCCAAACAATCCTATTAAAACAACTATAATGCTCTTTTTAAAAGATAATATGGGCCAGATGTAACAAACATATATGTTTTGCCAACATCCTTTGATTTACACATCATCTTTCTCAACTTGAAACATTTTCAATCTCAATCATTTAAAAAGGTTCAGAATGAAGATAGCCTACACTTTAATATACTGTTTACTTTCAGAAAATAAAGACATTAACATTAAGCGTTTAGAGCTTTAGCAACTCAAGATATTGATACAAGCCTGTTCCCATCTTTCAAAGGAACAATAGGGATGAAACCACTCAGCATTACCTGGAATACACAAGCTGAGGCTACAATAGGGTATGGTGTTACTCAGCAGAAGAGAAAGGGTATTTTATTATTCTAATGCCATCAGAGAAAAGAGCACACAAACATGGGATGTGATGATGTGACTACAGATTATTAATAGAACACACACACTCACCAAACATATAACCGTGCTTGTGTACGTCACACACTGCTTGGATTCCTGTTTTTGTAGAGTATCCCTGCTGATATATATATATATATATATATATATATATATATATATATATATATATATATATATATATATATATATTTATATATATATATTTTTTTTTATTATTATTATTTTTTTTTTTTTGCATTACTGAGGATGGTTGATCACCATTAAAGTCTAACGAAATTGGGCAGCAGTGGCCTAACCTGTACGTTCCCCTGAGGTACCCTTGAGCAAGGTATTGCCCCCATCACTGCTCCCTGAGCGCTTTCAATAGCTGTCCCTTGCTGCACAAGTGTGAATGTATGGGTAAAATTCAGAGATGTAATTTCATTGTGTTTCTGTGTGCTGTGCTGTGTCTACCAATGACAAGAATAGTCAATTTAGCTTCCGATACAAAGCAAGAACTTACAAAGTCCAACCTTAAACATTTATATGAAAACACACACACAATCTGTGAAGGGCTTTTTTGCTCAGACAGTATAATCTCTGGACATAACAAAAGAAAAGATGCTAAGAGATCTGAAGGTGATTCTCCTAAACACACAATGACGAAAACCACACACACACACGCCCGCATGCACACGCACACACATTCAGATATAAGACACAATACAAGGTGTCACACACGTCTCAGAGAGAATTAGGCACTGCTTCCTCTCCCAGTGTACAAAAACAAAGCCGTTCTTCCTCTGTGAGTGGACTCAATGCACCGCTATTTATAAACAATAACATGTCCCCCTGTCTGTCCTCCTAAAGAGTGCAGGCTTGTTGGACACATTGTTTTAGGAGGGGGAACATCTGTTGATGCTAGACACAGGACAGGACAGAGCAGCACAAGTGTCCATCTCAAAGTATCCAGGGACGTTGTTGCCTCATGTGTCAGAATAATCATCTATGGCCAGTAAGAATGGTCAACTGTCAGTGAACATAAGTCTGTAGCTGTCTTCTCTACAGGAGAAGAATAAAGGTTTGTTCACAAGCAAGCGTTTCATTTCAGGATATTCCACTTGGTCCATTCAGCAAGAGATGTTCATACAGTTACAAAAAAAAGTTGAAAAAACTGCAGGCTTTAAAATACAGCCGATCCAAATGCAAACCTTCAAAAAGCTAATTGTAAAGGAGAAGAGAGGGTTTCTTGACATGCATGCATATAATTCTAAGACATTCCATCTTCTTATTCTTCTTCTTCCGGCTGCCCCGGTTTAGTTGTCAACACAGTGGATTATCTGTTTCCATTTCTTCCGGTCTTCTGCATCTTCCTCATTCAACCTGACCACCTGCATGTCCTCTCATTTGACAAGGAAAGTTCATACAATTACTAAAATTTTAACAAATTTAGCAGTGGACAATATAACCCCCTAGCTGCTCTAGAAGTTAAGCTGGAATATTAATGACTATCTGCTTCCTCTGAATGATGGGAAGCATCACCACTAGTTTCCAACCCACTGATAATGCAGTGTCACCAGATAGCTTGGTGGGCTTGGAGAAGAACACTAAGTCTTATATGTCTGCTATAAGATGTTCATATAGGGTAACACTGCGGTCATTCAGAAATAAAGGGCTGTCCTACCCTCCTAGCGAGCATTAGACCAATGATCTACTTGGATGGCTGTGGCATCCCACGGGGTTAGACTTATGATCTTGGGAGCACCAGCAGTTATTTTAATATGTAAAAACATGACAGATTAACTAAACTGAGCTTAAAGGGTGATTCGGGTCATTTCAAAATATCCTGAAATCACCTCAGTAAACTGGCATCTTTAAGCTGCAGTGCTTGTGTCAGTATGCTGAGTGGAACTCCATTGCTTGGCATGGAATTAAAGGGACTGGAATGAAAGCATGGTGGCACTTGAGACCCACTGAGTAGAGCAAAAAGCTCCAGCTTGGAATGAGAAAAGGGCCCTGGGCATGCTTTATTGGAGGGAAATAATGTTGTGTCGCAGGCTTTCACCTTAAAAAAAGAGAGCCAGCAAGACAACACTAATCACAACATGTGATGAGACACTAGAACAAAGGCAAACGGCAGCAGAAAATAACAGCGTGGGAAACCTCTGTGAACTTGAGTTACTACTGAAGTCCCCCTCCACTTCAACCACACACACACAGACTCTCACCACTCAAACAAACACACACCAGCTCCTTTGCACACCCCCACCGACGCCCCACCAACAATTAGAGGCAAACATGGGGGGGGGTTATCTTTATAGTTAAGGCCAGGCTGGTAGTAAGAACAACAACATGAAAACATGCCCAAAGTGTTTCCTCTCATTCATGCATGCAGAACAAGGAGGCTTCTCCTGTGCGCTGATGACAATTAAGCATGCTGTGCACGAGTTGATAAGGATCCGGCGCCCTGCCTTTCAGCCTGCCACGTATGAATGGTTAAAGACAACATTCTGTTGCCTCACAGCTATTCCTGGGGCCAAAAGAAGTCATTAAGTTCAGGCTAGGCTGTTGCCTGATGTCGCTCATACAGGAGGGGAAACGAGTTAACTCATATAATCTCACCTGTTACAACTGTGTTTTGGTGATGCTCTACAACAGCTGTTAATGTCATCATTTTCTGAAACTATAAATTAAAATGTAGGCTGTATAGATTTATTCTGAACATTTTTTGGTATTGGTCATTGATGTGCACATCTGGTGATTGGCAAAACTTTATAGTTAAGATATATTTGTCATATTTAGCCCATATAGTCTATTAAAGATATATTTTTGTTATTTTAATCGGATTATAAGGGCAAATGTATTGAATGGTTAAAGGAGATGTGCAACAACATAGTCAGTCCTTTAAAGTTATGTCTAATTTTAAATTCTCTTTAACTCTGTTGATGGCAATTAAAGTGGGTGACATTTGGTTACCCATCCCCTACTAAATAGTTGTGTCTGTGTATGCATATTTTCTCTGTTAATTATGCATGCTGTTTCTGTAGAATGGTGGTAGTCTAGTGGTAGGATACTCGATTATAGATCAAGAGGTTGCAGGTTTCAATCCCACATCCAGCACTGCCACCATTGTGTTCCTGAGCAAAACCCTTATCCCCAAGTTGCTGAAGGGGGTCTGTCCCTGTAATCAGGAATTAGATGTGGTTCTGGATAAGAGTGTCTGCTAATGCCATACATGTAATGTAAATGATATTTAAAGGTCTTTCTAGGAATGGTCTCTTATGTATCATCGCTTATGCAAAATTAGGGTAAAATCAGACACAGGTGAGATTAGACTCTTACACTCAATATAGATAGCATGGAAGTGAGGTCATAATGCAGAATGAGATTAGATTTCATATTCAGAAGAGTGAGATTAGACTCATGTACTGGCATGAACTGGAGAGTATTTGGCTAAGAGAGTTCAGTCTTGGTAAAGAGATCTGACTAGGGGGTTTGATCCAGATCAGGGACTCTTAGTTGAGAGAAGTGAAATTAAACTGTGGCCTGAGATTAAATGCAGAGGAAAGATATGAGCATATGTTTAGGCACAGGAGAGTGATTTTAGGCTGAGGAGAGTGAATTTAGGCTCAGGAAAGTGAGTTAACATTAAATAGAGTGAAATTAGGCTCAGGAGCATGAGTGTAATCTTAGAAGAGGGAGTTTAGGTTAAAAAGAATAAAGTTAAGAACGTGTCAATCTTATACTCAGAAGAGTACATCTAGACACAGGAGTGATATTATGTTCAAGAGAGTGATTTAGGCTCAAGATAGTGAGACTAGGCTCAGGAGAATGGATTTGGATTCTGGAGAGTAAATTTACCCAAGAGATTAAGTTTACATTTAGGAGACTAAACTCAAGTGAGTGGCTATAGGCTGAAGAGTGGCTTTAGACTCAGGAGTTGGAGTTAAGGGTAAGAAGAGTGAGTTTGGGCCAGTGGCTGAGATTAGACCCAAAGGAGGGTGTTTAGGCTCAGGACAGTGAGTTTAGACCTACAACTGAGACTTGACTCAGGGGAGTGGGTTTAAGCCCATAGCTGAGATTAGACCCAGGGGAGTGACTTTAGAGGCAGAGGTGAGATTAGACTCGGCTGTTTCCCCCTGCCCGCCGCCCTGCTCGGGATGAGTCAGTATTAGATTACAGGTTCACACGCCCGCGCGCAGACCGCCCGTCGCCCCGGCCAATTGCCCCATTCATTCCATCGCCGGAGACGGCAGGTCGCCGCTGATTGGCTGTCCGCTTCGGCCTCTCAAACTTTCCCACGGCCCGCGCGTGCTGACAGCCGTCCAGGCCCACCACGCCCGGGGGGCGGAGCCTCGGCGCTTCCACTCTCCCTAGCGGACAGCCTATTGGCTCTGCGTCAGGCGTTATGCAAAAGAGCGTGGGCGTGTTCCAGCTAATGCGCTGGCGTGTGGCGCGTCCGTCAAAGGCAGACCTACGCGCTCATTGGTCGCCTCTGCGACGAGCCCCGCCCTTCTTGGCTCGGTGCGGAGTTGAAATGATACCGTGGGAAAGCTCGGGGCTTCAAACGGACCGAGCAGAGAAAGAGTAGAACATCGCATTGAGGAGAGGAAAGATAGGAAAATAAAACATGAAGAGAAATCACGACTTCAGCTCCTCAGACAGCGAGCTGGATGAGAATATTGAAGTGGAGAAGGAAAGTGCCGACGAGAATGTGTAAGTTGATTCATTTTTATCCAATTTATTTTCCTATTTCTGACACTAGAATTAAACACG
Source organism: Hepsetus odoe (assembly GCA_017165825.1). NCBI lineage: Eukaryota > Metazoa > Chordata > Actinopteri > Characiformes > Hepsetidae > Hepsetus > Hepsetus odoe. Next base: position 8,227,321 of record CM029368.1, read on the forward strand.
AGGCGCATGTGCTGCTAAAACACACGAATACGTGACTAAAACGGTGTCTTAAATTATGAACTAATGTGCCATGCGTAAAAAAAAAAAAACCGGAGTTTAATCTGATAATAAACGGTATCGCAGACCGACCGAAACTCGCCAGTGGGAGTTTCTGCTCCGCAGCCATGGAAACGGTTTCCTGTGGGAAAGCACCATTTCTAGCTTTTATTAGACAGAAGTAAGACAAATTTGTGGGTAACAACGACCAGTCACGGTTCTATAAGCTTCCCAAACTGTAACACTTCTGTTTACATCATTCCGGACAAAATACGAGGTGACCACGTTCAGATTAATCGTAGTCGCGATGTTTTCTCCCTTTTCGGAGATTATGATTGAAACACATCCGTTCCACCTTAAATGTTTCAGAAGTTGCGCTGTTGTGCCCTGGAATCGCAGAGCCATTTAAGGTGGAGCCGATAAGAAGGCGCCCTCGGTGTCGATCATCTTCAGGGGCTGAAAACGAGAAAGCGGCTCTGATTTCTCAGCTGAATGTATTTTTTGTCTCATTTCAGCTCCATGAGTTCTCCGCTCGGCTCCGTGTCTCCATCCACGACGTCTCAAGTTCAGGCGAGAAAACGGCGCCGAGGGGTGAGTGGCTTTCTGACCGCCTTCAAGACAGAAAGCGAAGCTGAAATCCACCCTGACAGCCAAAATAACGACTGTAAATGTTTTCTGAACAGATAATCGAGAAACGGCGCAGAGACCGCATTAATAACAGTCTGTCTGAGCTGAGGAGGCTGGTGCCCAGCGCCCTGGAGAAACAGGTGAGGTTCACTGCATCCCACAGGTGTTCATTCAGGACCTTCACCTGTCACACACTCCAGCCTTCAGCTCCGTGTTCAAAACACTCTCACCTTCTCCAGGGCTCAGCCAAGCTGGAGAAAGCAGAGATTTTGCAGATGACTGTGGATCATTTGAAGATGCTCCATGCAGCCGGCGGCAAAGGTAGGAGCACAGTTTTTCACTTTTTTTTCTTTTGTACACTTTTTTTTTTTTAAATAATTTTTTTTTGTGTTTTATGAAACACAAATTCTAAAGTCACCTGAGCTTGAATTTACACTGAAAAAGTCACTTTGCCAAAAACTGAGGCAGTCAATTCCATGAAATATTTTACACTGACTCAGTGTAAGTATTAAAAGTGATTTAATATAATTAAAATACCATACTGTGTTGGTGCTTTACCCTGTATTTTACAGTTTGTGAAATACTTTGTGGAATTGATTACTTTAAAGTTACTTCTTTCAGTGTCATGCAGAGGAGAAGTTTAATACCACAAAGTGAATCATATGTGGTGGCCTTCTGGTTAGGGACTAGGCCCCACAATTGGAAGGTTGTGGGTTTCTGCCCTGGATGAGTAGGTCACCCTGAAATACCCTGAGCAAGGTGCCGTCCCCAACACTGTACCCCGGGTGCTGGAAATGGCTGCACGCTTCTCTGCTGTCAGTGTATGGGTTAAATGTAGAAAAGCTTCCTGTTGCGTTTGAATGCTGTCTTCACAGTGGAAAATAGTCACTTTCACTTCACTTTATCTTGAGAATGAATGCGGTGCATATAAAACTGGTCTAACGTGCTGTCATTATGATGGATTTTTACCCTTTGATCATTTTCTGAACTATTAAACACAACAGATAATATAATGGCCATGCACCCAAGCAAAATGACTGACCACCTGCATTGCAGCACTACTACTACTTCTTGCACAAAAGCAAAATCAGTGACCAGCTGTCTCTCTCTCAGGTTACTTTGATGCCCATGCATTGGCCATGGATTATCGTGGCTTGGGTTTTCGAGAGTGCCTGGCCGAGACAGCCCGATACCTCAGCATCATTGAAGGACTGGACAACACTGACCCGCTCCGCATTCGCCTTGTGTCCCATTTGAACAACTACGCCACTCAAAGAGAGGCTCACTCGGGGCTGGGTCACCTGGCTTGGGGCTCTGCATTTGGCACCCCTCCAAGCCACCTGGCCCATCACCTCCTTCTACCACAGCACCAACAGGGGGCGCCACTCTCACGTAACAGCAGTAGCAGTCCAACATCCTCGTCTGCATCTTCCTCCTCGTCATCCTCTCCATCTGTACCCTCCTCGGAGGCCCATAGCTCCAGTCGGTTGAGTGGCACGGTAATCGCTGAAGCTGGTCAGGTTGGGCCACTGAGGGTGACCCCTGGAACCCCTTTACCTCCAGGCCTCTCAGCAGCATCGGCATCCAAGCTGTCCCCTCCCCTGCTTGCATCGCTGTCTGGCCTATCTGCCTTCCCTTTCCCTCTAAGCGCTTTTCCGCTGCTCTCGCCCGGCTCTCTGGGGCCTGCAACACCCTCCAGCAGCCTGGGCAAGCCTTATAGGCCGTGGAGCATGGAGATAGGTGCCTTTTGAACTTTTGAAGCAGCTCACAGAGCTGATGTGGATTTCCACAGAAAGAGAGTCAGAGCAGAAAGGACTCTGAATCTTAATCTTTGCAAGAAGATGGAGCTTTTCCAGGCGGGACTCAACAGAGCAGAAAAGAAGCAACACAGAACTAATGTACCAGACTGTTAGCTGTGTTATTTTCTTGAATGCCTTTCACTTCCAACCCACTTTGAGAGACACTCCTCTTCTGACGCCTCCTGCAGGGATAGGTTGTGCTGACGGCCAGGCTTTTCCCCCATTAACCTCTTAGCAAAACTCTTTCTTTTGTTTTTGAGTAGAACAGGGTGCTCTGCTGGTACAATGCCCTGCTTTGCTATTGAGTGAAACAGAGAGAGTGAGTTGGAGAAATGTGTGTTTCTGGGGCTTAGGTACTGAGTGGGTGTAAATTGTTTTTCAGAACAAGATTAATGTCAAAGTGTAGTTAAGAACAAAAGCTGAACATACCCCTCCCAACACCATCCTTAAAATGAATTTCTGTAGAAGTTTAATGCATCTCGGTTGAAAGATAAGTCTGATATTGTCCGTATTAGATCTCAGTAAGATTCGATGAGGTATTTTGTTTGTATTAAACATCTCCGCGAAGTTGAGCTATGCAATCAGCAATACGACATGCTAAATGATTTTGGTTGTATGATTAGATTTTTCTATGTAAATATATACAGTAAAAACTATGCAAAAGCCTTTTCTCTCATCTGAATCGTTTGGATTTTGTCTGTGACCTGTAACTTTTTTTTCACTGCATATATTTATATGAAAGACTTCTGTGCTAGCCAGTTGTTGGGGTCAAATCACTGCCTAACATCATTTATATAGATTTTTACAAGGGACAATCTCTGAAAAGCTGCACTAAATGAACCATGTGAAACAGCACTTCAACGTTCATGCTTCAAGACAAAATGGATGAAAAAACAGATTAAAACTAACATCCCCCAGCACCCTCTCTTAAAGGTGAAGGTATCAAACATAGTGAGTCCTCATAAAATGTCAGTTTTCCAGAAAATGATAATGTAATATTCAGAGGCGTTTGTATTTTTTATGTTTTCTAAATAAGGAAAGTGTGCAGAACCTGAGGTGCTCAGCCAAGCGGGAGTTGGTTGGGGCCAGTGTTGTATCCATCACTCTCCATCTGTTGACCTGTTTTCTGCAATAAAGTGCATGTGTGCAACTTGTTTCTGTGTGTCCGTGTACTCTCCTGAATGACTGTAACCATTTGAAAATACGCCCAGATTAAAATACCACTGGGTTCTTAAATTAGTGCATGTGCCAGCTTTCACATAACCTCATTTCTTGCTCTGAAAGGTTCGCCGCACATTCACGAAAACAGACACATTGAGAACTGAGTGGGCACAGCAGTCCTTACTGCAGTAAATTGATTATAATTATGGTTATTCAATTAAACGCTTGAAGAGGAATGTGACTGAAAACTGAGCAGGCCCTGGAGATAGTTTAAGGTGAAAGAATCAGACTGTTGATGTGTGTGTGTGTGAGAGAGAGAGAGAAGTGTGTGTGCTATCATGTGGCCTGTGTGGCCTTTCTATGTGTTCAGGAAGCCATTAACAGCCAGGGGGATATCCTGGACAATGGCAAGCCATGCTGGCGCAGTCCGCGTGGGAAGGAGAGAGCGAGGGACAGAGCTGCAAGAGAGGGATAGAGAAATAAAGTGAGAGAAGGAGGAAACCGTTGGAGACGGCTGCACAGTGCAGCTTTGTCCTGGAGCCATCACAAACTCCTGGTGTGTTGGACTCCCACGCTACTGCAGAGCTGTGTGTGACTGCCAGCCAAATCCGTAAAACACATCCTCCTACACACACCCCGGTGCCAAGATACACTCCTCTCTCTCTCTCTCTCTCTCTCTCTCTCCTGCCTCCTCTCTGTATCCCTCCCTTTCTCTTTCTGCCTCCCTCACTTTCCCAGCTCTGCCAGCCTTTAATGTCTCCATAGTCTCTGAGTCTTGCTAAAGAAAACTGATTATTCAGAATAAAACAGCTTAAGAAATAAAGTGAAATATGTATAATTCTACTAACAGAGAAATGAAGAATGAAGCCTTATGCTAAACTGTGATCATGGGCTTGCATCTGCTGTTGGCACTGTTGACTAATTCTAAAACCTCAGTGTTACATCTACTTGTTGTGAGGGCATTCGCCGCCACCTGCTGGGGAGTGGTGGTAGTACAGCTGTGTGTGGGGGTTATCAAGGCCATGCTCGGTGTGTCTGCTGTTTGCTTGTCTATTGTTGTACCACACACACACACACGTGTACGGTAGACCGTATGTGGTGATTATGTCACTTCTCCTGACAATTTTAAGTCTTATTTGAAATCATTAAGACTTAAAAATATCAGATTCAACTCAAACACTTTCGAAATAAGCTAATTTCCTAGACTGACTCTGATCTTAACTGATAAGTAAGGCTAAAGCCATCTTTTTCTTATATCTCTGCAGCCTGCACTATATTAGTGCAGGGAAAGGCCTCATTCTCCAATCTAAATCAGTCTCCGTTTTGATGTTAATGTTAATTGCCTCTTTCTTTATGGAGGTTTCAGTCATTTCCACCGGTGCTGTACTGAAATGTGATCAAACTGCATATCTGAACGTATCACGTATCCTCAGATCTGGCTCTCAAATAGACTTACTTATGTGGCACTGAAGAGCTGCACAGGGTTCATTTTAAAAATTAACTCTCAACACTACATTGAACTGTAGAACTTCTTGAGGTTTCCATTTTCTCTTCAGTTCTGTCCACTGAAATGAAAGGAAAGGCAAAGACACGAGCTCTCGTTCACAGAACCCCAAACCTTTATTCACCACAGCTTGCTCACAAAGATATATGTGTTAGAAGAAAGCACACAGTCAGGAGAAGAGGAGGATGCAGGAGGCTTTGTGATACTGGGTCTCCACCTGCACCAAGAGTAATGACACACTCCCACATCACTTTGGACACACACACACACTTATACACAGCCACACATATGCATATATGGATGAAATGATAAGGTTGCTTTTCAGTTCTGCCCCTGTGGATTTAGTTTGTACAGACTTCTGCTAAAGTCTAAGCATGTTTTGCATGTTTTGAATGTGTTTATTAAGTAAAACCTGGCATTCACAAATCATAAAGACAGCAAAGATGCACCAGAATTGGGAGTTTTGTTGCACACATCATATTTGTTGGCTAAAGTTGAACATATTGAACAAAATGAAACATAAAATATGTAACATTTTATGTTTTCTTTTATTTCCCCCAATATGAAAAATTCAGCACACAATAATCGGCCACCAACATGTGTAGAAGTGTTTTCTTTAGTGTGCAGGTGAACAGTGCAGCTTATTTCCACATAGAAAAGATTATTGTTATATGTATTCTGCTTCTTGATATCTAACAGTTGTGCTCTGTTGTGCTGATTATTTTGGCATTTGTTCCTTTCTGGCACTCTTAAATCATCACAAGAGATCTATAAGGGAATACTTTCCATCTTTTATTCAGTCTCATTCTAATCTATGGAATGGGACAGGACACGTAGAAGGAATGATAGCATATTGGCACAAAAATCACCTCGAGGCACAGATGTCATGTAACAAGGCAAAGCTGAAGTTGAAGATTTTGTTAGCTCCTCCTGAGCAATGTGTCATCTTCATTGTATCTTGCCTGCCTTCCTGGTGTGTATAGACGTGTGTGCATGTCCATGAATGAACAGTGCATGTGAATGAGAAGAGTTAAAGATTCAGAGAGATGAACATACAGCTAGAGTTTGTACATATATGAATTCCCATGTGGGATGTACCTCCCATAAGCCTCAGAAGCGTGTGTGTGTGTGTTTGTGTGCTGTGACTTCTTATGCGCTCCACACGGACACAGATACGAACATGGTCATTGGGGTTGAAAGAGGTGAAATTGCAAAATGTCAGCTAGCTGGAAATCTCACAAACACCAAAGCCTGGTACAAGAGAAACTGCAGCAGATTCGAGAGATAAAGAGAGAGGAAATGAATTACATCCATTAATACAGAAAGAGAATAGAGAGAGAAAGAGACAGAGAAAGAAACTATAAAAATGGGACACGGCAATACTTCTGTAGTCTCATATATAACAAAAAAGGAAGTATTTACAAAAAAAATACCCACTTTTACTGATTTCATTTCAAATTTCAAGCAAAAACATTCTTGTTTAGGGAGCAACAGGATGCATGATAACTTTTTTCTTTCTCTTTTCTGGGGAGAAGGGCAGGGGTGTGGTGTTGGTGAGGGATGGGTTCGGTCCATTTCCCTCTTAGTGGGTGGGTTTAGGGGAAGGGGTGTCCGCAACTCTTTCTCTACATGGGGCTGGTGGTCAGGCAGATGGGGAAGGGGGGAAAGAAGGGAGGAGGGGGTGCAGTAAAGGTGTAGAGATGCTCATGCTGTCAGCTCTTCCCGCAGCTCTTTGTTCTGGCGCACCACCTGGGCATGCCTTTCCTGCAGAGAAAGCAAAAACAAACCATTGCATTATGTTTTTGAAACAAACTATAAAGTAAGTTCCATTTCATGCGTTTCTTATAAAAGAAATGGTCCAGTAGTTATTTTCACAAATCAAACTTGCTGGGCAGTCAAGGAGATCTTGAATGAATGTCTTTTATGGTCAATAGTTTGTTTCTTCCAGGGTCATGCTCACACCTAGCACTGATATCTGGTAGGTGACGTGATCTGACCTTAATTGGGTATGTTCTAGTGCTTATTGTTGTTGTGATCTGATCACTTAAACCAAATCTGTAGGTGGTCAGTGACACAAGTGACCAAATAACATTTAGAATGTGAATGGTAGAGTGTTCCAATGTTTCCAAACAGCAGAAAAGGACTGTAAAATCTCTAGGAAATACTCTCCTTTATTCATAATTTCAATTAGAAGTCCATGTGATCAAAGTGATTTAAACAGCCTGTACATGGACAAGGACTGATACAACAAAACTTTTTAAAAACTTTTTTTAACAAATGCAAGCAGACGTGGGTGTATTAAATGCACATGGCAGAATCTGAGAAACATTGAAAATGGCAGACCTAAAAGGCTGTAGCCCTCTTTGTAAACTTGAGAAGTAATAATCTGAGACAGATGTTAATATCAGGGCTTACATTTCTTTCATGTTTGCAATTCTTTTCTAGAGCAACTACTCTTGAGAGTATTTTCAGATAGAACTGATAAAAAATTTAATTAGCCTACTCTAAATTATTTTTATCTAATACCAATAAAAAAAGGTTAAGGTGTAAAAAAAAAAAGCTTATTTGAGGCTGGATAAATGATCCTTTTTTGCATTAGCAGTTAACTACACAAAGGGGAGATTAGGGGTTGTTACCCCATCATCTATAATTTCTCTTTAAATATATTATTTATATAAAATATTTTAACTTCTTCAAAATATCTGATAATGCAAATATAATTAAAAACTCAGAATTCTTGCTTTGAGTGATTATGTGCATGTAAGCTAGTTCCTTTGCATTGGAAAAAAAAACAAACCCATAAGACTTTAAAGCAGTCTGTCAACATATATTTCATAAAACACAAGTGTTTACTAAATGGTAACTTTACAGAAAAAGACAAACCATTCATAACTTCTAATGTTAATAAATCAAAATTTTCTAAGGTTATCTCCGATGATATTTGGTGGTCCTTTTATCTCAGGTTTCCAATGTAAATGGCAGACACAGTGTTCAAACGACAAAGGACAACAAAAATTGAAAACCACAGAAATAGTTTTCTTTGGACAGCAAAGATATATGTTCAGTTCAATTCAATTTAATTCAATTCACACGATAGACCTATGAGTAAAGTAAATAATAGCCTCAATCTCTATAATCCTGTCATTTTCTTCTTATTCTTAAAAGTCCTCACCTTCTCCTGTAGGCGCTCAAGCATGGCCATGAGGAGAGCCTTGCGGTTCCTCTTGATGTGCTCTATCTTCACAGTGAGCTTCTCCTCTGCCATCTTGCTGAAGTTGCTGTTTTCCTCCATGGCTTTCAGCATCACATCCCGCTCATGTTCACGCTTCTCAGCCAGAGCCTTTAGCACCTGAGCCTCCTGAGACTGCAGCCATAAAAGAAAGATAGCAAGGAAGAGAATGCAAGAGAGGTGGGGTGAAGGAGAGTGAGGGTGAAGAACAATGGAAGACATCTGGATAGTCACTTTCTAGATACTCCTGATCAATGATTGGCAGCCCACAGGGGAAGAAAAAACAATCAATAACCTCTCAGAAACTGCTGCAATTAATGAAATCAGCAATAGTGTCCTGGATCTGATAAAATAAATTAAATCAATAAGGCCAATATGTAATTCTGTCCCAAAATGAAAACATCCTATATATCATATCACAAAAAGTCCACTGCCAATAAAACGATCCCAAAACTAGAATGCAGCTTTATATGAAAATATTACAGAATGCTATGCAAGTTTCTTAAGAGTCACACAAATATAACATTGTATGTGTGATTTTTAATAAATTTAGGTAAAATAAAGGTTCAACCTGTAAAATGGCTCACTAGGACGACATCTGTTTATACACAATCACAAGAAAATATCTTATAATAATATATTTGAACAAATCACTCACTTTCCTACGGTCCTCTGCTGCCTCCAGTTTCTTCTGAATGTCTTCCAGAGAAACGTCCCTCTTCTTGGGGGGAGTGGTGATGCTGTAGCCACCATCAGATGTAGGGGAAGGAGGTTTCAGAATCACTTCGAAGGCCTGGCCAGAAGCCCGCTTGTTAATGGGCTTGACCTTCATGTCTGAGCAAACAGAAAGCAGGGTGAGACATTTGGCCATGTATTGGAACCACACTGGAGCAAAGGGTTCTATAATAAGTCTTGTGAGGATTTATGGAGGGACTCAATATACTTATTTATTAAGGTTCCATTTTAAAACAATTCAAGGCATGCATAAGACAGTTATTGACCGTGATCAAATGAAAGTGCTTAATAAATGTTTCATGTTGGATATGTGAATAAAGAGCTCCACCAACATGATCCGGTGAGCACTTTACATCCACTTTTATTGATGTGAACGTTACTGCTTAGCCTCACTATTTTTCTTCATTACCTACCTTCAAACTCACCCATCATCTTATTGTGGGCCTCTGGGTAAAAGCAGGAGCAGATGAGGGAGACAAGGGACAGCTCCTTCATCTTCTCTTTGTAAGCTGCAGGGAAACACAGCACATCAAAATGTAGTCTTTGGCCTAGATTTGCTATCTTTGTCCCTCAGTGCTTATTACAGATCAGATCCTCACATGCTGTGGAAAATAAATATTCAACAAATTGTCATAAAAAACAGCATCAAAGCAGGTTTCTCAGAGGGCTGAATTAGCCAAAGCATTGTCTCCATTTTTGTGGGCTGTTTTTGAAGCCTCAGAGGAGACAGAAGGGGGGTGTGGTGTCCTCAAATGCTCATATTTCCCAAACAACCATATTCCCCACAGGATTCCTCCTGCTACATCAAAAACAGGCTGCATTATTTATTAAGTATGTGTTCGAATGGTATAACTGATTGAGACTCCTTTTCTTGCTGCTATAGGATTGGGTACATCCTTTTAATAATAATTTACTCCCAATCAGTATGTTATAAGCTGGTGGGCAGGAGACGGTCAACGGGAGATGTTCGTTTAGTAGCTAATGCAGGGTAAAATGGCATTTTAGCTTTTCATTGCCCAATGCTGGAACCAGTTCCCAATGGATTTCAAAAAAGCCTTGTTTGGTTTCTGCTGCTGTTTTCATCTTTCTACAAAAATGGTACTTTTATGTGTACTCTTTTATGTTGTCTTCTTTAGTTGTGTTATTTTAACATCTTTATCCATCTTTGATGATTTTATTAATGTCATGCTTTTTTAATCTCTGTATCTGTACCTTCCTTCCCTTTTTACTTGATGGATTTTAAGCATATGAATTAGATCCATCTGCATACAGAGAGGATAAAAACTGACTCACTGTCAAATCTGCTGATCTTCTGTTTTGGGTTTTAGAATAGATATTCTTCTACTTGCAAACTGCTTGGTTAAATGGTTTATTGTCTTCTCAACCACTATATGTTGTTTAAATGTTCTCCATAGGTTTAAATGCATTTCACTAAAGGTTCACCTCTTTTTATGAGGTAAAAAGCACCTTTTAATACTATATATAAATACTATATAAAAGTGTAGGAAAGGTTTTTAAAATCTTATTTTTTAATATATGGATCCAGGATTGGGCACTCCTGGTCCAGAACCTTCAAGTTATGTGGAGGCTCTAAAAGCTTGGAACAGACTCAAATATTTGACCTACGAAAAAACATCCAAATGTTATTTAGGAATCATAAAGTGGTTCTTCTGTGGCATCATTTTGACACCTTAATTTATTGAATGGGTTGCAGGGCAAAGACTGCTGAAGCCACAATGCCATTTCCTGTACTGGTGTGCTCTTCATCCAACCGCTAAAATAAAATGTAAACAGCTCTTCTTCTCCCTGAACCTATTAACCCTTACGCACACAACAAGGAATCAGAGAACAGAAGCAATGAGGAGACGGAGGTACTCCCACTGGAATTAAGAAGCCTTAGGTAGAAAAATTAGGTGGTGGGGGTGGTGGTGTGGAAGGGGGTGGGGGAAGCCAAATATTGAGTGCTCATGCTAAGTGTTCACACACGCAAGCAGCCATTTCCCCCCTCTGTTCTTCGGTGAGACAGAAAGGAGGGAGATTGACAGTTCACTGGAGCATGTAATTCAGGTTAACTGGCTGGTAAGAAAGTCAGAAAGGAAATGTCATGCAGGACCTGATGTCTCTCTGTGCTGAAAGAGCTAAAATTAGAGACTGTGATTTGGAAAAAGGGCCACACCCATAGTGCTTACCAACACATAGTCGGATCATTCGATCAGGAAAAAAGATCTGTTGTATACTGCTACTCTCATAATGTTTTTATTTCATATTTACATTTTTTACATCATTAGAAAATGCAAACGGCCTATAACTGTGCTAAACCAATTTAGAGTTATGAGGTTTTGTCAGTGACAAGGTGTTAGCACTGCTTTTTTATCTTTAAAAAAAAAGTTGATATGAGATGATCAGGAAAGGATGCCTTCCTGTTCACACAACTGAACGTTCCATTCCACTGGCAAAGTGACATGAGCAGCTAAATGTCTACAATAGCAGGAGGTTACAAAAGCTACATCAATAAGGAAATGGCTGCCTTTTGTGTTGCTTCTTTGATAATGCATCAGCATGGCCACCCTGAAAATCAATAATCACCCTCCCCTTACACGCTTCCACACACACCCTGTGTCCAGTGCAGTGATGCAGACCTGCTTTCTTCAGCTCTAATAGTTACAGGGGTGCTGTCACCACAGGCAGACAGGACCATAATCATTTAAATTACCTGTGACATAGACCAGGCCTGAGTGTTAGCCATGCTTGTTAGAAAAGCTTGCAAGGCATAAAGAGATGGCTAGGCACCAGAGACCGAAATATAACTTCTCAGAGATGCAACATCATGTCTGGCCACACCCCTGTGGTTTGCAGGTTCATTTCTGGTCTCTGTTATCTCCAAATTCCCAAAGCAGTTCAGGACATTTGTGCATGTGCTACCCATATCACTTCTTCCCTAAAAGGTTTATCTGAGAGAAATAAAGCTGCTTTATTGGATTAGTGGATTGGATTTAATTAGTTCCACCCAATCTTACATGTTCTTCAGTTAAGATATGAGATGCATGGATCGACTTACGAATACAGACCACAAACTCTTCTTAAATCCTGAATAACATTATTTTGATTGTCTAAACACACTATATCAGTATTTATCTCTTTGCTCGGTTTCACAAGGGCAGGTGAAAAGATTATTGTACTGTAAATTCCTAAATTATTCCCACTGATTTAAATTTAATTAACAGTGCCTGGGTATATACATTAGGGTTTATCAACGCTCACCCCAAAATCTGGGTTTATTTCACAAATCAGGTAACCTAAGCCCAAATAGAATCCTGTTCAATGTCACTGCAGGCTTAATATAACTTAATATAACTGGTTCACTGAGAAACCTTTCTTTGAGGGAAACTCCCCTTTTCAAGGGCTCATAAATATATAATTGATTGTATTGATCATGTCTTTTCTTGTTAGTTTTAATTTTCACAGAAATCTCTAGGATGTCTCACTGTTTTGCTGTTTTGTCTGAACATAACAACTTCATAACATCACTCAGTTAAATATATGCTTATATATTTAAAAATAAAATTATGGCTTTAACCTTTTCAATGAATCAGATGCAGATTTGCATGCATTATAATTTACAATCCTCCCACAGGTCTTACTAACTCATAAAGAAAGCCAGATAGAAACACCCTAATCTAGGCATTTGGAATCTTTTTTATTACATCTCTCATTAATTTAGTTTATTTTCTCAAAATAAAGTATAATATTTGCATGGTTATTGTTACAGTTTTAAATTTTAAAACCCCTTATTGCTTGATTAATCATCAAAATGTTAAAAGATTAGAAATATAATTGAGTGAAGGTCCTAACCAGAACACTGGATAAAATTGGTCCTCTCCTTGTTTTGCTAAAGAAAAAAACTGTTTCACTTTAAAAATACAAAAGGTGTTTCCAACTGTGAGTCAAACTGTGACTCCACAGTCATCATCATATTTCAGGTGACTAGAAATGACAACCAGAGCAGTGAGCCCCAGCGGCACAGCTCCACCACCTCACCATCTACCCATAATTCAATGAGACCAGTGTACCCCCTCTGCCTGGCCCGCCCCACTCTGTTCGTCCAAATCTCCAGAAGCGAGAAGACATGTTTATGGGCCAGACGACTTGAGGCCATACATATTTCCATTACAAGGGTCTCTGAGTGCATGCACGCTTATATCCATCAGTCATCGTCCCAGACGGCGGCGTCCTCATCAGAAACACATGCATATGAAAAGACCTGCTCATGAATTAATCATCCACATCACTGTGTGATCTTATTAATTCATTTAAAAGTAAGGCAGCGACATAAACGGGGCCAGATCTATGGTCCACCCTGTCAGCAGCTTAATCAGCACCACAAATGAACAGGAATAGGTCACTAATAGGTATTAAGCACTGGGCTTTTGCATAAAACCGAAATAAAACCGAACTTGTGAAAAGATCAGTAATGATCTGCTGAAAGCAAATACGAGTGCAATGTAGGCAGATGACGCTGGTGCACAGAGCTGCACCACACCGGCTGATCAGATGCAATGCATGGGCTTCAAGGTGCTTTCACACTGTGTTTTAACCTATTTTGTGCCCGACAGCTTTGTCTGCAGGATGCTGCGCCCATATTTCATTGCTGCACAGGCTCTGCTCCATCACTGCTGCCAAATGTGAGGGGGCGTATGGCCTGTGCTGCTTTTTTGACGGCGCTGTCATTGTTCAGCTGTGCTCCATCATATGGTGCGCTCGGGATCTTGGGTGGGGTCCTTCTGCATTATGCTGGGTCAGGCTCGAGGCTCACGGCGGCACGTGCCGCACCATCCGCACGAGCATCGCGTCCAAAAGCACTTTCATTTTATAGCTCTATGCATTTCTTTTTGTTTGGCAAAAAAAAAAAAAAAAAAAAAAAAAAAACCCAAAAAAACAGACATTGGTGCATCAATGGAAGATCTATGGCTAGGGGACGTTCATCCCTATTAAAGAGCAAATGTGCTGTCAAAACCTGAACGTGCAGCATAGAGACGACATATAAGCATCTCTCACTTTGTATTAACGAGTATTAGGATTTTGCTCAGACATGTAATACATTCCTCGGCCAGGGAGCAGGCTGCTCCATTGTGCGCTGAGGGTGTCGCCTCCCTGCTGGAGCATCTCGCAGCATCATGCAAGCTTCATCAAAGCAGCCACAGAATATCAGAATAACAGGCAGTCTTACCGATTGCGGTCTTGGCCATGGTGTCAGGTGGTGCCGGGACTGGTGCTGCGTGCGTCCTACTGAGCGGAGTGGAGGAACAGGACCACCTTAAGGCACTGAGTCAGCAGAACCGCGCTCAGGGTGCGGAGAGAGAGGAGAGGAGAGGAGAGGAGAGCAGAGGGGCGTGGCTTAGGAAACGAGGACTCGCGTCAGATTGGATACCAGAAGGTCAGGGTTGCCAGGTTAAAGTGTTTCCTTTGAAATGATGCAGGGCATCTTCATAGTGAAGGGTCTTACCTTCATGCACATGTATGATCTTGTGCGTCTTAAAATAGCATCTATAAGTTTATTGTTAATATCATATTTCATTATTTATTATTTGGTGTGGGCTATGTTGGTCACTTAATATCTCTGAATAAGTATTTTATACCTTGTTTTTATATCCACACAAAGAGAGAAACACTAAACTACACAGAACACAAGATTAAACTGCTAAACTGATTTAACCAAATGTACCGGAGTAACAAAGCCTTTGGGCAATAAATCTGTTCTAAGCACTGAGCCTGAGCCTTAGAAATACTGGTAGAAAAGGGGGTTGCCAGTGAGATAAAAAAGAAAAGCCGTCAAACAGGTGTTGGTGAGAGAAAATGAAAGGGGGAGTTTCATGTTCTTTGTACTATGAACTGTGATTGTAAAATGCCCAGCAGGGTCAGATCCTGACCTGGGCAGCTTGTAGTGCTACACAAAGTCTATCACACCTTTTGTGTGTCAAACTGTAAAAACCAGATGAAGAAGCAATAACCCAACTGAGTAGGAGACCTACCAATCTGGCAACACACCACAATGTGCTTTTTAGACATAAACTGAGGATGTGAGGCTGTGGAGGCTTCACAGGCCCTTTCATGTGCACTAAAGGAGCTTGAATAATTGGCCACTGTGGTGTCCTGACACTCACCCACTGTTCCATTAAGGAATAATGCGGCACACAACGGCACATAACCGGTAGATTCCTGGAAACATTACATACCAAAGACATCAAGCAGCAATATATCTGGCAGAGCATCACATATAATATAGTAAACCTTTTTTTTTTTATTCATTATCTTTCTTTCATAATCACTGTTCATGAGCTGTAACACAAACACCTGGTATGCTCTTTTTTGCTATTTAGTTTTGTTTCATTTTTCATTTATATTTAGAATATTCAGGGTTCTGGAAAAATCTTTATACTTGATGTATAAATTATCACAATGTTTCATTATAAACAGTTCTTTATAGTTCAAAACAGGCTCTCTGACTATTATGAAAATAATTGTAGATATATAGTGCCATTTATAAAGAACCCTTGATTTTTTCCTATCAGAATGTGCTATTCATTCCACCCCCAGTCCATGCAAATCATATATGAAGTGAAAGTGACAACTTGTCATTGTGAAACACAGCACATCACACAGTGAGCCACAAAGTAATGCAGCCTCTGCTTTTATCCCATACACACACGTTCAGCAAGGGGCAGCTAATGCAAATGCACCCTGGGAGCAGTCATGGGTGGCGGGTGGCGGTGGTCTAGTGGTAGGGTACTTGCTTACGGGATCAAGAGGTCCCCAGTTCGAATCCCACCTCTAGCACTACCACCTCTGGATAAGAGCGTCAGCTAAATGCTGTAAATGTAAATGTCATGGTGGTGGTCTAGTGATCTAGTTGTAGGGTACTTGCCTATGGACCTAAGGATGGACCTAATGGATGGTATAGGTAGCAACATCTCTAGGTAGGGGAGACTGTAGAAAACACTGGGTTTATTTTCTATAAAGCTTTATAAATTTGACAAACTATGTATACACATTCTAAGATCCCCCTTTATGCTTAACCTGTCCATACCTTCACCTCACAAATTTGGGGCTGAGATCCACAGACTGGAGGAAAATGAGTTTCAGTTCTTTTCTGTTTAACTGTCCATCTTTCTCTTTTAATCCCATATCGAGTCTAACAACCACAGATCCTGGTTAAAAATACACACACACACACACACACACACACACACACACACACACACACACACACACACATATACACACACATTTATAAAGCGTTATTCTGGCAGTTCTTCAGAATAGTTTGTTGACATGGACACCGTGTCTAAGTTAGGAATGTAATGCCTATGGCTCAAGAGGTCCCAGGTTCGAATCCCTCCTCTGGCACTACCACCACTGGGTCCCTGAGCAAGACCCTTAACCCTGAGTTGCTCCAGGGGGACTGTCCCTGTAATTAGGACATGGAAGTTGCTCTTGATAAGAGCATCTGATAAATGCTGCAAATGTAAATGTCATGGGAATAGTACCTTGCTCAAAGGTACCTCAGGGCAACTTATTGATCTGGGATTCGACCTTGCGATCCTGGGGCCAACTCTGGGGCCAACTCTGGAAATTAAGTTGCATAATCTGCCAACCAAAAACAGCATTAACTATATTCATCTAATATGTTTACTACATGTTTATGTTTATTTAGTCCCCCCCCCCCATTCAAACTAAAACAATTGTCAAGCCCACTTCAACTGTGTATAATATATTGTTTAAAGGGACCATTTTCTTACCATAACACATTGTTCATATTTAGCCAGAGATTATTAATAATGTACCAATGCTTGCTGTCAAGCGACCATTGGTAACACACTGGCTATAGGCATGTGCAACATGAATAATGAACGAAGCAGTGTCTGCCGTATGAATAATAAAAATTGTGTGGTCTGAAAAACTGGGCATAAATTGAATAGCAGGATGTGAATGTATGGCCACAGCTCTAGACATTTGTCATGTATTAGTAAGTCATGTAATATCAAGCTCAGTGGAAAAAATAAATGATGAAATAATACATAATTACTATTTACACACAGTATGATATGATTTACACGCAGCATCAAATATGAAATACAATTTATAACATATTATTAGGTCTTCCTAAATAAAAGTCTTTTTCTATACTTTACTAGACATCTCCATAATTATTGGCACCTCATAAAGATTAGTTTAAAGGTAATGAAAAGATGTGAATGGTCCGTGGCTTCCTGGGGTATAAATACAAAGTGCCAATGCAGGCCAATTCCCTCAAGAGAGAATACACAAATGAAATGGTGCAAATATGTATTAACCTTCACTGTAACTTAAAATGCAGTTATTTGCTTGGAAGAGTATTTTAACCCCACACAGAGCAAGGAGGATCAGTCATGGATGGAGCGCTGCATAGATGCAGAGATTTGCATTGTGGCACCATTACATTCCCAAATTAGACACGGTTTCCATGTCAACAAACTATTCTGAAGACGTGCCAGAATAATGCTTCATAAATGTGTATGTATGTGTATATATATATATATTATTTATTTTTTTATACATTTTTTTTGTGAGGTGAAGGTATGGACAGGTTAAGCATAAAGTGGTCTTAGATTGTGTATACATAGTTTTTCAAATTTATAAAGCTTTATAGAAAATAAACCCAATGTTTCCTACAGTCTCCCCTACCCAGAGATGTTGCTACCTATACCATCCATTTAGCTGGTGTTACAAGTTCATGCTACTTGTCCTCTGGACCAGTTTGAGCACCATGAAGTTATCCTATGTGCCTCTATACCTGCATTCCCCCATCATTTGCCCCCCAGACTTTTCTCTGGTAAACCTGATTTCTGAATTCTGTCTGAACATTTTTCTTTCACTATTGATTATTACTCATGTCTTATTCACTCTTTTGCTGCTAAAAATGTCTCATTATACTAATTGTATCTTATATTGTTGTTTTTCTCCCCCGTGCCTGAGGAGGATGGTTCAGTTTAGCCTTGATTCACCTCAGTGTTCTTCCCACTTTTCTGTTCTTGCCACAGTCACACCTGGCTCAGTCACCAGGGGCTTGGACTTCTGATTTTCAAAGGTGTGAAAAAAAAATGCCACACATTTACATTCAACTTTACTTCTTGCTGTGATGTTGGTTTTCCACAGACAGAATTTGATTAAAGGTCAGATCTTTTCTCATATTACAAGTGTGATATTTAATTGTAAAACATAACTATTATTACAACGTTTCATTAAGGATGCCAGTATTCATGGACCTGACTGTAAAAATGGTAATGATTAACTTGCTTCTCTCGTCATACATAAGCTGCAGTGTTATTTCTCGCCACAAGGTGACGGCAAAACCTTTATAATTAATATGGCATTGCTCTGCCATGAGTCATATAATAATTGCCTGAGCCACATTAGTTATGAAAATGTATTGAATGACTGGAAGGTGCCAGTCTAGTGGTTGGGCACTAGACTACAGCCCAAAAGAGGTAGCAGGTTCGAGTCACTTCCACCACTGGGTTCCTGGGCAAAGCCCTTAACCCCAAGTTGTTCCAGGGACACTGTCCATTGAGGTTACTCTGGACAAGAGCATCTGTTAAATTCCATAAATGTAACTGTATTTGCAGAGCTGATTAGCATATAGATCTGCATGATGAGGAAAAAAAAACTGGCCATAATTAAATGAATGATCATTTGTGTTGCCTCTTACTACATCTTTAAACCTCCTCTTTATCCTTCCTCTTCTGCTCCTCTGGCAGCACTTTACTCCTTGTCTCTCCCCTGCACACTTTCAAACCAACACAATCTTGCTTCTCTGACTTTGTTTCCAAACTGTCCAACCTGAGCTGTCCCAATATACTCTTTCCTAACCCAGTCCATCCTCATTACTCCCAGCACAAATCTTACCATCTTTAACTCCTCCAGCTCTGCTGTCTGTCAGCACCACTGTCTCCATAACTGGCTCCATATCTGCCCTGATATTCAACATGGATCTTGTTATATTCCTGTACTATGATATGTAGCATTCCTATAAAGTTAAAGGGGAAAAAAGCATAATGTTCATCCTCGTTTTTTTTATTGTAGAAGGTGGGAAGCAAAAATGTACATGTTTCATCATCTGGAGATTGTTTTAAAGGGACCATGAAGCAAAGCTTGCTATTTCATCATGCTACAGAAGCAAAGGACATGAGAACGAATGCTCGATGCAGAAGAAAAAAATAAGAATAAAAAGGAATAAAATGAGATCAAGTGATGCAGTACCAGGAAGAACAGAGAGGGAGTAATATAACAGGAAAGAAACAAGGAAAGTGATGTTGAATATAAATTAACAACAAAAGGAGTCAGGAGGAGAGGGGGGCTCTGTCCACATGTTACCCTGCAGCAGCTTTTCTGCTTGATTTTGCATTTTTTCTCATGAACTAGTCCAAAGACATTCTGTTGAGACACACACACACACACACACACACACACACTACACAGGGAGCAATTTGTGCATCTCTAATCCATGTCACATGTCTTTGGATTGCAATGCAGAAACGGCTTCTTAAGTTTGAACAGGAAAGTGAAAAGTGAAAGTGACTATTTTTCATGAATGACATATTAAGAAACCTGTCAAATGTTTAAGCAATTGTCGAAGCTATGAGTTTCAGCATCGGGACAAGGCCACAGCCATGGAGTCAACGCTGAGGGGATCAAACATATAGAGGAGAGACAGTGGGAGAACACCTGAACCTGAGCACATCTCAACACTTCTCATGACGTCAGACCTCCAGCCAGCTGGGTGGGGAGTCCCTGATGAGGGTCGCGCGCTTTGTCTTCCCCATCACTTTCTCTAGGCGGGACCAGCACTACGTCGCTGATGTGAAGGGGCGGGGAGAGCAGCAGCAGCCTGATGCTCTTAAAGCAGCAGAACCTGAGGAAGCTGCCTGCAGACACAGACCATATACTCGACGGGACTGGCCACGTGGGAGGCGCTGTCCTCCTGGTCCCCCTCATATACAGGTAGGGTGGTTTAAACTGAAAGCCCCTTTTTGCCTGTTGATGGCATCGCTGCTCTCCTTTCAGTCCGATGTTGGTCCTCATTCTCTCTCTCGGGTCTTTGAACCTTCCGGCTGGAGCGGCGTTACTAACGGCGGCGTGGACACCAAATAACAAGCATTAGCTCCTCAGCTAACAGCCGCTGGGGACCAGCACCCACCCAAAACCTGGCTTTGGGCACCTTTGAGCAATGTCCTGGTGTGTTCATTTGGTTAGGACAGTGGCTCGGGGTTAAAGCCCTGAGTGTTTTGCGAGCGTTTAGAGGAGAAGACGAGGTCCTGAACCCGCGGACCAGTCCTGCGCTCAGGACTCGCTTACCGACTGATTTTCATCAAACCGCAGGTCCATTCGGGGCAGAAAAAACTCGCCCACCGCGAGGAAACCGATAACGTGAACCCACTCGGTATTTTTGCGTGCAATGTAGTGGAGAGATGGTTTGGGGCGGCACTTTTATTCCGGATGTAGTGGCCACTTGATGCAAGAAGGAAGCAGGATTGCAGGATCCGATAAAAATGAAGGCTGTTCTACACAACCCGTACTGAATAAAGCCCGCTTTAATGACCCTCCTGACTGACAGAGTGGCCCAGATGTTCACCTTGAGAAATATGACCGGATTAAACCCCCTGAGCCGCAGTTCGGGATCACCAACACGTGGACCTGGTTTTGACTCCTGCGCTCAGCTCCGATGGACTGAAGGGTTTTTTTTTTTTGCTCCGTTTTAGTAAATAATCTACTCGTGTGTGTGTGTGTGTGTGTCCTCCCATGTGGAGAAAATGTGTGTGCGGTTGTTGATGATGTAGTAAATGTCCCAGATGTTATTTCCTCATACCGTCAGTGTAGATCAGGGGCGGAACGATTCGGTCCGATAGACGATGTCGGTTCAATAAAATCAACTAAAACGGAAGACAGATCTTCATTATTGAATGAAGAAAATTGGCTTCAGTGGTGGCATAATTCACTGAGACTGGAGCTGGGAGGCAGGGGAAGGGTCAGTTATGGTAGGAATGTGCAGGATTATGTTGTTGATTAATACGGGTTCAACGCCATAAAGCCACTACAGTGCAGGGATTTGCCCCATTGCCTCACAGCAAGAAGGTCCTGGGTTCAATTCCCAGCCAGGCCACCTGAGTCCTTTCCGTGTGTGTGTGTGTTTCCTCTGATTGCTCTCATTTGCTCCTAACTTTCAGAGAGCTGCACATCAGTTGATTAGGAGATGCTGAATTGCTCCCTACGTGTGACTATGGGTGAGCCCCGGCGAGCCTTGTTGGGATGTGAGGTTAAGATAATGGATGGTTGGATAAACAGAGCCAATGAATCAAATATCATATAATTATAATACTTTTTCTGTGCCATGGATTGACAAGTATCCAGGATCCAAATAGTGTTTTTTTTTTTTTTTTTTGTTTTTTTTGGGGGGGGAACACATTCACATGCCTTTCTTTCCAGGTAGCAGAGAAAAACAAAAGTGCAGAAGTGTTGTGATGGCATGTGTATCAAATGAAAGACCTTCCAAGTGTAGTATTAAAGTGCTTGATTACAAATTACACTATGGACAAAATATGGAGACAAATGAATAAAATTCACATTGGAATGATCCAAAGCATTGTAGGCTGTGAAAATCCTTAGTCATAGCTGGCCTAATTTACTATAAATGTAAGACTCTGTATTTGCATATGATTGGACTCTGAGACAGATGTATTCCATCTCCACAATTAAAGGGCTTAAGGTTCCCAATATGATTGAAAAATAATTTAGTTAAGGTGGCTTTACTGCATAATATGAACAGATGCATTTAAAGCAGTTTGTTTGTTTATCCCTCATGGTGTGTGTTTTTTCTCCTTTTCACAGAATAATCACCAAGAAAAGGAGAGAACTGAAGTCCTGCCTGTGGTGCCCTCCATTCCTGTTTTCTAGTGTTGAATACTCCAGCTTGTGTCCAGTCATGGGGAAGGCAGAAGATGCAGCCTCCACCAACTCTATGCGTCTGAAACAAGAGATCTCTCTTTTGCATGGTGTTTGCCTTATTGTAGGGAATATGATTGGCTCAGGCATTTTTGTATCGCCAAAGGGTGTGCTATATCACACCGGCTCTTTTGGCTTGTCACTGGTGATTTGGGCCATTGGTGGCATTTTCTCTGTCTTCGGGGCCCTTTGTTATGCTGAACTGGGCACCACCATCCGTAAATCAGGTGCCAGCTATTCCTATATTTTGGAGTCTTTTGGAGGATTACTGGCTTTTATTCGTCTGTGGACTTCACTCATTATCGTAGAGCCCGCTTGTCAGGCAGTCATAGCGCTTACCTTCTCCAACTACCTGGTTCAGCCCTTCTACCCCAACTGCGTGGCTCCATATGTGGCAGTGCGCCTCATCGCGGCATGCATCATTGGTGAGTTTGTTTTTGGAAAACATTTCTCCTATTCACTATATAGATGCGGACCATACTGATGAGCTTCAGTCACAATGTTCATTATAACCTGTTGAATAAGCGTTGGTCAGCTATCACAGAAACGATGTCTGAGAATAAGTGTTGACACTATTGAGAGTACTAACGGCGGAGTTGCCAGATGTATAGTAGGGTGCTGGTATGACTAAGCTTAACTCCCATGATTTACAGCACTGGAAAGATGCTTTTATAAATTGTGATGCAGTACTGCTAGTTTAAGTTGATTCCAGTTATAGCAAAGAAAAAAAATGACCACACAGTAAGGCAGGTTTTGTTGCATTATTGCATGTGCTCAGTGGCAAACCTTGTGTTGACATTCAATGACATTTTTTCAGGTTCATCTCGATGCACTTTTTAGTTTTTTATTTGTAACAATGGTTTAATATGGGTCTGGAATAAGGATGGTATAAAGAAAATAACCTCATCCCATTCTTAAGTGTGATGGGGAGTTTTTAGTGATTTGAAAATCTAGCTAGAGGGTGCCGGTCATCTAGTGGTGAGTACTTGCCTATGGACCTATAGCTCAAGAGGTCCCAGGTTCGAATCCCACCTCTGGCACTACCATCACTGGGTCCCTGAGCAAGACCTTAGCCATGAATTGCTCCAGGGGGACTGTCCCTGTAATTAGGAAGTGTAAGTCACTCTGGATAAGAGCATCTGCTAAATGCCGTAAATGTAGCTATATCTGCCAAGCAAATAAAACAAGGCGATGGTTGGGCCTTCTGGCAGGAACATTATTTCAAATATACATTTAAATTCTCTGTACTATTGTCTGTAGTTTTAAGATCACTTTTTTCATGTTTGTGCACAATAAAGCCTGCAGGATGGTTTTGCTGAGTGTGGTGGTGCACTGTTCAGTGGTGCCTGAACAAACATGTTCTGCATAGAAAAGTCTTCACAAATCTGCCTGCAGCCCTATAACAAGTCAACTTCCTCAATATTCACTGTTAAACACAGACCAGCAACATTTACATTTATGGCATTTAGCAGACGGTCTTATCCAGAGCGACTTCCATGTCCTAATTACAAGATTGAAACATTGATTATCCTGTTACAATGGCACCTTTCAGTGGGTGATATTTTTTCTATTAACTTTCCAACAAATCATCTTAAATAAATTATACCAGACAGCAACATTTTTCACATGGACACTTCATGGTAACAGCCCTTTATGACGGGTCACGGCTGTTAGCAGAACAATTGGGAGAGATGGGTAAATCAGGCAGGAGGCTTTAAAGTTATGGGTGCTTGGTGTTTAAGAAACAATTGGTATGTGTTTGCAGACGTCTCTCAGATCCTTTTTTTATATATATATATATATATATATATATATATATCTTTATATATATATATATATATAACTATATATATATATATATATATATATATATATATATATAAATAAAATAGTGTGCACCATTTAAAAAAAAAAAAAAAAAAAGTTTTAATTTATTTTTATTGTTAAATACATTCTTTACAATGTACTTCCAGATATGATTATCTTCTCTTTCTGACATGCAAAAACTGCTCTCAAGGGTGAAGATTCCCCCTCATAAGTAAATTTTTTTTTTTTTTTTTTCTTCTCCCTTTTCTTTCTTGTGTATCCTGATCTGAAGTTTCCCCTTTGCTATGTGCTGTAGGGTAGCATTTTATTGAAATAAAGGTTGAGAACATTACAATTGGAATATATCTCTATTTAGCATGTTTGACATGATGCCATCAACACAGCCATTTGGCAGCAGTTTGCAGTTAACTCCATGTGTGTCTCTGTGTACGTGCATTATCTCCAAGTCTGTGCTACCTTGGCCAATGGCAAAGGGCTGGCCCATCTTAGAAGTTGTGTGTGAATCCCAATGGTTGCTGATGAGTTCCAGTGGAGGGCTCGACTTGGTAATCTGATCCTCAGTAAACAAAAGCAACGCCTCCTGGAAACCCATAGAATAATTGTGGACTTAAGCACTTGGCATGTAACTGAGAATGGCTTTGCACTATGTTTTTGAGCTTCATTACTTGTGCTTGGTCTGAAAAGACTTGTATATTATGTGCAAAGCTCACTTGAATGTATGCCAAAGTGAGAACCATCTGAAAGAACATCCAGTCCTTGGCCCAAGGTACATCCTGAAATCGACTGATGGCCAATGTCGTGAAAATGTTCATTTCTAAAGTCTAGTTCAGCAGGCCCTACCCCATTTGTGTCTATTAACTAAGGACATTATGGAGGGGAAATGACTCTGCACATCTGCTATTGTAAGAGGCTCTCTGTCTGTCTGTCTGGAGTCTTGGTGAATTACACTAACTACATTTGCTGAGATTACCTGGCCAGTATGAAAGTATTCCCAATCCTCATTAGCAATGCTTAATCCCTTTAATATTCAATCTGCACTGAAAGCAGAAGTCCTGATATCAGTTTGCTGGAAACTAAAGCAATTTAATGTTTACACTGTCAATTAAGACTTATTTTAATAACAAATAGACAAACAAAGCCCTCCACAGTCATTGGTAAGTCTATGAACAGTCTTTCATATTCAGACTTTCATAGCTATTGCGTGTACTTATCATGCACTTGCTGGTTTTACAGGTTGCACAAGTACAAGTTTTCTTCATGCAGATTTAGGGGATGTGGTTACACAGTTTTGGTCTGTAACTAGAAGGGTAATTTATTGATAGTTTTTGGTAAATGAATCATGCACATCTCATTCACTCTTATAACAAAGCAAGACTTAAAACCAAAAAATCAGTTTTTATTTATTCATTTATAGGCATGTGTATTTATACCCCTAACCTTTTTTCCTTTTGTTGCAGACTCTGAGTCTAAACGATACACTCTGATTCCATGGTTCACAATACTGACTTAACAATTTATAGAATAGGATTAGAAAGTTGTAAAGTGTACTAAAAAGAGAAGAACAGTGGTGATGTCTGAGAAGAATATACAGGTCTGGGCTGTTTGGTCCTGTTTAAAAAAAAAAAAAAAAAAAAAAAAAAAAAAGTGTTAAGTTCCTGCAATGCACACATGAATTAGTGCATCTCTTATCTCTATGCATTTTTCCACCTCTTTTGGTTGGTTTCATTCCCCATAAAACCAAGACTGAGAGATCAGTGCTTAAAAAAAAAAAAAAAAAAAAAAAAAGACTAAAGATAAAATGAGACATATCTTCAGCAGTGAGCCTTCCAGATACCCAATATCCACCAATAACCCCAGCTGAAGGACCCAGATAAGAAAGGGGAAAAAAAAAAAGAGTGGCTCAAAGGGTGTGCATGGCTGAGGTAGGATAACACTAGCAATGCCACGCATGGCTTCTTTCAGAATGTTTGCCAGGGAACTGCTGGCATTCTGGCATCAAAAATCTCAGTGGACATTAATTTTAAATCTGAGCAGAGAAAAGCCACAAAAGTATCCGTCACAAAGCTTCTCCTCGGTGTAGCATGTCATTTGAGATCAGTACTATGAAGTAATTTAAAATGCTGTCTCATGCAGGGGGAAAAAGTGATATTGCATAGCTAACAGGTAACTGCCATTCTCATTTAAAAATACAGTCTCTGCGTTTAAAGAATGGGATATTCTGAATATTCAGTTGTACAAACACTGTACCTTGAATTTAATAAGAGGGCTGATAAGCACAGTGTTGGTGCTGAGAACGGAATGTTTTGGGAATTTCTCAATGCTACAGCATCTGTGGCTGACCTGCTCAGTGAGGTTTTTGCCCATGCATGCAGTGTTTTTCCTCTCTTATTTGACAGGCTTACTTTGACAGAAGACCACGCTTATACTGAGATTAAAAAAAAAAAAAATCTGGTTTGAGAAATCCATTTTTTATTTTTAGCATAACTACATACATGAAAGATGGACTGTCTAATGCAGGCACATTGGACTTTTAATGTATAGTTAAATCATTGTGTTCAGTAGTGGTGTACACACTGAACACGAACCTTCTTTTTGTTACCCTGTGTTTTTTGGTGCATGTTGAACACAACTCTCTCTACAGGCCTGTTGACCTTTGTGAACTGCATGAAAGTGAAGTGGGGTGCCATCCTGCAGGTTATTTCTACTGTGGCAAAGGTTCTGGCTCTCATTGTCATCATTATTGCTGGGCTGATCGTACTGGCTAAAGGTAGGAATGTAATTGTTTCAAAATCAGAATTATAAGACTGTGATAGCCAAATGTAAACGTTATATTGTATTCAATGAAAAAATGGCCCTGATATTGCAAGGTTGAGTTTGAGTCCCAGAATGTGCAAGCTGACTGGAGGTACCCTTAAAGATTCAGTCCTCAACACTGCTCCCCATTTTTCTCCAAGTGCAGAGAAAGCATTTCATTGTGCTGTGCTGTGTTTACAATGATAAAAGAAGACGTCTTCACAATTCCTAAGAGTACTGAAGTATTATTTATTAAACTGTAGTACTGAAAGATTTATCCCTTGCTATTCTTAATCGGTCATTGCAGGTGAGACCAGCCACTTTGAGAACTCTTTTCAAAATTCTAAGCTGAACCCTGGGGACATGGCTTTGGCCCTTTATGCTGCTCTCTACTCTTACTCTGGCTGGGACACTCTCAACTTCATCACCGAGGAGATCAAAAACCCAGAGAGGTAGCATCAGATGAATTCTTCATAATGTTTATTTACTTTCTTACATTTGTGGTGCTTTTAAATATTCTTTCTTCAACAGAAACCTACCACTGTCCATAGCAATTTCCATGCCTATTGTAACAGTGATCTACCTCCTGACAAACGTTGCTTATTATGCAGTCATGGATATGGACACTGTGCTGAATAGTGAGGCTGTTGCTGTGGTGAGTAAGGTTACCTTCCTTTTGATATGGATGGAATCTGTTGTCAAAATCAGATAACGTGTTTCATGTTTTAGTGTAATGCTTTTATGTTGCTTAGATAACGGCATGTGCAGACAGTGTCTGTCTCCTGAGCCCCAGTAAGTCATGAAGCAGGTGGTAACTGCCAATATCAGTTTAGTCTAATTTAAATAGTACCGTTCTCATCTGTAGCTCTGCTTATTTGGTTAAACAGAGGAAGCCTAAAGCAATAACCTCCCTCTAGGGGCACATTATTCCACATCAGGAGATTCTCTGGTTCCTAGTAAACATCTGGCTTTTTGACAGTAGGACACAGAACTGAATGCAATTATTATAGTTTTAGAGTCCTCTCCCCCTTTTCTTCTTTTCATATATTCTAAGGGGTGGCACAACACGAGGCAGAGTGATGGTGATCCTATAATTATACCCAGAAAACATCCAACAGGCATTCTGAAAGAAAATGCCTCAATTTATTATATTCTTGACTCATTACTAGTAAACTTAAATTTGGCTAACTTTTTCAGATTTAATTTCTGTTAATATAACCAGCAGCTCAAATTTCTCAGAATTCAAAATGTATAATCAAAACATTTTAACAATAAGGTCCTAGAAATGTATAATTGCTGTGTATCATTTGGTCTAATGCAGTGCATGCAGCCACAATCACAAGGAAGACTGCTAATTTGACAGTTGTTAAAGGACAGTCATAAGCCAAAGAATGTAAGTGCTTGAAATTCTAGTTTATTAATGGGAAGCTGAAAATGTATGGCACGAAAAGGAACACAAGCAACAGGGATGACTGCAGCAGACGATAATCAAGAAAAGCTGATTTAAAAATGAAAAGGAGTGAACTGAAACTGCTATCGGGGCATTAAGAGCCACTGCACACAGGTGTCTTCTGAACAAGAACAACTGTTGATTCCATAATACCCAGAGATGATGTCAGAAGAGTCTTATTTAGGCTAAGTAGAAAACAAAATTGGACTGTTGCTCAGGGATCAATGTTAATCTTTTCAGTTGAAAAATTTAATTTAATTTAAATTGGAAATCAATTTCCTAAAGTCTGGGGGAAGACTGGAAAGGCACAGAATCCAATGTGCTTGGAGTATAGTATGAGTATATAGTACAGTTATAGTATGAAGTTTCTGCATTCTGTGGTTATTTGGGGGTCTTTGTCAAATACTGGTGTTAGTTCACCATGTTTTCACAAAGTCCACATGGCCATCTTCCAGAAGATTTTCCTCATGCTTCCATATGCTGGCAAGCTTTATAGAGATGCTGATTTCATTCCAGTAGGCCCTAGCACCTATCCAAAATGCAAAAGCTACTATTAAATAGATTACTGACCATGATATTGCTGTGCTGGGTTGGCCAGCATATTGGCCTGATCGGAGACCCATTAGAGAGTCCATGGTGTGCTGTGAACAGGAAGACAGAAAACGGTTGACGCCAAAATTACAGATGAGCTGAAGGCTGTTATTGCAGCAAATTGGGCTTTAGTAACAAGCTGATCGCCTCATGCCACACAGCATTGATGCAGTCATTTCTGGTCAAACTGCTCCAAAAAAGGTATAAGGGGGAAAAAAAGGTTGAACAAATGTATTTATTTTTATTTGAGGTGTAATCTGATTTCCCTGACCGGTGTCCACACAGTGAGTTAAACAGTATCTCACAAATGTGAGTACACCCTCACATTTTTGTAAATATTTTATTATACCTTTTCATGGGGAAACACTGAAGATCTGACACTTTGATACAATGTATAGTAGTCAGTGTACAGCTTATGTATAACAATGTATAACAATGTCAATTTGCTGTCCCCTTAAAATAACTCCACACAGCCATTAATGTCTAAACCACTGGCAACAAAAGTGAGTACACCCCTAACTGAATGTCCACATTGTGCCTAATTAGCCATTTTCCCTCCCTGGTGTCATGTGACTCATTAGTGTTACAAGGTCTCAGATGTGAAGGGGAGCTGGTGTGTTAAATTTGGTGTTATGGCTCTCACACTCTCTCATACTAATCACTGGAAGTTCAGTATGGCACCTAATGGCAAAGAACTCTCTGAGGATCTGAAAAAAAGATTTGTTGCTCTACTTAAAGATGGCCTAGACTATAAGAAGATTGCCAACACTGAAACTGAGCGGTAGCTCTCTGGCCAAGACCATACAGCGGTATAACAGGACAGGATCCACTCAGAACAGCCCTCACCATGGTCGACCACAGAAGCTGAGTGCACGTGCTCAGCATCATATCCAGAGGTTGTCTTTTGAAAATGGACGTATGAGTCCTGCCAGCATTGCTGCAGAGCTTGAAGAGGTGGGGGTTAGCCTGTCAGTGCTCAGACCATACACCCCACACTGCATCAAATTGGTCTGCATGGCCGTCGTCTCAGAAGGAAGCCTCTTCTAAAGATGACAAGAAAGATGCACAAGAAAGCCTGCAAACAGTTTGCTGAAGACAAGCAGAATAAGGACATGGATTACTGGAACCATGTCCTGTGGTCTGATGAGACAAAGTAATTTATTTGGTTCAGATGGTGTCAAGCATGTGGCAGCAACCATGTGAGGAGTACGAAGACAAGTGTGTCTTGCCTACAGTAAAGCATGGTGGTGGGAGTTTCATGGTTTGGGGCTGCATGATTGCTGCCTGAGTGCTGCCGGCACTGGGGAGCTACAGTTCCTTGAGGGAGCCATGAATGCCAACGTGTACTGTGACCTACTGAAGCAGAGCATGATCCCTTCCCTTTGGAAACTGGACCGCAGGGCAGTATTTCAACATAACGACCCCAAACACACCTCCAAGATGACCACTGCCTTGCTAAAGAAACTGAGGGTGAAGGTGCTGGACTGGCCAAGCATGTCTCCAGACCTAAACTTTATTGAGCATCTGTGGGGCTTCCTCAAATGGAAGGTGGAGGAGCGCAAGGTTTCTATCGTCCACCAGCTCCGTGACGTCGTCATGGAGGAGTGGAAGAGGATTCCAATGGCAACCTGTGAAGCTCTAGTGAACTTCATGCCCAAGAGAGTTAAGGCAGTACTGGAAAATAATGGTGGCCACACAAAATATTGACACTTGGGGCACAATGCTGACATTTTTCACTTAGGGGTGTACTCACTTTTGTTGCCAGTGGTTTAGACATTGATGACTGTGCGCTGAGTTATTTTGAGGGGACAGCAAATTGACACTGTTATACAAACTGTACATGGACTCCTTTACATTGTATCAAAGTGTCAGATCTTCAGTATTGTCCCATGAAAAGATAAAATATTTACAAAAATGTGAGGGGTGAACTCAATTTTGTGGCATACTGTAATTCATGCTATCATTCTGTATGCGTTCTGGGTTGAGCTGTTACAAGTCAAGGATGTCCATTATTGTGACAGATTTAAACTCCCTGAATCACCTAAACTGAAACACAAGGTAATCTGTTTTCTGAGAGGCCAGAGGCAATAACTTGCTTGTGATAAGTACTTCTTGTCTTTTGTGAACACACTGGCCATGGCCCTGTCCAGTTACTAGACCCTTTAGACTAATGACAGAAACAGCATAATCCTAGTGCTCTTATCCGCCCTGATGTTGGAAAGTATGGCATACACAGTGATCTTCTCTGATAGCAGCGATGGAAAAAAGTGATCGTTGTTCCAACTGGAAGTCGCTCTGGATAAGAACGTCTGCTAAATGATGCAAATGTAAATGTTCCATGCTAGTCTAAACTTGATTAGTGGCTTATCAAGTTTATTAAGCAAACTCTTGTATTAGATCTGTCAACTGCTACCTAAAATATTTTTTTCTGGTACACATTGGTCATGTACTAGAATTTCTGTGACCAGATCTTCACTTGGAGATTTCCAACTGTTGGAAGCCTTCTTTATGATCAGGCCCATAATGTGTTTCAGTGGTTGAGTTTCTGCTTTCCTCCCTTTTATTATTCTTCTGTTTTAAGTAGCTTGATTCTTGGTTTTTATGTATGTGGAACAGTCTGAATAGCCTCTATGTATGAAATGTGTTTTATTAATCTTGCCTTGCCTTTTGACGTTATTGCATTGCCTTTTGATGTTTGTGTATTTTTCCATTGCACAGACGTTTGCTGATAGTGTTCTTGGCTTTGCCCGTTGGCTGATCCCCCTGTCTGTGGCCATTTCCTGCTATGGAGGCCTGAACTCTTCCATCATCTCTGCCTCCAGGTCAGTGCCCAGTTGCAAGTCAAGTAGAACTAGAACAGGTGTGCGGGAAGCCCAAGCATCTGGAAACTGTTTGAATGACAAACAAACTTGCTACTTTTTACGCATTCTATTCATTTGAGTTAAATGATTGTTAAATGACATGTATATCGTTGCTTAACACCATGCCATGGATGCCCCATAAAGTCTTTGTGTAGTCAGCAATGTATGTACCTGTATGGTCCAAATCTCAAAGGATTTTTTCTAAAATGTTCTAGAAAACATACTTTGTTCCCTCCCTAGGTTGTTCTTTGTTGGATCAAGGGAAGGCCATTTACCCAGCTTTCTCTCCATGATCCATGTTCGGCGCTACACACCTATCCCAGCCTTGTTGTTTAATGTGAGTGTCTGAAAATGTTTCAAGCTTGCTTGCATTAAACTCTTAAAATCCAGTTTGGCATTCTCTAGCAGAAATAACAGACCTCAATTTGTGCGTGTTCTCTAGGGTGGAATGGCCTTGCTCTTTCTTTTGGAGAAGGACGTGTTCCGGCTCATAAATTACTTCAGCTTTAATTACTGGCTCTTCATTGGCCTTTCCATCGGCAGTCAGATCTACCTGCGGATAAAAGCTCCTGAGATGCCTCGTCCTGTCAAGGTGAAGCCTCAGTCTCGCACTTGGCTCCCCTTTATCACAACCGGAATCAGAATTTGTTCGCTTAGAGATTCAGTGCATCGTTAAAATACATTAAAGTACAAAAGTAACAATGTCACTATCACTGAAATGAAAGTCATCTTCTAGAACAAATTAGTAATAACAAAGGTGCAATTACTTTTAGGATTTGCAAGACGGTACAAAGAATGGTACATTGCTTTGATCGTTTGACTTCCCCCTAACCCTAAGAATATTACTGAAATTAGGCGATGATATTAAAATGTGTTCTCGATCACCAAGCAGCCATTTAACTGTTACAATTTTTAAAATTATTTATTTATTTATTTATTTTTTTTTAAGGTTTAATATTTTTATACTTAAAACTCTAAAATTTTTATTAAAGCATTGCACTAAAACATGAAAACTTAGTTTTCTATTAGAAGCTACATTTACATTTGGTCAAACCTACAGCATGTATAAGTGGAAAAGAGATCCATGTAAACAAGATATGGAACCACTCATTTAATTTCTTTGCATTTGGTATGTCTGAGCACAAACAGATCACTATCCAAAACTCTAGTCATGGTTTTTTTTACTTTGTACACAGCACTAATCTCCATCCGACTGGAGATTATGTGAAAGTGGGAAGATGATGTTTGTTAGTACTTAACTACTGAGACAGGTAAACAACAGAATGTCATTCACTGACTCAGATGCCACAGCAGTGTAGAATGAACAAGACCTGAGCAGCCAAGAGCTCTAATGTGAGACAACTTCAAAACTTGCCTGTAAATCTGTTGAAAGGCCTTTGGCTTTATCTTATATGGAGCATGCCCCTGATATGCTGATTCTGGCTCGGTTTTTAAACAGTGCGAGAAGAAAAATGCTGAATTTTAAAAATTAATTCAATAATTTATTTATTTTTGGTGTATACATGTTTATTGATGTTATGGTGGTTTATGCATGGCATAAGGCGTTTGGCATGGATTGCTGTTCAGTACCAATAGCCACAAGGCTTGGCAGCAAATCTTTGTGCAAAGAAGTGCCAGTTTTCGACAGTAACATGCCCAGCGTGGGCAGCAAGATTTCAGAGATGACAGCAATATTTGCATCTACAGTTACTGAATTAAAGCACACTCTCCACATTGGACTAGGTAACAACACTAAAATCAGGGGAGAGCTCAATTTTATTTATTTATTTATCTATCTATCTACCTTATTTTATTTATTTGCTTGACAAAAAGCCACCTCATTCCACAGGTAAAAACTGGAGCTGAATCACTCCAGAGAACAGTTTAATTGCTTTTCAATGGACATGTTTACATTATCGTGTGTGTGTGTGTGTGTGTGTGTGTGTGTGTGTGTGTGTGTAGCTGAGTCTGTTCTTCCCCATAGTCTACTGTTTGTGCACCGTGTTCCTGGTGGTGGTGCCGCTGTACAGTGATGCTCTAAACTCTCTGGTGGGCATTCTGGTGGCTCTCTCTGGAGTCCCGTTCTACTTCATCTGTGTTTACCTGCCTCCCGGATCCCGACCTGCCTTCCTAGGGGAAATGCTTGGTGAGTCATACTAGGTAGAAAAACATTTTAGGCCTTCTGGAGGACCAAGATAGTTTTCAGGATGAGAATGTACTTGGTATATGCGGGTTTGTTTATTTTTAATGAGGGCATAGCTAATGTTACAGCCATGACATGTATATATTTTTATAAATGGTTGTACTGGGGTGTTTGGGGTTTTTTTTTTTTTTTTTTTTTTTTTTTTTTTTTTTCTTTTTTTGGGAAAAAGAATTTCAATTTGAATGTTGGCTGCTTCTCAAAATCCCTGTTGCATGAACTGAATAAGGACAACTACCATTAAGCTTTCTTCTGTTTCCCCCCCAGAAAAAGGTTCAGAAAATCAGGTATCAAATGTTTAGAATTTTTCTATGCAGGAAAAATAGTTTTGGCAGTGTTTTTAAATGTTTTTACCATGGCTTTATGTTCTGTTTCTGTGCATGCTATTCTTTTTATGCCTGGGTTAGGGTTTTCCTGGTTAAATGAAGCAGAATTCAATTTCTCATAATTACTGTAAGAAATGTTTTCAGAAATCTTGATTTATATTTTCCAGCTGTTTATTACTGCATGATGCACTTACAGGTCTCATGGTGGGCCCGATGGAAAGTTTTCTAACTGGCTGTTTTTGTTTACGTGGTTCATGCTAGCCTCTTAGCTGGGTGGAATGTGAAACTACATCTGTCTGTAGCTGTAGACTTTACTCTCTAAAAGCTCTTTAACTTCAGTGTTATTCATTGCCACACTGAGGCTGCATGACACGTAATTGCAAAGCAGAAATCCTGTTACCTAGAAGAAATCCTTTTGAGAGACCATTTTATATTCATTTTTGGTTTAATCTTACACTCTGTACGAGTTTAGAAAAATTCACAATATTGGGTTATTTATTTTTATGCCCATGTTTTTGTTGAAATGAAGGGTTGTATTAGGCAAACACAGAAATGTTGCCGTGTGGTTCAAAATAGTGACTAACCAAATCCTTTTTTTCCTTATTTATCCAGATATGATTTCATTGTACACCCAGAAACTGTGTTTCTGCTGTGCAGCAGAACCTGGCCTTGACCTCGACAGCCCACCCGAAGCTGATAAAACTGAATGAAAATGGACCGATTTTTTTTAAATCTCCTTTCCTTTTCTTGTTCATCAGCACATTCAAGGAGACAGTTTTTAGAGGAATAAAACTTTTATGTTTTTTTGGAATTTTTTAAAAATTTATATATATAATATAAAAAACATAACCAAACCCATTCCAGTGGACCTTATACTTGGTGTCCTGTCTCAGTGAGTGTGGAAAATGAATCTGTTGAGCTGAGGTGAGTACTGAGACAAGCTACAGCATGTGGATGAATATGCACAGTAGATATAATCATGTTGTAAGTGGTTGCCGCTGAGGCTTAAATAGCGATTTGTAAATGCTCGGATCTTAAGCACACCTTTTGACATGTTTACCATTCCAGGAAGAATTTGCATTGAGGAAATGAAGGATAATGCTTAACTGGTGCGTGCAACAGAGAAGCTGCTCTCTTCTAGTGTACTGGTCATGTTCCATGTCTTTAGAATCTGGCTTTTTTTTTTTTTTTGTTTCTATAAACCAAATGTTAGAACTTTTATCTTTATCTTCATGGTTTAGTGGCCTGTTACATCTTTTGTTCTCTTAAAAAAAAAAAATGTATTTTCTGCAGTGCACTTATTGGTATGTTTGTTTGATACAAGGTGGGGATGTTTTACAGTTGGATGGTTTTGTACAAAGCTAAATTAACCAAGATTTTCTTTTTTTCTTCTTAGGACTTGTTGTTTTGGGGGTGGCATTTTTCACAGTAGTATCATATTAACTGTTATGACCCTGGGCCCCTTTCTAAAATCCAGCTTTCTCTGGCCTAGCTCATTTAGTGTAAGAATCATTTTCCTTCTTTTCCAAAAATGCTTTATCAGTCATTTTCAGATCTTCTAGCAGTGACACCTAGGCTCCTAAAATGTGGAAATGCAAGCCTGTTTTTATCTCAAATATGTATGTATTTAAGTTATAGCATGTAACCAGTGTAAGAAAACAAACGTTCGTATTCAGTTTTAATGGCCATTTTTAAGGCTGTATCTATGTCTGTATGGATGGTCACCAAACTTCGTTGGCATTTATTCTTTACTCCATATCCTACAATTGCAGTTGGTCTTGTTCTTTGATCTGTATGTGTGCACTACAGGGCACCCAACATCAAGATTTTTATGTATTGGTGTTCCTGCTACAGTAAGGCGTAGCAAAAATACTGGCACTCTTATTGTCTTCACAACATATGATCAAACAGAATGGCTTTTAAGGGTTTAATTGAGCTGGAGATTTTCAGGTTTCATTAATCCTACAGAGTTTCTTTTGAGTCAGAGTTACTGTTGTGTTTTTATCAGGCATAAATTTAAGACTCACAAATGTCATTCCCACTTGAGATCCTGGACCTGTAACAGAACCAATACAGAAATTCAATATTTTTTTTTCTCACCTGAATTGTACACTGATTGCAGCTTTATAGGATGGAGTAAAAAAAAAAGTCAGCAAAATTTAGTTTCCATACTGACAAATGGCCTTTTAGGACATAGGAATACCAGCCATAGGACTAGAGGTACAGTTTTAGGATTTTATCCTTTTTGTCTTACAGTACTTGGGTAAATAAAAACATGTTTATTTACATAGCTACTACTGTTATACATATTAAGATGGAAACAAACACATTTATCAGATACCTAGCTATTACTGTAGCAAAGACCCAGCCTTCTGAAAATGGCTGGCAATTATTGACTGAAAAATTTAATTGAATTCAAGCCAACATAACTCATGAACTTTATAAGCTATGGCCAGAGAAATCTCATCTCAAATCTCTGGAATTCTCATATTGGCCCAGGTGCAAACAGAACTCCACAAAAACGGTTTAAGTTTGCTGTAGCTGAGCATGAATGATACCAAATTTGTTGAGCTGCACCAACTGTGCTGCCCAACATCTCTGCTATGCAATGATCGACTAGTCTGTTCTGTGTTTATAGGAAAATGTAGTCTGCTGTTGTCCCCGTCCACCTTCATTCCTTTTTAAATGGGTATAGTGTGTCAAATTCTATTTTGTTCAGATGTGACTTTTTTTAATAAGCTGGTTAAAATGGTTACAGCCATCCTTTCTTTCAGCTGTTTTACAGTTGGCACTTGAATCTTTCATATCATTTCTGACCCATTAACACTGACCAAAGCTTGAGACCACGGTCCACACAAGTCAAGGAGATCGACCCTTGATTTTAATATCAAATGCAACACGCCTCACAGTTATAGCACAACGTTCCAGCTCTTTTTCCACCAGCAGAGAACTGGCTACATTTTGTTTCTGGGACCAAATTTTGTTCTGAGTGCCTGCAGCCAGTCATTAATATTCAGAGCCATGTTTTTATTTAATGTTTAGAAGCATTTAGACTATTTTTTGGGCTTAGCTGATTGTGAAATAAAGAATATATGACAGGAAGTTTAAAAAACCAAACACTCAGTGCTTTTAACACAATTTTTTTTTTAGATGACTTTATGAAATGACAGTGAAATATGGGGTCGTCACTTCCAGTTCCATCATACACAAGTACTGTCTAGTCATCATGTGCCTTTTGTGAAGATGATTTTATAAAATGCTGTTTATCATCCAAAGTGTTTTCACTGATGTTCAGTTACAATTGTGCACATGTTGTCCTGAAGCATCAGATCATACAAATGTTCACATTGTCAGGTTTATTTCACCTTGTGCAATCACTAAATTTGTTCATCAAGGTTCAGCATTCCATTAGATGCTGTTTCACTCCGTTACTGAATTTCTATTTATTTTTCTGATGCATGTCTCTTGTACCAATTGAAAATAAACATGCTGGTGTGGCATATCAGTGTGGTGTGTCCTCATGAGGGCGCTGCTGTGCAACAAAATGCTTTCTTGGCCTTCACAGCTTCTGGAAAAAGACACCTT
Source organism: Hepsetus odoe (assembly GCA_017165825.1). Taxonomy (NCBI): domain Eukaryota; kingdom Metazoa; phylum Chordata; class Actinopteri; order Characiformes; family Hepsetidae; genus Hepsetus; species Hepsetus odoe. Next base: position 8,265,080 of record CM029368.1, read on the forward strand.
TTTGCCTTGGACTTGGTTTTCATTGATAATCAGGTTAGTTGGTATGTGATACTCTATTACCTTATACCCTGTTCAGGCATGGGGTTAGTTACATGGGATTACGCCATTTGTCCACACAGAAAGCATGTGTCCATATGATCGTGTTCATGGAGTGGTTTTTCTTTAATGTGTATGAATGTATTATTCTATCTAATTTGACCCAGGAGCTATCAGTGTTCTGACCACCACGGCTATACAGACTTCGGCTGTTAGAGGAAAAGAATAGGTTTTTGAAAATCATAACTTGCCTTGCTGAAAACAGCACTCTTCCCTTGAGCAAGGTACCATCTCCGTCACTGCTCCCTGGGCGCTTTCAATAGCTGCCCACTGCTGCACGGGTTTGAGTGTGCATGGGTTAAATGCAGAGGTTAAAATTTCGTTGTGGTTCACTGTCTGCTGTGCTGTGACCTCGCAATGACGGGTTGTCACTTTCACTTTCCACATCTGCTCATATATTTTTCCTGATTATGTCCCCTTGATCCTTTAACTGGAAGTGTCCCAGGCCCTCTCAGCACTATTAAACCTCCAACGGACAGGCGCCAGATAACACAACTTTTACAAATGCTGTTTTCAACTGATCAATCCACAGAAAATCATTCCATGTCTTCAAGATTTTGTTCCTCTCAATGTTCCTTGTTTTTCCCCACCAATTTTGCAAAGTCGCTTTCTAATGTTGGAATTATGAACCAAGATCTGAAACAAGCAAGGTCCAAAGTTTCATAGATGTTCGAAAAGGTTCTTTTTGTGACTGTTGTGCTCTTGGGGGAATTTTTCTTAGACCAGTTACCTCTGGGAATGTTCACCACTATTCCAGTTCCTTCATTTGAAGCTAATGGGGATTCGCTTTGGTCTCACAAGCTTTAATATGGCTATGTAACCTTTTCCAGATTGATGCATTTCAATAACTTTTTCTCTGCTGCTTGTGGAGACCCTTAGGCTGTTTCACATTGCTTAAAAGGTTCCTGGTTACGTGATGTCAAAATTCAGCAGGGCTCGTAATTAATCCTGGGTGTGTTTTGTCTTTATTTTTAAGTTAAATGAAAGCGAAAATTTGTCATTGTGAGCACACAGCACTCAATGAACCACAACAAAATACATCCCCTGAACTTAACCAACACAGACACTATGTAGCAGTGGGCAGCCATATTCAGTGCCTGGGGAGCAGTGATGGGGATGGTTTAATGCTTAAAGGTACCCAATTTTAGTTAATTGGTTAAGAGTTACTGTATCACACTGGGTCAGTATTGATAACCTTTTTCTACAATAATTTATTGTTTCAAGAAAACACATTTTAAATGATCCCTTTAGTTTGACTAATTGCCAAAATAGAAGAAACCTGTAGTGACACTTCATAATGGACAGAAGGAAAACCCCAAAAACCTAATTAACAATATTACCCTGATCAGGTCAATCAGCAAAGACATGTTTGCTGTCCAAAGTTTTGCAACAGTGATTTGAACATGGTTAACCAGTGCTGGAAGCTTATGTTTCATCACTTTATCTATCTTTATCCTTAATTATCAGATTCATTCTTCTGGGGAAATTCAAGTGACACAGTCTCTGTTTCCTGGCTTGACGCCAACACTTTTCCACAGGATGAGTGGCATTATGTTTCAAAGTATGTATGTATGTATGTATGTATACACATGTATGTAACTGTGCGTTCATCCTCTCAAGTGCTGGCTGTGAAAAGGTGCTGCTCTCTGGGCTGCTGCAGCTTTGGTGCAGCCTGTGGTTGAGTGAGTTGCAGAGGGAGTTAGTTTCCCCTGACTCATGCATAAAATATAGAGCTGAGGTAACACAAACAGACCAGAAGAGACTGGATACACACAGCTACCGCCAGTAACGCAGTATTGCGAGGACAAGCTAAGAACCTAAAGGAGACCCGTGCAAGGTCCAGCTGTCCCTATAGAGATGAGCTCGCCAGTGTGGGGAAAGTGGACGTGTTTGGACTGACGGTCCTGGATGACTTCCTGTGCATACACACTGGCACGAGGCCATGGACCTGCCTCGAAGGCTCCACTGGATCCGCAACCAACCATGGAGGGCCCGGGCCCGTCACAGGGAGTTCAACCGTGAGTGTGACAGGTGTTTGTGTGTGTTTGTCATGAAGAAGAACTTAACTGGAAGCCTGAATGTTTTCTCCATTCTAATTCACTCTAAAATGAACTAAAGAAGAAAGCTGATGGCATAACTCGTGGTCACACTAAGTTTATAGGAAACGTGCATTGCTTTGGACTGGACTTGTAGATTGTTCTTTAGGAGAGATTGCTTAAATAGTTAATCAGTTTCAGTGTTGAAGCGCTTGTGCATATGAACTATTTCTACAATGTTGATGATGGTCTCCTTAATGTAGCAGATTCTAACTGGGAGCCATGGAGTTTTAAAGGGATCACAGAAACATATTCAGAATGGCCAGTAATTGGCCAAGTGGTTAGGAACTTGACTCTAAGATCAGCAGGTCATGGGTTTTAATCCCAGGAGCAGTATTTTATAACTGAAGTACCCTTGAGCAAGGTACCCTCCCCAACACTTCTCCTGGGCACTAGATGTATGGCTGCCCACAGCTCCACTTGGATGGATGGGTTAAACACAGAGAAAGCTTTTCATTTTGGTGTGCTGTGTTAATGAATCACTTTCACTTCAATTTGTTTCTCAACTTTGTCATTTAGAATTTCACAAAATCTGATCTGGCCATAACCAGATAGTGGTAACTGTTCAAAATGGTAGGTGGAGGCCCTATCATCAGAAGATCAAGTTCAATCCCAGGTAATTCCGTAATACAATCTTAGATGAGTCCAGACATCACTCTTCCTGCATGCGTATGAAGACGTCTCCCTCAACCATTCTGCATGATGGTAGGCAATGTGAGCATCTGACCAACCCAAGAGAGTTTGTACTGAGTATTGTCCTTCAAGAATGTCAAACTGGTCCAATCACACAGTATTAGCAGCAGTTTGGAAAAGATTTTTACCCTCTCAGTGTTGGTTGTACGATATGATTGGGGTAGAATGGGGTACAAGTCCAACCCCCTCATCCACACAGTTTTATCCATTTAGTAGATAATGGTATGTCATGCAGAGTCAGAAGCCACGTAAGCAAGTGTATAACAGCTCAACACCATATGAGGCATGTAAGCACATCGACATATGCAGCTCATGCTAGATATATTACCTAACTTGACATTTTTGGCCGTTTATTTTTTTTATTTTTAACCCATGCCAATCTATTGTTCTGATCACGCTAATGTCATGTTGTCTGAGACAGGATTAATGTCTTTAAGAGGGTGTGGTATTGATGTGTTATTTGCTTGTGAGTATCTATTTCTGGGGGGCAGTAAACAGCACAAGCATGTGGGATCAGGTGTTGCTCGCACTCCGACGCAGCGTGCCGATTAGTTGTCAGCCAGCTTTGCTGTGATGTGATGAGGTGGCCCAGCATCTGTTCCACCATGTCCTCGCAGCTTGCGGCCAATCAGAGTAACCCTCAGCCAATCTAGGCCAGAGCCAGGAATTTATAACCACAACAAGTGCAGACAGGAAATGCATCTGTACTGTACTGACTGCTGTTAAATCCTATTGTGTAAGCATCAGTCTTCATGTCTCAGTTTCAGAGCTGATGGAATCCCATCTGAACCGGTTACACAAAAAGAAACAAGCATCATAAAATGTACAAGATGGGCTGAAGTGGGACACAGAGATCAACTCCTGGCTTTCAAACTATAGTGTGTTTCAGCTCACTGTTCAAATTATTCAGTCAGCAGAGGGTGTTCTGGGAAGTTTTATTTAGAGGGGCATCTATGCTTATTGGACAGGATCAGGTTTTTGTTAAACAGGCTAGATTTCTTCTGTTCACTCCAATCCACGTAATGGTTCTCACAGTTTTATGTTTTATTAAATAGGTAGCTGTTATACTTTTAGGTGGACATGTCAAAAATTTTTTTTTTATATATTTTATATTTGATATCACAAAAATAAGAGGAAAGTGGGACTTTTTGTTTAGAAGGATGTGAATTTTTTTTTTTTTTTTAATTATTATTTAATTATTTATTTTTAAACTTGATCTGTTCTTAACAAAAAGGGCTGTGGTTCGGTGGAAGCACTGGAGTTTAATTTCTTATTTATTTACTCAAAATAGTCCCTTGGAAGACTAAATGATTATTTGGCCAAAATACACAATTCTCCTCTTACCCCTGCCAAAATTAGCCTCTGTAGTTTTGCAGCATATGTATAAGCTTATAGCTGACATTTTCATGAAAACTACTTTTCAGGCATAAATCATCACAGTGCATGCCATTCTTTTTTTATGTCTGGATGTTTTGGGCCATAAACTATGATTTGAGCAGTTGCAGTGTTTTCAAAAGAATTTAATTTGATTTAAAAGGTATGAAATTATTGCTTTTGAACATTTTGTCTACAGACGGTAAAGGCTAGCTCTGGCCAACTTCGCCTCTGCTATATCAAACTGGGCAGGAGTGCCACCTGCCTGCAATTTCACCATCCACCCACAAGCAGACAAAGAGAGAATTGAAATCCTCTATCACATGTGACACAACAAATTTAACTGAAGCATATCAGATGAATGCCGTTCTAAATAGCCTGCGACAGCAGCGCTCAGCATGCTTAATTAATGACCACAGCGTTTTAGCTTCATGGCTCAGGCGACAAAATTTCGCTCCTCTAAACTCGCTTTATAACCCCCACAGCTGCTGATCAGAGAGCCAAGTATCACCAGCCTCAGCTGAATGTCTTGCATGCCTTAAGCAAAACAGTTGCTCTCAGTTCAGCTTACCATATGTTTCCCACCGTCTAAGCTCATTTTTTATACATCAAGATGATGAACTCTATTAATTATGAACACTGGACAACGGGGTGGTTTTTGACCTTCTTTGAGACAGGATGACCGTCTTACTGGGTCTGAGAATTACATTTTCTGGTCAACTTGTGGAATTAGTATGGCTTTCTTTAGTTCATCACTGTTCAGTTTCTGATTGCAGCACCACTGCTGGCCAGATAGATTAGGTTTGTGGATCCAACAGTGAGACTGACAGGTGGAAATACCCAAAAACTACAGGGCCTGGTGCTCTAATAATAGTGCAGACACAGTGACATGCCAATACCATGTTTGTATCTCAGTCCTGAGAATCCCCCACCACTCCAATAACACCTGCTCATTAGTTGTCCTTTCATGGTCCTTTTCTGATGACAAATGAATGGAAGAGTAATGTACTGGGCTGATGTTTCTCATGTATTGACAATTTGAGAATGGTTTGTAATACAAGTTAGCTGTTTCAATGAACAGAGAGAGAGTGAGAGTCCACAGCTAAATATGCATGTGTTCATATATTCAGTCCATCATTTTGAATAGTAGTTGATCCATCGAGCAGCTGCTGTACAGACACAATAGTCTTTGTGTCTGTGAGAAGACTACGGGCTCTCTAAGGGCCGTGACTAAACACAATATGTATTGAATTCTGTGCCACTTGTATTAAAATGAATTGTTCAGAACATGAGTGTTTTGAAGGATTCATTCGTAGACATGTCCACAGAAACCCCTTTCCAAAATGGCCACAAGCACTAGGGGGCTTATTTAATTTCAAAGCTTTCTTTCATCTTGCCTGCTAGTGGATCTGGGTTGTCTCCTTCACAGATGTAGCTGAGACATGTTTTTTTTCCAGCCAAACAAAAGGCAGCACCGTGCAGGGGGTCCGCCTTGATCCTCTCTACATGATGGAGGCACTTTGGGGAGGAGCTTTAAGAAATAGATGAGGCCAAAAAAAGCTCCCAACTGCACCAGAACTGGGTTTTGTCTGCACCCAGGCCAGACTGCCCTGTAACAGTCTGACTCACCCAGGGCTTCATCAGCCTTTGAAGAAGAGAGCAGGGGGTGGGTGGAGAAGTGATTAGGAAAAAGGAAGAGGCTTACAAGACATCAGGGGTCAGTCTGACTCTGAGAGCCTCTGCCTGATATATGATGAGAATGGCTTCTCTCTACAGTGTTGGAAAAAAATGTACTTAGGCTTAAGCTTTGAACTTCACTTTCCTCCCATGAACTGTCCTGGGAGATAAAGGTAAAGTATTGATCACAGAGCAGGCCTTTGTACGCTTTTAACCCTCCAGTAAGGTTTAGGAGACATCTGATTAGAGTGATTTGTCTGATTTATGCTTGAAATTGATTTTCTTCTAGGTTGAATCCTGGGAACATGTCACTTTAAAAGGCATTAATTAGGCCTGAATTACAACACACTTGCTTACTGATTATTTTAACATGAATTCGAACAGACTCAATTTATCTGCTCATTTTCAGGTTTAATGGGTCTATCTGAGCAGGGACGTACACTCCTTACTTAGAGGCACTTTTTTTAAAGCTAAACAAAAACTACCATCACTACATTTGCACAACCAAGCCTGCATTTTTATCTTCTACAGAGCAATCACAACCATCACAACTCTTACCAAGGCTACGTTCACAATACCAGGTTGAAGTAGTTTTTTTGCCTAAATGTGTTTAGAGCTGTGTGAACACAATTACATTTTTTTTTTCAAATGAGATATTTTTAGCCGTTTTCATAAGTGGTATGTTGTATCTGAATCAGGGATACATGCAGCTGTCAGACTGAAGTAGGATGAAATGCCATGGCTATGTTATCTACAGGATTTAACCCTCCAGGGTGCCTTTCTAGTCATTTGACTGAAAAATGTTTGCATCTGTTACAAGTGTATGTAAAGTGAATAGGCTTCAGTTCTTTTATGACTGTTGGTCATTGTGTGCAGATTAAGATTAAGGCTAGGCATGTTCATTTTTATAGAACAATATCAAACACCATCTAATGTGCTTTGCAGAGGTAAAATATGTTATCAATAAAACAATTCTGCAATAAAATCAATAAAGTATGTTTTAAGTTAAAACAAGTTAACACTTGTTAAGGATAAAAGCAAAAAGATAAAAGTGCATCATTTTTGTATGAAGATAAAACTTACAATGACTGAAAACAAAGCAGGTACAAGCCCCTTTTTAAAACTAGTTAAGGTTTGGGTCAGTTCTGATTTACATGGGGCGCTGGTTCAATCTGTGGGAAGCATAATGGCTAAATTAACTAAATTAAATTGTTAGATGAACTGCGTCCTGCAACAGATAGAGGAATATTACCATATAAACGCCCCTAAGATAATAAACAGTAAATATCGTGGGTTATTTGGTATCTTGTGTGCAACCAATGTTGTTTATTTTATTATGGAAGGAATTAAAGTGTAGGTCACAGTATAGGTCTTGTGGCCAAATATGTAGTGATTGGTCATCCCAAATCAGTAACCAACAGTTCATCTTTTTCCTCTGTGACTAAGCATCAAAGAGGGATTTTATATTCCTGGAATAGCTCAGTTTCTCTTGTGATAGCACTGCACTTCCCTGAACAGACTGACAGGACAGGAAGCGATACTATTTTTAGCTGACAGTACTCTGTATCTGCCTGCAATCAAGCAGCAGCTCATTACAGCTCCAATCAGTGTCTCGGCAGCATCGCCTCCTAAAACAGTGGGGAGACTGCAGCTGTCCACCCACAGACCCACTTCCATCAGCAAGAGAGGGAAAGTGTTTGAACTCTGTGCCTGGGAAGAGTGATAAAGTGGCCATAACTTTCTGTTTTATGCCATTAATTTGCAGACTTTTTGCCATTATGTTCAGTTAGTTTTACATATTTTTCTATATTTTCATATGGGCCACTACTTCTTGGAGCAGTGGTTGCTTAGTGGTTAGTGACTAGGCCCCATGATCAGATGATCAGAAAGTCATGGGTCCCAGACCAGTTACCCTGAGCTCCACTTTAGCAAGGTACTGTCTCCAACCCTGCAATGCAGCTCACTGTTCCTGGATGGTTTAAATGCAAAGGAAAAATTCATTGCTCACTGTTTACAGTGGGTGTGCCAGTGCAAGTCCCCCCCCCTCACCCCTTTCATTGCTGGATGGCATAACAGTTCTATAACAGCCTTGGCCACTAGAGGTCTTCATTATAGTTCTCAGTAAAAGCACCTACACAAGTGTCCAAAACTGACTGCACACCATGCTCCAGTGTGAAAGGCCTGTTCACAAAGCTCTGTGCAGTGAAAATGCTTGGTTTAACACATCCATACACAGTATAGCAGGTCAGCTCTTTCTCTCTGTGGCCATGCACCATCAAACATATACCTTACATCGGTGCTGAAGTTACTGCTGCTGACAGGAAACAAATGCGCTCTACCCACTTCTTTAAATGAGTGGTTGTCTTTAAACACAGGCCCTTTTGACTAGAATGTACAATGATTTCACTCAAATGTTACTGTGAAATTTAATGTAAAGACCATAACTACTTCTCTAAAGCCTGTCACTTCTGAAACGTCAGTATATTGTAAAGGTTGCGCTTGGTGAGCTTCTGGAAAAGTAAAAGAGAAATGAGGAAATATTTCGTAATACTTGCTATTTTAGAGCCATTTTCCTGTTTCAGAGGCTCTCAGCAGTAACGTGTCACACCCTGTGGGTAGGTTTCTAGCTGAATGATAAATTCTGAATTACTGCAATAAAGTAAAACTCTGACCCTACTTTTGTTCACAGCTGCAATTTCAATCTGAGGACTGGTATAGATTGTGCTTAACTTCAGTGAATATACTTACAGTGAGTTCTTTCTGTGTGAGTATATTCAGGGGATAATGCTGAACACAGCATCATGCTCATAGCTGTTATGATCCTGGTCAGAGTAATTGTTAACAAGGACTTGTTGAAAACATTTTGGTTTGATTGTTAAATAGTTTTCAGATTGGTCATTATCCATCCAGGAGTTTTAATTCATTTCTCGTCCTACTTTAGATAAGCCCTAATTGGCATGCAAATACTGTGAATACCATTGCTATCCATTTTGTCTTTAAAAAAAATTTTTTTGCACGTATTTAGGGAAATGCAAGGGCCTCTTCCATTATACATTTCATGATGAAAGAGCCAATAGATAGTCATGGGCTACATAGATTAACAATAATTTATAATAATGTGTTTTTGTATGTTAAAAATACTAGATACTGCAATTACGTTAAAATTGTTTCCTCTGTTTCTCTTTCCCCAAACCTCCACCCTCTCTATCTCTCTCATATACATATACATAATAATAATATTATTAATAATATTTTGATCTCTTTAATGGCCTTTGCAGGCGGAACATTTTCCCACTCCATGGCAACACGCCTCTCTTGAGCTAAAGCTGGACCGTGTGCATGCAAGAGAGAGCACCCGAGCAAGCTGAGAGCTGCTGTGATTCACCCTCACTCCCTCATTCTCTGCTTTGCTGCCCACTTCTTTCTCTCTGCCTTTATTTTCCTTTCTTTTCCTCTGTTTGCCACTGATTTGCTATTTTTCTTGAAGATAAACAGTCTGAGAAGACGGTGATAGACTGTCATTTTACGTGTGAGTCAGTCAGGTCATTTAGGCATGTTTTGTGCCTGTTGTTGGAGGACCATTTTAAAAAGTAGACTTGATTATAGCAATTTGAGACAATACAGGTTCAACAGCCCATTTGTGTCCTAAAGACTCTTTTACATGCTGCAGCTCCTTAAGCAGCCATTCTTTCTTTGTTCTGGTGTGCTTTGAACACTTTGATCACATTGTCACTAAGCCTCAGTGGCCGTAGCTGGAAATACAGAATTGAGCACAGCCATGGCCAAAAGTTTTAAGAATGACACAAGTATTGGTTTTCACAATGTTTGCTGCTTCAGTGTTTTTAGACCTTTAAGTCTAACTGAAGTATAACTACAAGCAATGCAGAAGTGTGAATGGCTTTTATTGAAAATCACATTAAGTTTATGTAAAGTTTGTCAGAATTTGTGGGCTTTTGTTTGTCCACCCACCTCTTGAGGATTGACCAAGTTCTCAATGGGATTAAGGTCTGGGTCATCCTCCAAAAGTCTTTGTCTCACTGTGCGTGTACCTACCTGCTGCCATTCCTGAGCAAGGTCTGTATTGGTGGTGCCCCGGTCCTGCAACTGCATCAACTTTAGGAGACGGTCCTGGTGAATGTTGGACCTTCTTGTGCTGAAGCCTTCTTCACAACAATTGAATCTTTGTGCTTAGAGTTCCTGATGTTCCAAAAAAGGTTGACTGAGGCACAATCTTACAAGTAGCAGTATCCTTGCCTGTGAACCTCTTTTTGTGTAAAGCAATGATGACTTAATGTGTTTCCAACACAGAGGAAGATAAATGATTTCAAGCACCACCTTCCTTTTAAGCATCCAGTCTGCTATTCTAACTCAATCAGCATGTCAGCATGATCTCTGACCTTGTCCTCCTCAACACTCTCACCTGTATTAATGAGAGGTTTACTGAAATGATGTCACCAAGTCCTTTTGTGGCTGAAATGCAGTGTAAATGTTTGTTTTTTTCATTTTCATGCCAAAGAAAGAATCGCAAAAACTTGCAGTTCATGTGGCCTCTTTTCATAACATTCTGGAGTTTATGCAAATTACCATCATAAAAAATGGAGGCAGCAAATTTTGTGAAAAAGTAACGTTTGTCTCATTCTCATTTGGCCACAGCTATACATTAACTGCGTACTCAGTAACAACAGAACAGCATTTCAGAGACTTAATTTCAGACACGCAGAAGTATAAACTGTGGCATAGAAAAGCCTTGTCTTGTTTATTACATATGTAGGATATGTGTGCTGATATCAGAGGACCTTTATTTAAATATTTCTGTTGTGGTCATTTAGCACATGTCTTTGCTCATCTGAGGCCATAAACAGTGTTGCAACAGATGGAAAAATGTGAATCAGCAGTAACTGACACAAGGCAGTTACATTTAAGTAAAAAGAAAGGTACAGGTCAGTGAAAAGCTTCCCGTAGGTTCAAACTGATAGTTAAATACCAAAACCACTTCCCTATTAAATATTCCTGTTAGAGATTTGCTTAACAGCAGTCAATATGCAGAGACTGTGACTGTTTAAATTTACATTTGCAACATTTATGGGACCCAGAGCAACTTCCAAATCCCAATTACAGTGACAGTCCCCCTCGAGCAACTTAGGGTCATGGGTCTTGCTCAGGAACCCAGTGATGGTAGTGCCAGAGATGGGATTTGAACCTGCAACCTCTTGGTCCATAGATCCATAGGCAGATGCAAAGATTTGCATTGTGATTTGCAAATTACACACCGTTTCCATGTCAACAAACTATTCTGCAAAAGTGCTAGAATAAAGTTTTAAAAATGTATTAATTTTATATATATATATATATATATATATATCTATATCTATATATATATAATTTTGAAACCGGGATCTATGTCTATGATCATTAGACACAGTGTGGGATACCCTACCACTAGACCACCACCATGCTAAATCTTGACCATGCATGACCCTTTTTTGAATTAATCTTAAATATTTATGCAGATCAGTTGTTGTAAAAAATGCATACATTTTGATCATGCAACCTTCAGTGAAGTATGGGAGTACATGATGTTATGGCTTTCACTATGGCTTCCTATTGTAAGCATGTTGCTAAATACTTGCTTTCAGTGAGGTGCCCATATATTCCCAATTTCTAGCTTGAAAGCTCTCTAGCTTCTTTTTCTGAGGATGACTCATTGACACAAATGCTTTTCTTAAAAGTTATTATTAGCCTGGCTATTACTTTTAAACTGGCCAAAAGTGAAGACAAAATTCCAAATAATCCAACTTAATAACTAATATCTGAACATCATAATGTTTGGTGTCTTCGTCTGTGCCATGTCGGCCCTTCACTACATCACTTCTGAAACCTTTAAAGTCTTATTTAAAGACTTGCTAATCCCCTAACCCTTTACACTTTAGGCCCTGAAAGTTATTCATTTAGAGTTATTAAAGTTATAATTTTAGTCTTAAAGCTAATTTAACTATACCCCCTTCTACATGTTTAACTACATTCTTTTCCATAATATTCTGAGTGAACTATTCCTTTTAAAATATAGTGGGTTCTCAGTTTGTGTCAGTTCTGAGAACAGAGTCACAAGTGAGTCACACCAGCAGAGCCTACAAATAATCCTGATTCTCCACAGAAGCCTGCAGGCCATGCTGCAAAACAAGTCTTGAGTGCCTCACGCACAATTCTTCGTTCATTATCTTAACCGCTTATCCTGACTAGGGTCTGCAGGAGTCTATTCAAGCACACATAGGCCAAAAGGCAGAAAAACACCCGGGTCACCAGTCCATTGCAGGGCAGACACACAAACACACACACACAGAGTCAGGCCTAGGAGGCAATTTAGCATCTCCAACCCAACTGACATGCATGTCTTTGGACTGTGGGGGGGGGGGGAAAAAAACAGGCACCCATAGAAAACCCACCCAGACCCAGGGATAAAAAGGATGTCTCCACACATCCTTTTTAAGTCCACACAGAAAGGGCCTGAGCCTCCTCAGCTGGGAATCAAACCCAGAACCCAGATCTCAGGTGCATAAATTGATTCATCAAAATAGCAGTTTGGTGACAGGGCTTTAAAGTAAGCTATACTGTATAAGGAATGCCGATTAGCACATGGTGCATTTAGCTGTAATAATACCTTTGACAGTGTAATCCTGAATTATTTTTGTGGCAGCACTACTGTACAATGAACCCCAAAACATTATATAATGATATGTCTCTAACAGCTCACTGCCCAAGTAAAAGGGATTGAGTGTGTTATTCCTGTTGACAGAGGACACTATGGTGTTCCACAGGCTTCTGGGTGTTTTGAAAACAGGACACATGTGAGTCCATTGAGGAATGCCAAGCTGCATGGGTTGGCTGTGCTGAATGAGTGGGGTTGAGAGGCACATTCTTATGCAGATAGACCGGAAAACAGCCTCTTGTCTGAAGTTCTGGAACACCATATGAGAAGCTATCGCTTAATTTTTTTTTTGCCCCAGTTTCCCAAGAAAACTAGGAGCAGACTGTTTTCAGCATGCTTTGCATAAACTTGGAAAGAGAGTGATCCAAAGTTACTAGTTATTGCAGCCTAGCATATAGTAAGCAAGAGCATTAGTAAGCATGAACATGTTCAATTGCATTGTTTTGCATTTTTGCATGTTGTTTAGTGGCCATTCCATTGACACAGATCTATTTTTTTTTGTCAAAAAGTATCTCTACCAGATACTTTTCCTAATCTAGTTTAATCCTAAACCTAGGCTACACATTTTATTTGAGAAATACAATATGGGCCTGACCTAAGGTTAATCCAAATCTGATAGCCCTGTGTCTCCATTTCCCATAGTAAGTAAATTACTAGAAAGTAAAATACATTACACAGTAAGTAAAGCAATATAAGGCAAGTATAATAGTATAAAGTGCTGTAAAAAATTTGAATTATTCGTTTTTAATTTTAAAAATTTTATTTTAATAACATTTTTCTAGGAATTCTTTGGAATAGGAACATACTATAAGGAATATTTTCTTTTAACATTTGGCTGTGTTGCCAAGCAATGCACTGTTCAAAGATTATTGCAAGAACAACACTGTGCTCAATTTTATTTTGATATGACCTGAGAAACCCATTTTTGAGTGGGAAGTATCATAAACAGCAACAACATATCCACCATCCTTTGACACAACCATCACAAGGCACAGAGAATATCGCACAGTCTATTGGGCTGCAGTGATGCCCTGTTGAAACCTCCCTTATTACTGCCACTGTCCATTTGGGTTTTTTCCCACAATTTCACTGCCCTGTTACCAAAGGGTACACCCATTTTTTAGACACATCTGCTTGTTTGCAGGAAGTGGGGTAAGTCTGAACTTCTGACAACACTGATCCACACCCAGTGCTTGCCAAATGTGAACTTGACATTCACACTACATAGAACTCTTTCTCAGTTCTTCCTTCTCTCTGCAGCACTAACTTCTCTTTTCTCTGGTCACCTGCCGTGTTTAGAGCGGATGTTGTGGCAAACCACCGAGTACCCACCCACCGCCCTGGCCACCCGCTGTGTGTATGGGTGTGTGTTTGCTTCAATGTTGTTTTATGTTGTAAATTGAGCATATTAAAGTTTCATTGCTTTATTTATCACAGTTTTTTACTCGTAAGAAGTGTCTTATAGGCCAATTACATTTTTTAAAGATTTTAAAAATGTATTTATGTCCGCATGTAGCCTTCTTTATTAGTCACTACTTATTCCTGTGAGAGATATGAAAACAGTCAGTATACAGAAAGCAGAAGTCAGAGTGAAACCTGCTGTGGGTCCGCAGCAGCATGCTGTTTATCATCCTTCAGACTAACAGCTGTTTGTCAAGTTGCAGATTCCTTGTCTGCTTTCAGCAAGCAGATGCAATAGAACTCAGAAAAAGTCAGTGAAGTAAAGAGGGCCTGGCATACTAACGTTCTGGAACAAACTAGCAGTGGCAGCCAGAGTTTGTTCAGAATAGCTAAGTGCTGTCGGCAGAGCACAAGTGCACTCAATAGACCGCAGCCTGAAACACCAGCTGAATATGTAATTTACATACATAGGTACTTGTCCTTGCTAGCAACACATTTATGGGCACTTATTTATCTTATACTTAGTGAATATATTCACACATCAACTGACATTACCCCAAATTCATAGTTCACTACCAATGGTTTGTTTAAGGTGTTTATAAATGATTCATTTCACATTTCTCTGTTGACTTTACCTGCAGTATAGTTTTTTGCTATCAGACCAGCTCCTCAGTATCTTTTAATGAAAACAGGCACTGTCACTAGTCTGCAAATATTCCTGGAGTGGATTCCTAAGAAAGATAAACAATCTACTGGTCACGTTATCAGAAACCCCAACCCTTATATTTCCAGCTTGCAGGTATACAATTAAAGCTCTAGCTCTACATCTGTTCCATTGTAGCATAATTGCATAAGTGCCACACACACCAACATACCACTACCAAATCATTGTCACTACTGTTTTAAGAATGGTTCTGTATCCAAATAATAGCAACACAGGTTTTTGAAAATCTGGTAAATGCAAATTGTCTATGGGAAGATACACATATGCCTGCCTAAATTGTACCACCATTCTGTGGCTGTTTCCATGGCAACATAAAACTATTTGAAAAACTCACACACTCACTCTTGATGAGGAGCCATGATGGTACACAAAACTGCCACTTGATGCCTTGATGCCACTTGATCTTTAGTCAGCAACTATTTTTGCCATGACAGATATACAGAATAACCAATAAAAATTCTCTATAGAACCATTCAGTAGATGGTTATTTAAAAGATTAGTTCCCGCCTTTGATCTTGAAGGTCTAATGCCTTGTACATTTTACTCTTTACTCTACATGAGAAGATCAACTCATCTAGAGGGTGTTTTAAATCTGGAAAAGTTCTAAAATGTGCAGGGCAGTGGGCCTCCAGGACCAGGGTTGTGAAAACACTGCTTTAAAGAGGTATGTTTGTAATTGAACCTCTCATCCAAGTCAACAATCAGTAAAAAACCTTCATCTTTGGAGCCCAGCTTTCTGTGGAAAGGCCCATTTTGATGCTAGATTTGCCCTGACTGATTTGTGTTCTCTGTGGATGGGGACAGTTTTGAGTGGAAGTATCATGTTGAAAAATCAAGGCCTTGTGTTTTACTACAACTTCCACTATGGTAGTCAGAGAGGGCCAGGCAGTGCCATTGTGGCCATAACAGTGATCTGTATTGTTGCATTGTGCAGAACGTAGGATGTTTGGAACCTTCTGGCCTCAATGGATAGATCCATTGTGTGTGAGAGAGCCAAGGAAGAAAAGACAATACGTTGCTCTGGGAGCATTAGTGAAAACACTACCTTGTTTGTCTGTATCTACTTCTCTAGCTCAGTCACTTTTATTCACAAAATTCCAAATGAACTCTCTCCTTACATAAATTTATAGTGGAAGTGATAACATTTTGCACACTTTTTTAATCCAATTAATTCTGACCCCTTTCTGTTGGTCCATCTGTCATCAAATGTTTATGCAATGCAATAGGCAGCTGGTATTTTCACTTTGCACAAAGGGGTTTTAATATGGCAGTGATGAAATGGTTGTGTTCATGCTGATATGAAATGCAGCGCTGTCACCCTGGGAAGAGTGTTGTGGGTGGGAGGTTTTAGTAATAGCAGGTGTGCAAGTGTGTGTTTGTAGCAATTAGCTGCTTATTCTCACTGTTACAATGAGTAATAGCTCACACAGTAAGCACTCTATGAAATGTAAGAAAACACTACTGATGCAATAACTCTGATATAAAGACCTTTAAATATTTTTCATGGATTATACCTCTTTTCAGCCTCTGACCGGCAAGAATTCTGGGATTGTGGATGGTAAAATATAATGTATTTATTTTTTGTAAATACCTTGATTTTGTCAGATGTGCTTGGTTTTTTTGGTGCTTTTCAACAATGGCTTTGCATTTTTTAAATTTAGTCAGTCATTTTCTGCCACTTGTCCCAAGCAGGGTCACGGGGGGCTCACACAGGGCAAAGGACAGGGGATAGACCCTGGACAGGTCACCGGCCATCACAAGGAGGAGCATGAAGGGGACGGCACCTTGCTCAAGGGTACCTCAGGGCAACCTATTGGGAGGGGGTTTGAACTCCCGATCCTCAGATCATGCAGCCAACGCCCTAACCACTAGGCCACTGCTGCCCCACTTAAATTTAGTATATATACTAAATACATACATTTGTAATTACAAATAATTACAAATGTAATAATTGAAAGGAAACAAATATTAAGACACTTATTTTATGTTTTTAAAAAGGTCACAGGGTTGTGCAGTGGACAGTGCTGTGACTTACAGGAAGAAAGCTCAGGATTCAATTCCCAGCCTGGCAGCATGGCTGCTTTTTGTGTACAGTCTGCATGGCCTACCTTGTCTATCTGGGTTTTCAAATGGGTGCCCCTGTTTCCTCCCACAGTCTAAGGATATGCACTTCAGGTGGATTGGAGATGCTAAATAACCTCCTAGATGTGACTAGACTGGTGACTGGTCCAGGGTATTTTCTTGCTTTCACACAACTGGCACTGTCATAGGCTCCAGACTCTAGTCAGGATGCACGGTTAAGATAATGGATGGATCTACAGAGTCCATATCACTGTTTCTGTGATAATTCTGTGATCAAGAAAAGCAACACATCTACAATGCTCTTTAACCTGCAGTAGTTTAGTCCCGCTCATTCATTCTGAAAATATAACTGCTGTTTTAGGGAAGATCTTCTTTTTGAATGAGGCACAAAAGAGGGGAACTGTAAGTATTGGTTATATCGTCATAGAAACATAGCATCTACGTGTTAATAAATCTATATAGTCCCTGTGACATAAAGCTTAACTACACAAATTCCACTATACTTTGCAGCTGCTTATTAAGCTTCATGGTTAACAAACAACACACAAATTTAACATGATTTTAATGATTTTTATTTTGTTTTATTTTGTTCTTTTATAATGCATGCATCTTGAAATTTTTGCATGCTTTTCTAAAGTTCTGATACTGCTTTGAATATTATACTTCCTTTAGATTTAGACTGGTAAACCAGGTAGACATCACAAATGTTCAAAACTATATCACCTTGCTGTAAATTTCCTTTATCTTCAAGTGTGGTTCCTCCTGGCTGCCTTAGGGCTCCTATTACCCCCTGATCCTCCATTATTCATGCACATAGGCTCAGTGGCACCTCCTGACTACTCTAGGTCATGGCCAAAATCCAGCCTGCCCCTAACTAGATTGCGTGTATGCATATACAGTCCCATTACACATACATGTGTTTGAACACAGATATCAAAGTTTCCCCAGATATATAACTGTTGTCTGGCTGTTTTTATTCTCCTACTTGGAGTGTGTTTTACGTGTGTTCTAGGGTGCATAATTGCTGTTGTATAGCTGCGGCTGTCTGAACTGGCCCCTCAGCTAATGAGATTGCTGTTAGGTCTGTTCCCTCAGGGTTTGAAGGAGGGCCACATAAATTGAAGAGGAAGAAAGGCGCAAGTTAAATCAAACCTCTGTAGCCTAGTTACTATTTCAGCCTGTCTCAGTGGATTGGCATACGTCATTGTTCACTGCGTCTGAATTCACTGAGAAACTGACTAATACCCTCTACCAGCTGGAGGGGGCCTGGGTCCGAAACAACAACACAGAATGTTCTTTCTGTGTTAATTAAAATTAAACTGGCACTGAATGTTTTACTCCGGCTCCAAGTAAAGTGTCACTGGGATCTTCAAAGGCTAAAGGTGTTTGTCAGAAACAAAGGTACAAAATAAATGCACCCTCAAAGGTAGAATGTACTAGCTAAGTTCCAACTGTGTATGCTAAAAGAATTTTTCTCAAGTTACCTTAATATAGTATTTTATTAAAATTTTCCCCACCCTTTGACACTGAACATATAAACAGTGTTGCAAGCTGGAATCTTGAAGAAGGCTGGTAGTCAAAACTAGGGAGGGTGGGAAGGAGTTATTTACATATTTAGTGTTAATGACTGTTTAATTCTATCAGATGCTGTAAAAAAAAGTGGACCTCAGGGTAAATAATAAAATAGAAGAAAATATAGTAATTCAAATTTGAAATCATGCACACAAGCAACAAACACAACAAACAAATAAATAATATAAAAAAGTGAAATTGCCTGGTCTCTCTGCTTGCATAATACAGCGCTGAAATATCATGTCATTTTCTGCCACTTGTCCCAAATGGGATTGCAGGGGAGTGCTGGAGTCCATCCCAGCTCACACAGGGGGAAGGACAGGGGGGACACCCTGGACAGGTCACCAGCCCATCGCAGGGAGGAGCATGACAGGGACGGCACCTTGCTCAAGGGTACCTCAGGGCAACCTATCAGGAAGGGTTACACCCTAACCACTAGGCCACCACTAACCACTAGGCCACCACTGCCCCTAGAAGAAAAATGTTTTCTATTAATTTTTAAGTTATAGTGATACAGTAATACTTGTTGATCCCTGCTTTTCCTAGATAGTTGGCAAATAATAATTGCACTGTTAAATGAATTCATTTTATTTCTAATTCATCCATTATCATTCAGCCCTAGGCTGGCCTGTCAGCCTGTGGCATAAGCTGGTCAGACACAGGTCACCTCACACCTCTACTCTAATCCCTGATAATTCTAACATACTAATTAAGGCTTTTAGTCTCCATGGTTTTCCATCCTCACAGGCCTTCATCCTGCCTTGCACTTCACATGCTGCAATTCCCATATAACAACACACACCTCACCCACACACCCGTTCTGAGCGTGCTTCTTCATTTCTCATACAGCTCTCACACAGGAGATTATGAAATCATCCTGTTGATGAAAACTGGCCAGGGTGGTGTGGGCTCTCTCTCTCTGTTTCACGCACACACTCACACTCGCCCTTGCGCAGCAAGCAGAAGCGCAGTCCCTCTTTAGACTACAGCTGACAATCAGCTTCAGAGCCTGGGGAAGATCATCTAAACGCAGATCTGATTTCACAGTCGAACCCATTCCTCAGAAGGGGGAAAGGTTAGAGAGTAGAAGAAGGGATGGCCTTGTGCGACATCACTGAGGTTGACCTCAATGACCTGATGCGAGAGGAAGCAGAGGACGTCTTCTTCGATGGTAGGACCAACCAGAGACAGTTATGGTGTTTATAAGTTGGGACAGTAGATTTAGGATCAATGGGTCAGTTTTGAAAGACTTAAATAAATCAGCAAGTCTAGCTAAGGAGCATAAAACTGATCGGACATGTCTAGATCCATTTTTGAGGTAGATGAAGATTGATGTATTACCTATACTCTCCATAGACCTTTGCATCACTGTCATAGATAAACCACTTTTATGAATGTAACTGTGAAGGTTGTCCTGTGTATGGTTGAAAGATTCTTCACCTGTTCTTTACTTCAACTAGCAATCCAAACCGAGTACTACAGAGGAACCTTTTAAGAGTACAAAATACCATTTTTATGCATGCATGGGTTTTTTTTTGCTGTTTGTACCATTGCTTTTAATATCTGGTCATCTGCAGAATGCAAAATAACCTGTGTGGGTGTTCTTGAATAATTCCAAACTCCCAAAAAGCAAGCAAAGTACACTGATGGATGATGTATTTTTATTAATGTCACTCATTTTTGCCATAAAATCAGATCAACATTGACTTAAAGAGCATCAGATTATGAGCTATGTTGTCACCCAAGGCCATACTCTACGCTGTGACAACTGTAAAAACGGAGTACTATGGTAATATATGTAAAGCTAATGTTGAAAAGGAGTTTGCTCAATGCTTTGGTTGACCTATTTATCTAGATGAACAAAATGCTAATTTATACTGAGCAAGTAGCAAGGAAATATGGCTTGAGGCATATGATTCAGATGAATTTTTATCATTTTTCTGCCATTCAAAACAGAAATCCACACGCATTTCTATTCTGGGAGAGATAAAGAGACTGTGTGTTGCAGACACAATTAGTGTGCCAATAATTTTGCTGAATCACCTTCAAACTGGGAATAATATGGAATGTAATATTGCATCATCTGAACCATTTAAATGTTCCCGGTTTCATTTAAGTAGTTCCTGCACAACTGCAAGATTATACAGTGCCAAGAATTACAGGAAGAGTTGTGAAACGGATATCTTTGCAACTCATTGCACATGAACATCTAAAACATGATGTTTGGCAAGACCTTTATAATGGTTTGGCTCACACTATTAAAGAAATGAAACTGGCTAAAAATCTCTGTTGACGCTTCAGTGAACTTTAACTCTACCTCTTCAAACGTGAAAACTGCCATCATCTGGTGTGTCCAGTGCTCACTGAAACCCAGTGACCCAACTCTCCAATCACCCGTACAATATGAAAAAGGCAGAGAGGGAGGGAAAAAGAGAGGAAACACAGGAATGTGTCAGAGAGAGCGTACGTTTGGTGTAATTGATGTAAGCGGGCTCCAAAGGTTCACTGTGACTGATGCATTTTTATTTCTTTTTGATGTACATTCTTAAACAAAAAGAGGGTATTCAGAGCTGTAGAGGAACCACTTTCGATATTATAGTAGACAGGAGGGCTAAAAAAAAAATCTTTTTTATGACCCTTTTCATTTGAAAAGTGCATTTTAATGCTCAGGAACCTTTTAAAATGTTGCATGATTTCAATGAATTTGACAAACATACATTTAGTTCCATGGTGTAATGGTTAGCACTCTGGACTCTGAATCCTGTGATTCGAGTGGGCAGCAGTGGCTAGAGTGGTGGATAGAGATTTGACCCAAGGATCCAACGACCATGGGTTCAAATCCCATGAGGTACCTTTGCCCTGAGGTACCTTTGAGCAAGGTACTGTCCCTGTCACTGCTCTCCGGGCGCTTTCAATACCTGCCTCCTGCTGCGTGTGTATGGGTAAAATGCAGAGGTGTAATCTCGTTGTGGTTCTCTGTGTGCTGTGCCGTGTTCCACAATGACAAGAATAGGCACTTAATTTTATATATATTTTTAGATCAACTTTATATCAGTTGAATGTAGTGTATAGTGTTTTCTCAGTCACTGTATGATTGAGTTTATGCTGTAGATCAGTGACAATCTGATCAAGATACTCAATTGCTTCTTTGAGGTATTTAGTCTGTGCAGAAATGTAGGTAGACCAAAACACAGATGTACAGTGGGGACCCTGTCCTCTGGGACATGTTTTTTTCTTCAGCTCAAACCTGAGGCACTGACTCTTGAGACTTCCTTACATTTCCTCTTATGATCAACAGCTGCCAGCAAGCCAGACCCACCATTAACTGCTCTCTCTCTCTCTCTCTCTCTCTCTCTCTCTCTCTCTCTCTCTCTCTCCCTCCCTCTCTCTCTCTCTGGAAACTTTAAGAGTACAGCTTTCAAAAACTTTTTTCATTAACCTAATTCAATCTTGCCAAGAAAGGAAAATAGGGAAGCTTTAAGGCAGCTTTATTGTGAAAAAGTACACACAATGGAGGCCTTTGACTCCTTTTTGTGGCCACTTCATGAGTTATTCAGAGAGTTTTAGCACACTACTGCCTGCGGTTCCTGAGGAAAGAGGGAAGCCTGTTCCTTGATCCAGAGGAGACCCTGCCAGAAGGCTTGTGCGGGAAAGATCTGGAACGTGAGCCTTGGACACTCAGCTGATCAGTTAGAGCAAGGAAGAAAAGTAGGTTGAAGGGGTCATTTGAAGATCGGGGGTGGGGGGGAGTAAACATTGTGAAAGTCCCTTCTTTACAGACCTATTGTCAGAAGGAAGAAACTTGAAGACAACTTAAGACAATATTTTATGGATAAACATTTTAATCATATTAACATTTTAATTTAAACATCTGTACTAGTCTTATGACTTATGTAGTGGTCAGACTGTAATTCAAATCACTGTATTTTGCTTCACACCTACAAGCTGGAACATGAATGCTGTTGCCTTTTACCTACAAACTTTTATCAGCACATCTTGAGCAGCTCCAGGCCTTTTCTCTGTAAATTCCATCACCTGTTCTGCCTCAGGGCAATCTAAGCACTAATGTACAACATAGTAGCACAAGCCCGGGGAGGTCTGAGCCACTTGGCTGGGTAGCAAAGGATGTCCCAAGGAGCAATGACACAGAAATTCAACACAGGGTTAGAATGTAACCCAAAAAATTTACCCAAAAGCTTGTACCTGCACAAAGTTGGGACAGCTAGTTTGGCTGCTCAGCTAATACCTTTTAGATGATGCTGAATATGATGCTGGTTAGCCAAGCACATAGTTCATGGGACATCCTCCCTCCACATCACCAATACAGCCCAGTCAAGCACGAATACTACTGGGACTAAAACTGTGTTTCAAATTATGATGTCTGACTCAAAATGTATGTTTTATAAAATGTATCGATCCACAATAATGTAGAAGGCTGAAAAAAGGCTATATAAACACCATATAAACATAATAGAGCAATAGATTATTCATGAAAATGAAGGATATATTTAGCATTTTATATCGATTTTACAATTTAAGATTTCTCAAGTATGCACTAATATTGACGTGAAAGTGACTTTCTGTCATTGTGAGCACACAGTACAGCGCACTGTGAACCACAATGAATGCAATGCATTCTCTGCATTAAACCCACACAAGCACAGTGTTGCAAAGGGCAGCCTTAGCCGGCGCCCGGGGTGCAGTCATAGGAGCAGTATCCTGGTCAAGCTATTTTTGTATTACTGTAATGCTTACATGAGAGAATCCACTTGATTCATAGCCAAAACTTGATGATTTATGAGACATCAATTCATTTTCTAAAGACACATAACTGAATCAGTCAGAGTTCACTGCTGAAGGAAAAAAATTTTCCCAGTGATTGGCTATTTTGTCATGGCCATGTTAGCACATTCAGTGAATCACCGGAGGAACGTGCAAAAAGCAATATAAGGTTTCACAAACCCATTTATCCTGTGGCTCATTGTTGGGACCCATCTTGCATTGGTTTTGAGGGAACTATATCCTCTCAGGGGTCTGTGCAGAGCTTAGCTAATCAGATGTCGGGTTTCACAGCATTTAGTGATCTACAGCTACTTTGGAGGATGGAAAAGGAAATGTTCTGGTGGACGCCAAAGAACCAGTGGCCAATGTAAACCAGGCTCATTCTGCCTTTTTGCAATACAACTGGCTCAATCATCATATTATGTGCAACATCCATTGGCAATGTTTATACTTTTGTCTTTGGACAATTAAAGCCCTGTGGTCAGTAAAACTGGCCCCTGGTATCGGCAGACATTACACAAATGGACGAGAGCATATTTGAGAAGCTTCACTTAGCAAATTAGGACAAATAACCAGTGCACTTGATACACCGATGATTAAAGAGTGGTTACCAATGTGTGTTGAAGGAGCGCTTCTAATCTATAGTGAGATAAAATGAGCATTCGCATAAAGGGGCTCTAATTGCTTCTTCTGTGCTTTCTTTGGGTAAACATTTTATGTAACCTAAGCATTATGCTGCTGTCGGCACTTTGCTTTCTGTTCTCTTTCTTTTCAGTTTCACCCCCAGCCTCATAAAAACGAAAGCTAAACTCTCGTTTGTTCATGCATATATTGCACATGGGGAGGATGTAATGTGTGTTTGCGTTTTCCAGAGATATTTTTTAGAGTACATGCACACATGGGCCGAGTGTGACAGCATGTATTGCCAAAGCCAAGTCTGTGTTTGAAAGAGTCGGGCATGTCCTTAAGACTAACTCTTCCAGGCACACAGAACGTACTGCACTGCCATAGGAAGAAAAGGAGGGGTAGAGAGAGAGAGAGAGAGAGAGAGAGAGCGAGAGAGAGAGAGAGGATGAGAGGAGATGAGAGGGGGATGAGAGATGAAAAGAGAAATATCCTATTTCAGTCGCCTGCCAGAATTTGTTTAGTGACTGTAAATGGACTTTAAAAGCTGTGATCACTATGACAATTATTCCCAGTCCTGCTCTTGGAATATCCATCCTGCAATTTGTGTTGGTGCAAGGATATGTTTGCATTAAGCCATAAGAACATGTGTGGGGTCAGGTACTGATACTGAATGATTAGTCAGGGATTACAAATTTCATTCTAAATCATTGGGTGGAACTCCATCACACTAGAGGAAACAGCTCCACTGCTTTAAAGCCCAATGCTGGTGGGGCTTTATATTGTTTGGCACTGGGCATGAAGAACATTGGCTCATGAGTGTTCATTACTTTTAAAGCTTTTCTGTTGTGATCATGCATGTCAGCAATATAAAACAAATCGCTAAAGAAAAAACTATGTATATGCATTCTATATAGTGCATATGAACACAGATATTTACAAAATTAAAATAAATATTTACATCATTTGGAAACTTGAGCTTGGATGGAGAACAGACAAATAGAAATGGTCCAAAACAGAAATGGTGCAAAATAGAAATGGTTCAAAACAAACTATTATGAACCCTGTATTGAAAATAAGTCATTTTCAACATTTGATTCCATCAGCAACAATAAATACATGAAATACGACAGATGAAACATATAATTCTAACATTTAAAAAACGAGCACATGTCAAGAGATCATTTTTTGTAGTCCAGTGTTCTCCAGTCACCCAAGGGAGCCTTCATTAGTGCATGTGGGCTGTGGGGACTGCATGGCACTTTTGTCTCACCGCCTCATGACAGAGATAACCACTGACCTACTTTAGCCCCGACAAGCTGAGTTTTCCACCACCACACGGCTGCGTTTATTTTCTTTATTTTTCAAACAGCAGGAGAAAAGAAACAATGCAGAGGCTCAACACAGGCGTGCTAATGAAAGATAAGCAGTGCTGTTTCCTCCGTGGCCATGAAGCCTCAGCATATGAAAGATTACAAATGCTAGATTTTTATATTAGTGGTGATGACAGACAGCATAATCCTCTTACTGACCCAATGTTAGCTTTATTTCTACTGGCTTACACCTTTACCACACACCACACACAAAGACAGGCCCTTCCCTTATTCAGAGCTTATATCACACAGAGGGAACACCTGGCAGCTCTTGCACAGCCAGCTGTGTGAGGTGGGCAGCCTGCACTGTTACCTGCAGCTCAGTCTGTCATTAAGACCAAAGACGGGAGATGTGCTTTAGGGGATGACAGCCTATAATCTAACCAAGCCTGACTAGCTCTCTAAATGTACTGCCAGAGAAAATATACGCACCCTTTAGGGCTAGGAATGATTTCATATGGTTTCAGATGTCTTATTATGAAATTTATGCTGTGGAACCTTTTTACATTTCTTCTACAGTCCTTTTATTGTGCATCACACAAGATAAAGGTAACTCTGTTATCACTTAATACCTTATTACATTGTGTTTTTGTACAACTTGCAATATATAATCATATAATATAATCATAGAGGACTTTGATGAAAATAATCTTTTAAATTTTATTTTGTCACACATTTTAAAACCCACGGGAGGAATAAATTAAGAAAAGACATGTAGGATGACTTCCTGCTGTTGACTAAATGCTTTGTGTTTGAAGCTGTTATTTAAGGTAAAGGGTGGCTATTTGGTGGTATCCTAGTCTTAGACCATATTTTTGGTTTTCTTGAGCATCGCTTTGATATTCATATGCTGTGTTTTGTACATCATAATGGCTTATTGTTTTCAGGTTATAATTATTGGAACATATCATCAGCATAGCTAGTTCCTATTTTTGACACCATGTGTGGCAAAAATAAAAAATGCAGTGCCGAAAACAAACACACACTTTCTTTAAACGTACTCACACACCACCCACATGCACATGCAGCTGCAGATCACATTCATTCACAGTTGTCCCAAACCACAGAAGTTCCCCCTTTTTAGCAGAATTTGTGAACACAAGTGCTTCAGTTCATTTTTAGCTTTTGGCTTCATTGTACACCAATAGAAACACTGCTTCAGATGAACAGCAAGATTTACTGATTTAATTACTAATTTTACTAAAAATATATATTTATGGATTTGGAATTGTTATTTTATACTTCTATACATTATGTACTATTATATTAATATTATATACTCATATATTGACAGATATCACTTGTATATTTAGTTTATAAATATAGATATATTTTTAAAAAATTGGAAATTCCATTTTAACACACATACTACATATTTGCATAAATACATTTTCTTCCATTGGAAATTTAAAGCATTGCATACAAACCACTGAGGCTCTTTTCCTGCTCAGTGTTAAAATAACACATATATTACCCATTTATTTTGGATATGAGGGATTGTAAATATATGTGTGAGTGAAGCCATAACAATCACCATACAAATCCTTTTATGAGTCAGCGAGTTTCATTCTTGCAAAGAAGTACCATCTCCATCAGAAAAATTATACGTCAGAGTGAAATCTGGGTTTACACAGGTTTTATCTCTGATTTAGGGCTATTTCTGAGAGTCCAAACATGAAAAAGACCTTTTCTCTCGATTTAAGGCATCTAATCAGAGGACCGTTTTGAAGCTCTGGTGTGGCTGTAAAGCTCTGGTGTTGTACAGGGCTCTTTTTAGGCATGATTGCTGTTTGTGCAAAGCTCCAGTAAATATAGCTGCTGGTCGGGGGCTGCTGATGACAGTCATAATTACAGGATGAGCTAGAGCAGCTGAGAGAAAATGCGTGTGGAGGTGTCTGTGCTGTACTGCCCAAGGCTGCTCACATTGATTCACACAGCATTATGGACTGACATGCATCACTTAGAAGGCATACTTTCACACTCAGGTCAGCTCTAACCACAATGAGGTCACCAGCAGGAAAGAACCAAAGTTACAGCTTCAGCGAGGTAGGCTGAGTGGGGTTACGGTGCTATGGAGCACCCAGGTGCTCAAAGTTTAATGCGCTTGCACTGATTTCACCTTCTAGTAGAGTGCTTCTGATGTGTTTTTTACTACCTGCAGCAGAGACTTTGATGGTGCAATGTGCGACTGATCTCCAATGAGAACAAGAGGTTACATTAGTAAGTAATTCTATTAACTGGCATCCTCATAGCATCTCAGTAAGATGACTCAAGGATTTTCATATTGAAAGTAAAAAGTGAAACTGATAACCCTCGTCATTGCCAGGTCACAGCACAGCACAGCACACATGAACCACAACAAAACTGGACCTCTGCATTTAACCCATGCAAACACTGTGCAGCTATTGAAAGTGCTCGGGGAGCAGTGACGGGGACGGTACCTTGATCAAGGGTACCTCAGGGCAACCAACCTAAGGGAATCAAACCCACAATCTTCCAATGCTGGGGCAACGCCCTAACCACTAGGCCACCGCTGCCCCGTCATATTTCTTCAGCTTTCCATTTTCTTGTGATAATCTGGGGACCTGTCCAGGGTTTTGCCCCTTCTTTCACCCTATAAGCCCTTGATTGGTCTCCTGAACCTCCTGGAAAGGATACGGGACTAAGGAAATGGTTGCATGAATGTATGGGTCTTCGCTAATGTACTAACAGACTGTAGCCTGTACTTCTATAGACTTTAGACAGCATATTAAGAAAGGTTACAGGAAGGTGTTTACCAAGGTCATAGCCTGGCATTAGGACACCAAAGTCTGAATCTAGGTATATTTTTAAGAGCTAAAAATAAAAATCACAGCTTAACGGTCACTCAAAAAATCAGCAGCAGTAAAAATCATAGCGATGGATCATAGAGAATGTAGAGAGCTCCCTACTTTTTAACATCAGCAGATAATCCATGTCATCCCCTTACAACAGCAAAAAAAAAAAAAAATCCACCTAACCCCATTACTGCCACCAGTGTGTGTGTGCTCCCAGCTGGTGTGTAAGGAAGAGCACAAATTCACTGGGTGTGTTAGCACATCAATTTCATTTACTCATTCCTTACCATAATGTAAAGTTCCTTTTTAGTAACTAAGCATCTTGAAGTGGTCAAAGTTTAATGAACTTTTTATGAATTATTTGTCTCTAATGGTTCAAACACTGGAATCTTAATTTGCTCAGTACACTAGTCACTGCTGTGAAAGCTGCTGAGGGGTGAGTAAGTTGCATTCTTTCCTGCTGGAGAGGAAGGTTTCAGTTATTTTTGGTACACAATCCTGCTTTAGCCGTTGTTAAAGGCTAGCAGTATAGACACCATGACAGCTGAGCAAACAGCTGTGTGGAGAACAGCTCAGCTACAGCATTCAGCCCAACAGCACAACAGCAGCAGGTAACTGGACTGAAAGCTGAACGGCGGCTTTGGGCTGAATGTTTATAAGAGAGCGCGGGATAGACCCCGCCCTGTGCTTCTGTTCTCACCGTTCATTGGTTCGCCGAAGCTCGGGGGCGTTACCCACTAGCTAACCTACAGAGAACACGAGTTTGGCCGCTGTGTACTCAGTCGCGCGGGGCTGCGGTGGGAAAGGGAGACGCGCTGAGCTGTGAGGATTTCCATGAAGACAGTTCGAGTAAACGGGATTTACTTGGACTAAGTTGTTCTCTTTGCAGCAGCAGCGGTGAGTGTATGTATCCAGTGAGTTTGTGGTTAAATCTAGCAGGGGCTGGGGGAATTTACTGCGTGTTTTTGAGGTGTTTTGGGAGGTTTTCCCTCAAAAAAGGCAAAAAAAGAGCTGCAGGACAAATAAGAGTCAGTGTAGCTGTCTGTGTTTTATTGATGTATTTATGTATTTATGTATTCATGTATTTAGAAAGAGCCATTTAACTGCTTTCTACATGACTCTCGACTGTGTTTGCTTGAGTTTTGTTTTTCTCCTTACCTTCTTTCAGTTTGTCTCTTCTTATCAGGTCGTCCCCTAGAGCTGGGTAATAGAACGATATCCATCATTATCGTGATTGATCACATCACCATGATTTTCTGAACATATCGTGTTATTGTCAGAAATTAATCACCATTTGGTTTTTTGTTTTAAACCAAAGAAAGAGAACAGAATTAGTCCTGTTTCACCGGATCTAGTACAGTGTGTGAGATGTTGATAGAAAACATTTTTCTTTATTTATTTATGGTTTGTTAATGCTTTTGGCAATGCTGGTTCCTCCTATATCCAGACAAATCAGATGTCCAAAACATTTATAAATAAATGTAATTTTTAAAATAGAATTTGGGGAAGTATCGAGATATTATTATGTTTTTGCCTTATTGTCCACCCCTGCCGTCTCCACTCAGAGGCCCTCAGAGTTCAGCGCTTCAGGCTTTACTCAGAAAGATTGCACAGTACAGACTAGACAGCACAGTTCAGATGTTGCGGAACATAATGGATGTATGCCTGCAGAAGTGCTGTGGATTAAAACGTTGTAGCAGATTAAGCGCCATGTATAAAGAGACAGCATCCCCTGGAGAGCGAATGGGGCTTTTGGTTAAAATGGCTTTACATCTCCATAATAAAAGGTTTTAGAGAACTCAGTTGAGATCCCAAGATAGCTGCCACTAAACACTCTTTTTTTTTTTTTTTCGACAAAGGTGGGATTCAAACCCACACGTGCAGAGCACAATGAATTAGTAGTCCATCGACTCAACCTCTTGGCCACCTCGTCCACTAGCAGGTAGTCTGTAGTCCGTCTTGAACCACTTAGTCTGGAGGAACACTGCTTGTGTAGCAGAGAAGATCCCTTTGTATGTCTGTGTACTCTGTATTATGACAAAAAATGATAGCCCCCTCCTGTTTTTGGGTTGTTTTGGTTCAAAAGCATAAGTTGAAGTGAAAATGGGTCCCATTATGAGTTTGGTTCGGTGGAGAGTCATAGTTGTGTGCCAGTTATGTGCTCCATTTCCTAAAGAAGTTCAGTTTCTGAAGATATTTTATGAGATGCACTCAGACATTGATGGGCATTTTCACTGCCAGAGACAAAAGCTCCTTGCTCAGAGCTCTTTTTCAGTTCCCATTTCCTCAGTTGTACTGTAACAGCCTGCATCCTTGTCTACTGTTCCCTATCTCACACTCTTACTTTTGATTTTCCATCCTCTTGCCTCATCCACTTTTCCTGGTGCTCGCTTGTGTCATGTAGCTCACATTAGGACAAATTTTGTTAGCTGTCCTCTGTTTGACATCTTTGTGCTAAGATTCATAGGTTAATCAGTCAGATGAAGATCTGCTGAGCTAGTGGTCAGGAGTGAATGGAGTCAGGTGACAATTTGTTTGTGGTTTCAGTGCAGTACAACTTTTTGTACAATAGGACTATTCTGGATGCTGACCTCTTTCTGTGAGGAGTTAAACCACTGCTTGAGGTTGTAACTGAGTTAATTTATCTTTGCATGCTGTCTTATTTGGGCTTCAGTGCTGATGGGTTATTTCATTCAAACGTGTCATGATTTCTTAAGAACTGAGCCCTCTTTTCTTTAGAATTGCTATCTCTGGGTTGACACACTGTGACTGTTCCCTAATTCTAGTACTGAGAATAATGACCAGTTCAATAATATATTGCAATAAAGTACATGAAAGACATTGTACACTTATTTGTACTTATGATTTTAACTGGGAAAGGATAACCATGCTTTAGGGTTAAAATACCCAAAAGGTAAAATAGATTTATTTTTATTTATTTATTTTTTTATTATTTGATATATGAAGTATAAAACAATGTTTTGTATATTTGGTATTTTGAAGCTACTGTTCAAAAGATCTAAGTTTCTTAAAATTAAAATCAAAATAGCAAGACCACACCAGCAGTATATGGATGTTTCATTAAATAATCATCAAATTATTTGACAGGTTAACTCATTATTAATATTAATGGCAGTGACAGCCCTACAAAAATCCTCAGTCATTATTTTCTGATGCTGATCTCGTGCAGTACCTACAAAAATCAAGACACAGGATCATTTTATTATCCTAACTTGACACCATGAACTGACACTGAGTGACCTGTCTTGAGATTCTTACTCCTAATTTAATGTAGAGAGAGTGGTTCAATGTAGGGTTCACTGTTCTCAACTTCCTTTTGATGTTTTTTTCACAGCTGATGATCAGTAATCTTTGTATATCTCAGTTAGAGAGGCCAGCAGTGTTGTAGAACTGTAAACCTCGAAGCTTTTAGTGATTCATCTGTGTGGTCCCCTCCCTTTGGTCCATATGCAGCTATCACCCATCAGCTAAGGTGAGGTTTTGCACTATTGTTCAACTCTCCACAGCTGTATCCTGTGTGCTTTAAAGTGGAGAGTGGGAACATGATTTATGACTGTCAGGGTTATCTGTGTTTAAACTGCCTCCATGTCTAGTCTGCACTTGTCTGGACAAATCCCAGTCAGAGAGCTCGGCCCTGAGGGTCTCAATAGGGATATTTCAGGAGAGATAGAGGCAGGGGAGGAGTGGGGGCTGGGAGGGAAAAGAGATATCTGAGATTCCTTGGAAGAGAAAGAGAGAGAAGGATGAAAGGAAACGTCAGACTTTTTACTTTGAGCTGTCATGTGGTCATGATTGGGGATGCTGGGTGGGTGGTTTGCTCAGCGTCACAGTCAGAAGAGCTAAATTAAATCATCCCAGTAAACTACAGCTCAGTGCAGATCTAGATTGTCATTATAGGTTCAGACACTAAAGAACAGACATGATTAGTCATGTTTCATCAGCCTGTAAAAGATAATCTCACAGTATTTTATGTTCTACTGTTTTATTGTTTGGACCACTAATTTGCCTGCTTTTTAAAAGAATGATTACCATGGTTAACAAACGCCTATGTGGGTTGACCTGAGAAAATTTCCATTGATAGCATCTATCTTGCTTCCGTACAGCTGAGAATATTAATGAGGCTACAGATGCTTTTTCTGGACTTCTAATTTTGTAAATCATTTTGCCCCGATTTATTTTTGGGATTTGTTTTTATACAATTAGATTTTTAAACAGCTCTTTTAATATTTACAATATACTAGGATTACAATAACAATTCCTAATAGTACCAACCTTTGAGAATGTAACCAAAGTGAAGCTTTCATTCTGCTCTAGATAAATGTTAAAAGACTCCCGATGTAGTGAATGAGCTAATTTGCGATTATAATTTTGTGCCTGTTTGTTTAAAAAGCAATAAATTCAGACCTTTGTGAAACCAGGGTTGGAGAATGACACACACACACACATACATACATACTTTCATTGAAGATTCTCACTTTGTCATTATAGTGATGAATTGCAACAGAGGGTATGTTCTCTCTTTCCCTTTCACACTGGAGAGATTATGTCTGTTTGCAGCAACACTACTCAGTGGGTGGGTGGGGTATAATCCCCCTGACTAACAGTGTGTTTAGATGCAGGGGTGGAGTGAGCATCTTTCTAGTGTACCCCATACCTTAACCCCCACTGCTGCTCTCATAGAACCACACTAGGAAACATTATGGAGACTTATCCCTCAGACATAAGCTGATAAGCTTGGTGTTTATTTTTCCCCATCTGGGCTTTAACAGCAGTGAACAGCTGCACATGAGAATGATTGGTTCATTGAATTTCTATCTGTAACCCTATTGGCTGTAAGATTAAGTTGCAGTGATTCTATCGTTCAACATCTTTACATGTCCGATGAATTTTCCTTTGACATCTGCAGGGTGTAATCTGCTTTTTTTAAGGCACATTTGCCATGATGACATTTAAGGTGACACGGAGCTGTGTCTCTCTTGGGGACCATCAGAAAAAGCCATAGTCAAACAGCTGGAGTGGGACAAGTTTGGAATGCGATAAACTCATTAGGTTAGAGGTGACGCAAATATCCAGAGCAGCTACTTTTTTAAATTACCTAAATTAGTAAAGGAACACTATAAAATTACTACCACCAATTGTTTTATTGAATTCATTTCATAATATGAATACCATGATACTAAAACATGTGTATAATGTGTTTCTAATTTTACATTCATATTTAGATAAAACCCACGTTTATAATGAACCTTTACTTTTACAAGTTTTTATGAATTGCAAAACGATTTTTTTTATGCTTACATATATTAATTTTCTTGCACTGTTTCATTATATCAGCAGTTCTGAATTTAAAAATGTATTTGAAAAATTTTTTTCTTTTAGTCTGTCAATAAGATAAAAAAATATGGTTTTATATGCAATTATTTTTATGAGAATGAATCGTCAGCACAAGCTGATTGGTCATTACCGGCCTACTCTTCATACATAGCCTTACTGCATATTTAGACTGCATTAGTTTACACTAGGTTGCTTACACTGGCTTAAATGTAGTGCGATTTAAAATAATTATTTAGTACATTGGCAGCATCACAAAAAGAATCTATACATTTGCACATCTAAATTTTCATTAGGAAAAAATGCCATGAACTAATTCATGCTCACTGTAAGCCTTAAACTGTAGGAATGCTTTTGGATTGATCTCATTTTAGGGATAGATGTGTCAGTTCTGAATAAGTGGAGCAGAGCAGAATCCAGTTAAACATCTCTCTTGCGTGCGCTCTCTCTCTCTCTCTCTCTCTCTCTCTCTCTCTCTCTCTCTCTCTCTCTCTCAGCTGCTTAAACCAATCTGTGGCTCAGCTGCTGAATCATACTAGCGGCTTACCTGCCAGGTTGGGTCCCTGCCTGCGTAATTAATGCTGTTAATTTCTGATACTTCAAAGCAAAAGCCTTTGCTTCTAATATGAGCATAAGAGAGCCTTGTGTGTGCGGCATGGTTCAAATGCTTCAATGCTAAATTAATAGGGGGTATTAACCCAGCCCTTAAATTCAGTCAAGTCAGATTGGGTTCAGTGGCTCCACAAATAATCATTTGCATTGTGAGCCTCCTGGAATATGGAAATGCAGATCCATGGTTGGATTCAAAAAGCCTTCAGGATTTGAGGACGTGTTCCTTGGAGCATTACAAGCTTCTGCATTGGGCATTTAGGAGCTGAGTGTAGCTTGAGTTCTATCATTTTACTCTCACTCAATGACCATACATCTAATGTCAAAGGTTTTGAGAATGACATATTGAAGTATTGGTTTTCACAAAGTTTGCTGCTTCAGTGTTTTTAGATCTTTTAGTCAGATGTTTCTATGGTATATTGGATTATAATTACAAGCATTTCATATATTTCAAAGGCTTTTATTGACAGTCAGATTAAGTTTATGTAAAGAGTCAATCTTGCAGTGTTGGCCATTATATTTCAAGACCTCTGCAATTCACCCTCATGGCATGGAGCTCCATCATGCTGCATGACAGGATCACTGAAATGATGTCAGCAGGTCCTATTGTGGCAGGGCTGAAATGCAGTGGAAATGTTTTTTCTGGGATTAAGTTCATTTTCATGGCAAAGAGGGACTTTGCAAATAATTGCAATTCATCTGATTAATCTTCATAACATTCTGGAGTTTATACATATTGCCATCATAAAAACTGAGGCTTTGATTTGTGAAAATCAAAACTTTTTGCCACGGCTGTACTTTTTGTCACTGAGCTTATCTACACGGAATTATTTGCAGTGCATTCAATGTAATTATCTTGCATTGAACTAAGGTGAAATCAGTAGTGCATCTGACCACAAATCATGAGAGGAATAGGCATGGACTTAAATAGAGACAGTTCAACTTTAGGGGCAGCAGGCTTTTCCATCTTGTTCCCACCACTGATGGGTTTGTAAAGGTGTGTGTAGTTCAGCTGGCCTTAGCAGCTGCATTCCCAGTGTTTTCCCACTGCCTTACACTCCCTACATGCAGGAATGTCAACCCCCTCACACATGCCTCTCTTTTCAGTGTGTTCTAAAAATATTGGTCTTCCACATAATGCTCAGTGCCAAGCCAGCAGCTACATGTTAGGCACGTCATCTCTGGTCTCTGTCACATATGGAGCCGTGCCCCACTTTAAACCCACCATCCTCCAGCATATTTTTCCCAGATCCCAGTTTTCCCCCTGAAAATACAATATCCCTAGATTTAGAGCGCTGTTCTCTACCCTGCCATGCAAAAAGGGAAATGCAGGGCACGACTAAACTGTTGGTTTGCTGGAAATTTCAGCAGATTTTGATGTGCCATTTGATTGGTATTGATTTTCAAATTATAGCTAATAAATGCTAAATTTTTTTGTCACTGCTTGTTACTCCTTTTTAAAACAAGCATTCTCTAATGCATTGTTTCCAATGTGCTCTGGAATTCTAATCCAGAATGAATGCAATATGTTTAATTTTTCATCTTCATTTTATTTTTAATTAATTAATTGATTAATCAAATATTTATTTATTTATTTATTTATTTTTCTACTTTTTCAAAATCCTTAAATGTTCACTGTGTAAATTTGAACCCCTCACAATCATTTAGTAGCCCAAGGTGTTGGAAAAAAGTTGTTTTTTTGCTGTTGAATGGTTTTAAAATATACCTTTGGTGGTCTCAACATTTTAGCCCCTTAACAGAATTAAATTTGGCTGCAATATTAGGTGAAAGCTTCAAAGCTATCATGATTATTATTTTTAAAAATTGGATGTACTACATTGGAGGATTTAGTTTTCAGGGTTTTTTTAATAGCTGGGTAACAGAACTCCTGAGCTGTTTTGTTTCACAGTTGTAGTTTCTGCTCTTTGCCTTTGTTTAACTCCATAACTGGAAACACTTGCCCTGTCTGCTGTGGCCACAGTGTAGAGCATGAGTGAGAGGGTTTTTGAGTATAGCTAAGCTATAAAGGTTATCGTTTCACACTAGTTTAATAATGAACATTGTCCATGTCCCCCTCAGCTCACTGGCATTTCCAACAGGCTCAGTCATTCTTTGTCCTCATGTTGTTTTTAAGAGTCTGACATTACAAATCCCACACACCCCAGCCTCACACGCCCCATCACATTTAAACACACTCATGTCCCCTCTCGCTCATTGGTTTGGGTCATGGAGGCAATAGGAAGTGGCATGACATTTAATCACTCCTATCAGCCGCCTACACTCCCCCTTAGTTTACCTTGCAGTGCTTGGCTTTATGCAGTCTGTCGCTGGGGTTCAAAACAGGTTTTTAAGATGGCTAGATTTGAGGGGTCTGGGTACTTTGTAAATTTTTTTATTCTTTTAATTCATTTACGAGGGCTGTAGATTGTAACAAGTACACACACTTGATGTTTTTATGTTGGGCCAGGCATTATACCATTTGGTTTAATTTTAGATGTTCCTTTTCTTTGCTTTTGATTTAGAGCTTTGGATTGGCATTTGTTGCTATTTTTGGTAGTGACTGCTCACATTTTGTCAAAACTAGAGTTACATCATGAAGCTGCCTTATGAAATCCCACCGCAAAAGTTGGAAAGTAAGTCAGGAAGAATCAACATTCTGTTTGTTTTACAAATCTGATGATAAATTTAGTTTAAACTTCAGAGCAAGACCGCTGCTAATCGACAACGCACTTCAGCATGTTGTTATACACACACCGCCTCCTCGTTTTAAAGTTGTTTAGTTACACAGTGGCAGTGGCCATGTTTCTTTACTCATTTTGTGCTTCGAATATTATGAGAATGCTGAATCATAGGCTGAGTGAATCAAGCATCTTTCTTTTTTTTTTTTTTTTAGGAATATGATGACACAGTTGAACACTAAATGTACTTTTTTGCCACTTTCACATAAAATGGAACATCTGAAGGAACTGATGCTCAGTAATGTCCTGTTGTAATGTCAAGCTGCCTTTGCAACTCAGAGTCATGAGCATTAGTTCTTGTCCAAGCTGTTAAGTGGCTTTTTGTAACACATCAACTTGTCTTATTTGCATCTTATGTGGTGTTAAGTGTTAGTCTTATCTGGTTTTCAGTGCATAATATATGCAAAATCTCAAAATCTCTTAATGTCGGCTATAAGCCCACACTAAGCTTCAACTAATTTCTTATTACTGGTTTCAGTGCAGGAGGCCGCCCTCATTCTACACTGATCTGGAATGTTGCGTAAAATTTTTCAGGTGCACAAAAACAAAGATTCATTAAACAGAACATTCAGTACTGATGCTTTACTTTGTAAGCTTTTATGCCTAGTGCTAGTATTATGAATCTACTCACAACACACTACAGTTTAAAAGAAGTTATGAAAACATATTCTTGTCTGACTAAACTCTAACAGGCTCTCGTTTTACAACCATACCCTGCAGTGTCATAAAGAGAGTTTCTCTCGAGGCAGAAATGATATATTGGTGCATGATATGAAATGATATATCCTGATCTGCACTGCAGTGAACTGATTTCCCTACTTAAAATAAAATAGGACAACATGCTTGCTAGGGCTAGGGTTAGGGCTAGGGTTAGGGCTAGGGCTAGGGGTAGGGGTAGGGGTAGGGATAGGGGTAGGGCTAATCCTAACCCTAGCATTGATTTATGTAAGTGTTGTTCAAGTTAAGTTCCTATAGTGCCTTTCTTAAACCTAAGGACCCTTTACTAACAGAAGTAAAATACACAATTAGCAATAAACTAAACAGCCAAACACACACACAGTAAGGACTAAGCTTCCCAGACCACAGAGTAGAATCCCTTGGCTGCAATGAAGAGTCCACTGCCTTGGAAGAAGCCCCAAACTCATAGCTCAGGAGACATAATAGCAGTGACATAAATACATTTAGGTGGTCTGATTGGCATGCTTTTGGCTAAAATGGCAAGTTGGTCAGGCAGGTAGTCCACCAATGAAGCCTTATACACTCAGTGTGGTTGGCAAGAGAAGCCTCAGAGCTACTGGGGAAAGTTAATCTCATTTTCTTCAAACACTGCTAAAAAAACACTGGCAGAAATACATATAAATGTCCTTGCCCTTCAAGTTCAGTTGTGTGAAATGGCATGGGGTTAAGGTCGCTGCATTGTGCTGGCCAGTGTAAAGATTGCTATGGGATGAGTGTAACACAAAGACCAGCCTGAGAGGCACTGAACTAAATGACCCTCCTACCTAGCACTGCTTGTAGTAGAGCCAGGCAGCCGACAATAGAGTCTCAGAGCTCAGTGGAGGTGGAGGCGATGGGCACTGAACTGGGTCCATAATAGCAATGTTGTTTTACTCCACTTGCTGTGTATTGTTCTGTTGCTATGGGATACATTGTTTATATAAGCATAAGGGGACTACTGTTAACTTTTTGTCTGAGTTCAGTGCACAGATACACACAACAGTGGTCAGCAAGTTCTTAACTCCCCATTAGAAAAGGGGTGATTTTTAAAAAAATGTATTTATTTTGTAATTTTTATTTTTCAAGAGCCAACATTGTGTCGAAGTTAAACTGCATGTTCATAAACTATAAGAGGAACTTCTCAAAACCATAATGCTCATTTCCAGCCATAGGGTGATGGCTTCCTCTTTTTTTTTGGCTTCCTTATTCTATTTCAGAGTCTTTTTTTTCACTGTCACTTTTAACCTGCTTACCAAGGTTTTGTTTCTGAGTTTGTACTAAAATGCTGTCTAATTAGCTGAATTAAAGACCTTGTAATGGTGAGGAGTCAGCAAGAGAATCTGAAAGATTGTAGTTTGTTTTCCGGTGCTGTTTTATGCATAGTGTGGTTTAGGGGTTCAGAAAGTGGGGTGGGGAGTTTCAGTATACATTGTGATATCTTACAGACACACGGGCATCACTGAATTATTGGTCATCTTGGCTAATCAGTCTATCAAAATTGCCTCTTCATCTCTCTTCCCAAGCAAGGCTATGAAAAACCTGGGTGTCATGATTGATGATCAGTTGTTCTTTTCTGACCCTGTTGCGTCTGTCACTCGGTCAAGGCTGTACGTGACTCAATATGCTACCCAACTTTCAGTACAACCCATAGTTATTTCCCACTTTAATTAGTCCAATGCTCTGCTGGCAGGTCTCCCAGCATGCAAAGTTAAACCCATTCGAATGGTCCAGAACGTGGTGCCTGTTGTTCCATCAATCAGTCAATCGCATGTCACTACTTAGTTACTCCTGGCTTCCCAAATGAAATTCAAGCCACTATAGCTTGTCTACGTTGTGATTTCTTGATGTGCACCCAATTCCTTAAACTCAATCGATGATACGGGCTTATATTCCTTCTTCTTCACTACGTTTCTCTAAGGCACATTGCCTGGGATTGCCATCACTACACACAAGGCAATTACAGTCCAGATTGTTCTCATTCTTGCTACTCAAATGATGGAACAAGCTACCAAGTACTATCAAAGCAGTTGTGGGTTCCTCTTTACCTTCAAGAAGCTCTTGAAGACAAATTTCTTCCAAGAGCACCTTGTCTCCTGACACCTCTTTAACATTATTAATGCAAATTTGACTTGATATATTAGGAAATTGTGAGTCATTATTTCACAACACTGTCTAATTATACCTTGATTCATCCAAAAGTTAAGAGTTGGGCATATTGCTCACAAATTACAGTAAAATATTTGATGACTAATTTGCATTTTGCTGCCTCCCACAGTAACAATTAACAAACAATACATTAAAAATAAACAATAAACTTTCACTCTGTATCAGTATCCCTTCAGGCTTGCTCTGGGACCCCCTCAAAAATCCAGCATGCTCCTTACATATGAGCCTGATGGTAACAACTAAACAAATTCCTCTCACCACTCTGTCTCCCTGCTCATCCCTTTTATTCTCTTTTCCTTTCTCCGTCTTTAGACGGGGCTTTGACCCCGTGCCAGGCCACTGTAGTCTGAATGCTGATGAGTGTTGAGCTCAGAAAGCAGAGGATGACGTATTCCTCCTCAGCTGTGTTTTTAAGGCCTATTATGAACAGAGATGATCAGGCCTCTGCAGTGAGAGTGGCACCTCCATTCAGTGCCCATCCAAGCATGCACCAGGGGCCTAACTGCAGCTTTGTCTTTTTGAGATGCATAAAGAGTTGGAAAGTAGGACATTTATTGTGTTGGAAGAAGCTATAGATTTCCCACCAAAAGAGCAGTGTTGATTTTTGAGGGCTGTTTGGTGTGGTATCAGTCAACAATGAATTCTTGAAAAAAAATGGACATTATTTTATTTACACTATGACACAATTCCTCGTCTGGAAGACTCTTTTTATGTTACAGCATGTGGTCTTGGCTGTAAGTTAATACAGAATAATATATGCCTTGTCTGAACTAAATGAGGTGTTAAGAATGTGTAGTCTAAAATGAGCTTTTTATAAGTGCAGCCTCCTGCCTAGGGGGCCAGTTTAATGAATACTAACCGTCTTGCATCTTCATTAGCCAGGTTGTCAGTAACCTCTACATTTTTAACAGGAAATTTTAGGAATTTCATATTAAAATTAGGTTACTAATGGGTAACTCTTTATCTTGAAAGATCAATACTAGGTTGATATGGCCCAAGATTTCCTCCTTGCATACCATATCCTGTTTTCTTGTTTATTTAAAAAAAATAGTTACTATTTTAGGAGACCGAACCTTGCTGTACTTGCTGTCTATTGTACAGTTATAGACATCAGCAGCAAGGCTTCGCTTTTATTTCAGGATGACTTTTCTTATTTGAGAAGCAATTGTGCGTTATTTTTACAGATCATTAAAAAGAAGTACTGAACATTAGTCCAGATGTCAAATTTAAAATTGTCTTCACTGATGTCTTATCTATAAATAGGCTAGTGTGTGTCATAAGACATACTTTTGTCTTGCTTCTCCAAAACAAGATCTTGTCTTTCCAATAGAGCCTGCTTTTGTTTGTGTGGCATTTTCTGAACAGTGGCATATCCTGGCATATTGCACCATCCTCTGTGTGGAGACTTAGGCAGTGTTTATGATTACACTCAGCTTGTCCTCCAGTACCCAGTGCTGGTTGGAGATCACCATAACAGCGTGTAACCTCACCTCAATCTGAACAAGGGGAGGGAGAGCTAAAAAGCTGATTCTTATTTTTTAAAAATCTTAACGTGTAATCTGTTTATGGAGAAAATAAATTGATTTGACAATTTATAAATATCTGTATATCTGTATAAGAAAGAAATACTGTACTGCACTGCTCAGTAGTCCAAATGCTGTATGAGTGAATGGTCAATGGCTTGAAGCTGTAGCCTTCAATGTACGTCGCTCGTGCCACTCAGAGGCAGGTGTGAAAGAGGGGTAACACCAAACATTGCCTTATGTATTTAGCATCTGTAAATATTTGATCTCACAATTAAGTTATATTCTTAAGGAAACTAACAAATAAATCCATCATAAAATGTATCTATCAAATAAAAAAGAAAATAGTGCATGCTTTCTTGAACACAACAATATCAAATTTAAGCAGTAAAAAAATAATGCAATGGAATCACTACCTTCAGATCACTGCATCACATTTTTAAAATGCAATGTTATAGAATCTGAACTAGTAAACCCATCTCTTCTATTATATTCCTTATCATGTGTTTCTCTTTATCAAGATGTCTCTTTCTTTGTACAGAAACAACAATAGAATAACATAGAATAACAACATTCTCTCTCAACAAGCAAATCATATTTGGAGTGGATTGTGCTCAGAGACAAGCATGCATGTCCACAGTAATATTCATAAACAGTGTAACCCAAATTTTACACTGGCCTATATCTGAGGCTGGTTAGTAGGGCTGAGAGCTTCTGGCCATGATGATGCAGTGTTCGAGTGAGTGAGTGTGTCTTGTACTCCTTCTCGCATCGCTGAACCCCCCACGCTTTGCCAACCAGTCAGGAGCTTGCCACTGCTCTCATCATCCTGCTGTGCTGTGATGCAATGGATGAGGTAACAGCCTACAGCCTGAGCAGCCTTCATACATTTGTTGTCAGAAAGTGATTTATATTAAGCTCCCTTTGTGGTTCTGGGTTTAATCTGAATGAGTAGTTTAGACATGGTACATTCTGCAAACTAGCCCATTTTTCCCTCACATTTTCACTGGCACTTTAGCTGAAGTGGGCTCAGGTGGCAGTAAGCCTTTTCTAGGAACCTCTCAGTGTGCACTGTATGGGGCCCTCTTTCTCTGTGCTGCTATTTTTTGCCTGCATTTGCACATGGGATTAAATGACTCATCTTCTGCTTTTCACAGCATTTCAATGGGATTTTGACATGCATTAAGTGACAGCTTAGGTTTGCTTGAGTCTTAATGACTTCAGTGCATTTGAAACCTTTCAGGAAATTATTAATTTGCAATTGCTTTTCCTTCTGGTTAGATGCATTCTTGTGTTGTTTAGTACTGATGTATATTCACATTGCTGCTTTTATCTGTAGCAGTGACCTTCCTCTTTCTCTCCTGCAGGAGTGTCCTCCCGCTTCCCAGAGATCATGGCGGCAGGCACTCACTCTCCTGGAGGGCCCAATGGAATCATTCGTAGCCAGTCATTTGCTGGCTTCAGCACCCTACAGGAGCGACGCTCACGGTGAGGATATACACTGTACTTGTCACAAGATGAAAATTATCTATAAACATTGAATTTACCTTGCAGTGGTAGAATTTAATTAACCGGTTCATGCTACACCCACAAATATGCTAAAATGTCACATGCTTTGTAAAATAAAAGCAGGAGTCTTTTTTTACAAATCAGTTATTTATCAATATATACATCTTTAGAGTATGATGTTTAATTATTCCATTAACCTCGCATTTAAATGAACTGAAATTACAATAGCACTCCGGCAGATCACCTGCCAGGGTTATGTTTAGTTAAACCAGAAATTTGAAATTTGAAAAAAAAAAAATATATTAGTATATACTATAAGTATATAAGTGTTTTGTATTTCTTATCTTTTTAAGTCAAATTGTAAAATGCACTTTGAAAAAACACATCTGGTTGTATCCAACTATTTGGGCTGTGACAAAATCATGAAATGTGCTGCTTGTTTTGATTAGTTTCTTTATCATTTTCATGGCATTCAAAAAAATGTAGTGTGCCATGGCCACTGACTATTACTTTTTTCTTTAAACTTTGGCCTCCTCAGTCAAACTGTTTTGGATCCACAATTGACTAGCATAGCCCAAATTTGTGTGTTTCTGGATATTAAACTGGCAGCACCATATTTTTGTTATATTTTACACTCTGTTACAGTGCACACTGGAGCATATGAAACATGAAACAAGCTGCACATTTTTCCCAAACCACAGAATTGGTGTGTGAGTTCAATGATTCAGATTATGAGATTAAATAAGAAGAATATTGCATAATATGTATAATAGATGAGGGACTATGAGTACAGCAGTGAGTACAGAACGTGTGTGTGGATGTGGAAAGTGCTCCCCGATATAAACTTGGCAGAGCACAGTATATGCATGTGACCCCTAGGCAACAGTGTGTGCTAATTCAACACACTGGCCTAGATTCAATGCAGTGGAAGTTCCAACAGCATGAGAGTGTGTGAGTGACATGTTG
This sequence comes from Hepsetus odoe, assembly GCA_017165825.1. Lineage (NCBI taxonomy): Eukaryota > Metazoa > Chordata > Actinopteri > Characiformes > Hepsetidae > Hepsetus > Hepsetus odoe. The sequence goes on from CM029368.1 coordinate 8,308,676, forward strand.
AGATTTGTCAAGCAGTGAAACTGATTGCCTTGATGTTCTTGCATCTCTGGAATGCAAAAGTTTCTTAAATGCTGAAAGAAAAAAAGTTAATATAATGTTACTCTGCGTTTCGGGCATCAGATATTTGAGAAATAATCTGCCTGATTTTTAAGCAAATATACCATTATATACAGAAATGTTCACATTTCCTTCTTTTCTTACAATCACAATGGTGAGCATGAATGATTAAGTCATTTAAATGAATATGCTTTCGCAAAAGGTTTTAAATAGCCCTGGTGTTAACTGTGACTTAAGTCTTTATCTTTCACCCCACTTTAAAGCTATTGGAGGTCTAGTGGTGCTGATACCCACAATGGAACCATTTGTTATGGTATGTGTTGGTGTGTTTCCAGGTGTAACTCATTCATGGGGAACTCTGCAGCGCAGAAGAAGCCTGTCTCCAAACCCAAAAAGTCCCATCTGTCTGGGCATAAGTCTAGCAGCAGCAGCTCACATGAGCCTCAGCCCAAGAGAGTAGAGGAGGTGTATGGAGCACTAAAACAGGGCCTGGAGTGAGTACAATTAAATTCTCACACGTTCATCATCACTACACCCATTCCCTCTCTGCTCTCTGAACAGCTGACTCAACTCAGCAGCTATTTTTTTTTTCTTCATTCTGCTCGTTTTGAAAAAGATCATCAACCAGAGACAGAAAATTATTATGGTTCTTTGGTGAAATATGAATGGAACAGGTGATGCTCAATACGGTGGCCATTCAAATGAAAGAGAGAAAATTACCTGTAAACGGAATGTAAAAGGGAAAATGCCAACCTCTCTTAAAAGTTATGAGACAAGTGCAAAAAAAAAAATATATATAATTTTTATTATTTTTTTTAAATTATAAAGTAATTTTAGATACTTTTGAAATGTTGATGTGGTAGTTAATTACTTTTAAGCTCTCTGACTGTTCATTTAAGACAATACTTTGTTTTAACCCATGTCTTCCTGCTCCACTGAGAAATCCAAGCCTGCATTATAAGCATGCTCAACTTAGAAAATTTTACTGACCTAACCTAAAACCTAACAAAATGAACTGTGGTAAATTGTTTTCTTTACAACATTTTGAGAAATCCTGGCTATTATTAACCCTGTGCGCACATGACACATTTTACAACAGATTGATTTCTTTGCCAATCATTGAAGAAAAATATATGTAAATATGCAGAAAGTAGAAGATATTGGACAATGAAAAGCAATATTGTGTCCACAAATGTCATAAACGTGAAAAGAAAAAAAAATATATGAAAGGTCCACCTCCATCACTCCTTGATTGGTCAAGAGCTTGTTCTGACTGGTCAGCTGTTTATGAACATAACCTGGCCTTGAGCACGTTTGCTGTGCAGACAGTAAATTCTTATTTAGATTGAAGAAACTAGGTTTTTTTGACCAAGCACAATATCCTGCTTTGTTAGATTAATCTCTGTTCTTATCAACAAGTGTTCCATGGCTCACTGCTTTGTGTTTCCTCGATGTTCTCCCTGCACCAGTGAGTATCTAGAAGTGCACCAAGTTGAGCTAGACAAACTCACCTCTCTCATGAAGGATATGAAGAGGAACTCAAGATTGGTGAGAGAGCGCATGACTATACTTCTCATTTTTTGAGTTGTGTCTTACAGCTGCATGTTTTTTTTTGTTGTTGTTTTTCACATCGGAAGTGCACATCTTCCAATATATACTTAAATATTAAAACATTTATCTGCCAGTGTTATACACAATATCTATATATGAGATTAACATATTGGGGAAACATTGCTGCCATACCTCTTGCAAAGGCTATATAAAATGTGCAGGATTTTGTTACTTGCATATAAGGAGAATATATAATTTGAACAGAGGCCTACGTTTTGCACACGACTATGTATACTTCTGCGGAAGAGGACTGTTGACACTGTGCACTGACACTATGTATGTTTGTTTGTTTTCTTTACAGGGTGTGCTGTATGATCTTGACAAGGTGAGTAACAGGAGTTTAATCTAACATTTCTCTCAGTTTCTCTGTGGAGCTTTCAGAACCTTACTGTCTTAGAGAAATAAAAAAATAAATAAATTATTTGAAAAAGAGATGGTGTGATGCAGTGAAACTGCTCTTTTGCAAGTACAACCTGTTACTGCAACACACTATCATTGCAGGATTCTGCCTTTGTGGAAACTTTCAACTGTAAAGTTGTGGATCTGGCATGACTGACTCCTGTTTTTTTTTTTTTTGCAGCAAATTAAGACAATTGAGAGATATATGCGACGTCTAGAGTTTCACATTAGCAAGGTAAGCAGTGAAAGCTTTTTTTTTTTTCAACATAATATTTATGATTATATTATCCTTTTTATTGAACACATCAACTATCCCAAATATTTATTATGTAATTTAATAGCTCCATAATTTGCCATGCAGTGAATGTAATGCTCATTGATCATGGATTTGCCTTAATGTTGAAATCAAAGTTATGCTCAATCAGGATTTCTCAAACTAAACTGTATCATTTATTTAAATGATAGATTAATGATAATTTTTTATCCATTTTTCTAATTGTGTCTATCTTGGAAGAATAAATTGTCCTTGTTTTTTATGAAAGAGTTTGCTGTATTGTCAACACTATTACAGGATCAGAACAAACCATTAATTTCCAACTCTATAAATAGAAACCGTGCACAAAAATAGCCTGTTTTGATTTCACTCAAGCAATACCGCAAATACCAACACATTTACATATACCTGCCTACTGAGCAGTTGAGCTCACTTAGAATTCATATTGAAGTCCTGTAGTCATTTACATATATTAGTCTTAAAAGCAGAGTATGAAATACGATCTGTTTAATTGTAAAAGGAGGGTTATAGGTTGGAAATTGGTCATGGAATAACTAATTATGTCTGTTTGGGTAAATAAATGCTCAAAACATGAAGTTTATTGTTTTAAAATCTCACTAGTGTTTCCAGTACTAGAGGACCTTTTTGCCCTTTTTCTTATTACTTCTTTTGATTTTTTTGTTTGTTTGTTTGTTTGTTTCTGCTCACCTTTTCCATACTCTTATAGTGGATATGTGTACTTCCCCCACACTGTGCCTCAATGAGCACAGCAGTACATCAGCCAAGTGCAATCCCACGCACCAGCAGCTTGGCCTTGATGTGTTTGTGAACCATTATGTTGAGGCTGAGCACTTGACTTTGTGCTCGAGAGTCAAATGTTTAAACCCATTGTGAGGCCAAATGCTCTCCAGGTTGTCTTCACAGCAGTGTGAATTGGAAGCACAAACTCTTCCTTTGGAAGTCTTTGCCGTCTAAACTGTTGAGATTTGGAAGCAGGGAGTGTGCCCTGTTAGCGGTGAAGGGCTGTTGTTTGGGGTAATTACCCTGACTCGTTTACGGTGACACCTGGTCAGTTTCTCTTAATCCCTGCTGTGCACCTTTTCCTTTCTGCAGCATCCTGCTGACAAAAGTGTGTGGATGCTACACAGCAGAGTGCTAACCGGCAAACTGAAAGAACATCTGATCTAGAAGTAGCCATAGCAACCTGAAGATGGCTTTGGGAGCTGTTCCAGCACAATTCATAGCTAAAAAGTCTTTTATTATTATGGCTATCCTGTGTTTGTCCACTTGTCTTGAAGATATTGATTGTTTGGGGATTTTATAAAGCATTATGCCTCTCCTCCACAATTATTCACAGAGCTGTTTTGTTCTGTTTTCCTGTAAGCTTGGCTCTGGATCTAGGTCAAAGCAATCCTCTGGAGTGGTGATGTGTAGACCTTCGACGACTGTGTTGGAGGCTTTAATGAGCCTGTGGGAAGGCGTATATTCATGTTTGTGTGGGTGATCATGTCCAAGAGAGAGAGCTACAGTATGTTCTGTCCCATGTGTTCTGTTCTGGGTGAGCTTTTTGAGTGTGTGGAGAACAGGATGTGTGTTCTTTTCATAATGGCTGAGGCATGAGAGAGTGAAACTGCTACACCCAATTTTCATTTGCATATTGGTTGATGTGTTTGTGTATCAGAAGACTTGGCTCATGAAAGATGTGCCCTGATACAGTTGAATTAAATGTTATTGGTTCTAGAAATTGCAGCACAGAGTATTATTACAATATTCTATATTGTAGAATACTGCATCATATCTTAATTATCATCTTCTCTTTTCTACTTTTCAGTTTGGTTGTTTTTCTGACCTCAGTATTACCATTCTGGATACTAACCCATAGAAAGAGTTCCCAGTATCATGGGCTTATTCAATTATATGTAAGCTTTACCGAGCAGAGAGTGTGCGGATTCTGTGTGCCAGAGGGCAGAGAAACATGGGTGTCCAGCCGATGCCTTTCCCTGCAGCTTCTGCAAAACAGTCAAACAGACACCGATTGGCATCACAAGTGGACCATTAATAATAGTGCAGGCTCAAGGGCCTTAGCTAGACCTGATCATGTCCTCTTGTTAGTTTTTACCATTTCATTGTTACCATTTCATGGAATCACTTTATCCAGCTGCATTCTGTTATGCTGTTTTTACACTTTGTGTGTTCTGCTTGAAAGGTTTTTAGCTTTAGCCTAGCCTGGGCATTGTTGAACAACTCTGTATATTATTTGTATTAAAAGAGGAAAAACTCTCAGTTCAGTGATAAACTAAAAAGATAACCTAGAAGTACAAAAAGCCAGAAAATTATTTGTCATTAACAAAAACAATAATAACTTGCACTTTATTTGCCACTTTTTACAGAATAACGAAGCCTCCTAATGCCGTGCAACCTGAGCTTCCCTCAATAAATGTAATAAATGTGCTATTTTTTTCAGAGACAAAATAGCAAACATCAAACAGACCAAAGGAGCTTCACTGCAAGTAAAAGCTGTGACTCTCAAAATACGGCAAATAAAGAACATATTACAATGTTTTGTTTTAGCCTTATCAGTGACAAAACTCATGAAGAGACTGAATGTATTTTTGCTGCCTTGATTCACTGCCTACAACTTTTCTCAAATATGTTTAAGCTGACTGAAAGAAAGATCTTCTATAAATTGTAACAGGCCGAAAAAATGTTCATTCACTCATCTGTGCACACACACACACACACACAAACTTGCAAAATGAAAGTGCTCTAGATTATTTTTAGAAACACTTGTGCCTGGGGCTGTGCTGCAACCACAGGTTTGCAACCCTCCCACAGGAAGTAGGGCAGGACCAACAGGACGTTTCGCAACAGGTAATGGGTTAAAATGATAAGATAAGGTTGAAAGAATGTTCCCCTTTTCTCACCTCAAAGATGTGATAAAGTGTGCTCTTCCGAGGTGGGTTAAAAATAGCCCAGACATTTCTCAAGAAACCCACTACTCTTGGGACAAAGGAGGGGATCTGAGCACCTTTCAGTGCTGTGAAGTGTGAATGGCACTGGCGTAGGTGCCAAAACCTAGCGAGCTCATTAGAAGTAGGATATCATAAGATGTTCAACATGACTTTAGCCCTGGAGCTGTGTTCGGTGTGTCTATTGCATTACACAAACCTCTATAATCCAGTTTACTTTAAGGTTTAATATAAGCTTGCCTAAAATAGTAGTAATGGCCTCTTGATGATCCTGAGGCCCAAAGCATCACTTTGTTTATGTGACTTAGTCTTCTCTTTGTCTCTCCCCCACACTCCTCACCTCCATGTTCTTTGTTCTTTCTGTGGCACTCTGAACAAGTAAGCTCGATGTGGGTGAATGGAAAGTTTTAATCATGGTGTAATCAAGCTGATTTCCTTGGGATGATGTGGAGCTATGATCCTACATCCCATGCACTACTGATAAATGCGCCATATAAAGAGGATTTTAACACAGCAGGGGCTGTTTAAATATACCACCTTAGGAGTAGGGATGTTGTTCTAGAGTTAGTTTTTGTGATAAATATGGAATAATCTGGGCATGTTTTTTTTTTTTTTTTTTTTTTTTTTTTTTGATTGGTCGTAGGGTTAATTCTTTTAAAATAATTTCACAGTAAATCATATTGTGTTTTAAATGAATTGACAAGCCTCTTGCACCTTAATGAAGAGCAGGTTAACAGTTGTTTTTGGAATGTATTTATAGAAACAGTTTTTGTGGCTAATGACTTTGTCTTCTTAATATTAGTCTCATAGCTCCTGCATACATAAACATAAACTGAAATAAAGCTTTGCCAAACAGCTGCCTGCTTGCACACATTTGATAATCTAGTAGTGCCTTGCCCCCATGCTGTGAACAAAAAAAGAACACATGCCCACCTCTCAGGGGAAAGCAAGTGTGTGTGTGCCTCTGTGTGTGCGTTTTGTGTGTGTATGCAAATATATCTGGGTGTGGGCCTTTTGCCCCAGCTGTCTTGTTTTTCTTAACTCTCATACATCCCTCTCGTTAGACTCTGCAAGTGAGTGTTAATATAGAGAAATATATTAAATCAAACAAACAAAACCTCAGAATTACCCTGCTTACTGCTTCATCCATCACTACAAACTGCAGTTTGAAGATTTTAATATAATGCTCATGCTCTACTTAAAAATCTATTTGGAATCAAAATGGAGCTTTTTATGTCATCACTGGTCACACTGAGCACTAATAAGTCTGGAAAAAAAGGAAACATTAAAAACATTTTCAGCATGATTAGTAAAGCAGTGGATATTTCCATTTGAATATTATAATAACAACATTGGTATAACAATGAATTTGGTATATATAACATTTAATAAAAAAATTCTATAAATATAATTTATAATTCCATAAATTCTATGTAATTATATATTGTTTTCCAAATTATATATTTGTGTTTTTGAAAAGTTATTTAAAGTTAAAGTGATTCAAAACATTTGAACTGCAGTGTAGATCTGTGTAGTGAGAGAGTGAGTCTGTCTTTAGGCTTTTTTGCAGAAGTGTTACTTGTTCAGGCACTGCGGGTTTTTCTGATTGGCTCTGAGCTCTTCCTCTGAGCATGATTGCTCCAGGCATAACACACAAGATTAAGACCAGTTTGAGGGGAGATGAATGTTTAATCACAACAGTGTAAGGATCTCAGCGAATACGTCAGAACAGTGCAGCGTAATGACTCTGTGTGTTTTCTTTTTACTGCTATGTGCAGCTCCAGACAAGCTAGTGAAGATTTCTGCTTAGCTCACACATTATCACCAGCAGCTGAACTCGCATGCCCGTAGTGCTGTTAGTCACAGGCCATGCCCCGTTCCACAGTTGCCTCTAGAACATGTGAGCAGCTAGTGACACCAAGCATGATGACACTTGCCTGGTGTGAGTGTGTGGTGGCAGGTTTGAATCAGTAGAGCCATACTCAAGCACACATATGCCCTTTTCTTAAAGGGATACTCCACTAAAATATGTCCTCCAAATATAGACAATTACTTTCTGAAGCTTGTTTCTAAAAAATTCAGACAGTAATGGAAGCTTATCCATCACATTTACCAAAACTCAACCAAATTTAAGCTTGAAGATTGAAGAAAGTGAACATTTGTCATGTAAAACAGCACAACACTCAAACAAAGCCTTCACCTTCCGATTACTGGGCCTATTCCCTAACCATTAGGCTGCTGCTTCTGTTACTTTATCAGTGCTAACATACTTTTGTTTGATTTGTCTTGTTATAAGTAATCTCATATAATTTTAGGAAAGTGGGATGATTTAGACACGAGGTTTACACAGGTAGCAGGGCTGTAGTGATCTGAATAGGTAGGTATTGGGCATTCTTGGCAACCTCCAGTCCTGCACATGTCCATGCATTTAAAATGTGTATACACACCACTACATTAGTGTTGGTAGCAAGATTAACATTGCAGCTCCAAGCTCAAGCACAAAATTAAAACTGGAATCTTTAGAGACACCTACATTTGATGTACTTACATCAGTGTTGTTTCTAACATGTGGCTAATGGGAGGGTTTATATGAAAATAGACTGTGATTTCAATAAAAGTACTACACTCCTCAGCATTTCTGTAACAGACAGGACAAACTGTGAAAATAAAACCTCACTGCCAGTGCTGTGTCAGCCTCAACACAAAGCTCTAACAGACAATACATGAGAGAAAGGGGGATTTTGAGAAGCCATAGCAACCACATACATACCATGGCAAGAATAGCTGTGGTGGGAGTTTGTAGAGTGCTCCAGACTTGGGTGGGTCTATTATCCAGTTTAACTAAACAGTTGGGACCACCACCAGACACACAGACACATTTGTACAAACAGACAGATAATACATCCACACACACTTCATCTGGACTGCCAAGTCTCCACCCTGAGTTTTCCTTTTCAGAAGAATTTTGATCTAACTTTCAAAATATACATTCAAAATACCCCACAAGGGAACCCTGGTTCCTGGCATTTATGAGGCTATTACTTTAACAGATTGTACCTACCTGAGGCGTTTACAATGTAAATTGTGGGTTGTTGCCAATGTCCAAAATTTTCCTCTGCTTATGGACTTGTGACTTGTCCAGAGTATGTCTCTGCTTTTTATCCTGTGAGCATTGGGAAGGGCTCCAACAATTTAGGATAAGAAACTCTAACAATGGTAGAATGGATATCTGCGATTGTTGATGCCACTGCAATACCAGGCCATTTTCCCTTAGGATCAATATATTTATTGTGATTCCGATAATCCCTGAAATATTTGTTAAAAATGAAAATTGGGGCATTTAACTAGATTCGCATTACAGAAAAAACCCACTTCTGTAGGATGACTTTATAGCAAGTGAATGAATTGCAGACATTTTAAACTCTGTACTCTATCAAAATAACTACATCAGCAAATCTCTATCTCTAAACTATCTAGTTTTTAAATAAAATTTTAACAAATAACTGGTTAATCAGTGAAATACAAACTAAATCTGGGTTTTCTCACTTTGTACACAAAAGCAATTTTAAATTAATTTTAAAAGCAAATTTGGTACAAATAATCGTAGCAAGTTTAGTCTGAAACATTTATTACAATATGGGAAGGTTATGTTCTGAGATTTCTAATAGCAGTGCTTGGGTCAGTGCAACACATGTTTACAAGGGATTCACAGAACGTAATGCTATTGAAGCCACATTGTTATTTATGCTGGTTGAAGACTTTAGAGCTCTTTACTAGCAGATCACTCATACACAAACAGTCCCAAAAAGCTGTATTAAAGTTATGTTTGGAGTTCCCTAAACTAATCTTATTTGTGTTTTTCTGCAGGTTGATGAATTGTATGAGGGTTTCTGTATTCAGAGGAGGCTGCGAGATGGGGCCAGTAAGATGAAGCAAGCTTTCACTGCCTCGCCATCTACTAAAGGCACACGAGACAGCTTGGCTGAGGTTAATCGTCGTTACAAAGAATATACAGAGGTGCCATTTCTCTTTTTAGCACTCTCTCAATGCACCCACTTTAAATTTGAACAGTTGAAATAAAATAGTTGAATACAACATAAATATAGTTTATATTAAATTACAAAGGAGCACTTTGTCAGCACATGTGGTATAGGTGAGAGAAGTAATCTAATGTATTTAGTTTTTGGTTTACTTCTAGAACATGAGCACTTTTGAGGGGGAGCTGGAAAATCTGCTGGGAGAATTCCATATAAAAATGAAAGGTAGAAGTGCTTTAAAATTGAAAACATAACCTAACAATGTAACTTAATAAATATGTGTTTATTACAACCATGTTTTTCTCCCTCAGGTTTGGCTGGCTTTGCAAGGCTTTGTCCAGGCGATCAGTACGAGGTGAGTTGGATGAAATCTGCTGCAAAAATGAACTATTTATGGTCTTTCATGGAGTAATTTGTATGATTCTAGCTAATGAATGCATTCCCCAGCGTCCCAGTTATAAAGTCCTCAAAGTAAATGCCTGGAAATCTGCTACATCAAGAACATCAAGTACATAATGACTGCTCCCTAAGCAACCCTCTCTGCTCTAATCCAATGCCACAACTCTCCACTCACCCAGTGAAAAAAAGGTTTTATAAGCATATATAAAACCAGAATCACTTTTCTGTTCTTACGCTAAGTGGTCTTTCTCCTTAATTGCTTTACAGAATTGATCAAGTGGGCACAAAACCCTGTCACTACCTTTTTAACCTCAACATCTCTCTCTCCTCATCTTTAATATTAATGTTTCCTCCCTCTCCCTCCATTCAGATTTTTATGCGGTATGGTCGGCAGCGGTGGAAGCTGAAAGGGAAGATTGAGGCAAACTCCAGGCAAAGTTGGGATGGAGAAGAGATGATCTTCTTGCCTCTTATAACAGATCTCATCTCCATTAAGGTGCTCCATGTTACTCTTACCAAACTGTCTATGGAGAGTTGGGACCTCCCCTATTTGAAATGAAAAAGTAACTGACTGCCCAATTCAAATGGAAACACTGAAGATGTTCTTGTAATTCTTGCAGTTTCTTTTCTGAACTATCTGTCAAAAAGTGCAGGCGAAAATTTGGCTATAAAGATGACTACTATTCTTTTTTGCTATGGAGCAATACTTTTTCCATTTTTATAGGTAAATTATGTCAAACAGTGTCAGAATCCACACTGATTCACCAGAATCCACATTACACATCTATTTGAAATGACCTTACCAAGCAATGTCCAGTGCAATTTGGAATTTAAGCCTCCTCAGTCATCAAGTATGTTTTGGCTAATCACCTACAGTTGGAGTAAATCATGGGGGAAATAGTGTTTATTTGTTAATCAATTGTGACCGTTTCCTTCAGGTGACAGAACTAAAGGGGCTTGCCACTCACGTCCTGGTGGGCAGTGTAATCTGTGAAACAAAGGACTTGTTTACTGCCATGCCTCAGGTGGTGGCTGTGGATGTCAATGACCTGGGAACCATTAAGTTAAACCTGGAGGTTACTTGGTTGTAAGTATCACTATTTACTAATTGTTAAGCATTTTGAAAGTTGGGTTTCTGTTCTCAAAGCAACTTTGATAATATACTATGGTGCCCTCTGCTGGGCAGCTATGAAGTTTGGCTGAGTCTGCTGTAACATTTTTTTTTTTTAAATAAAAATGTTGTATATATGGAAAAAGAAGGTATTTACCTTTAACTCAATTGCAGTCGAAAAGCAAAAACTCCCAAGTCTCTTCAAAACTGAGCTATGATGTTTATGTAAGTAACCAGCAATCATCTGTCTTTTCTTCTTCTAGTCCATTTGATGTGGAAGACCTGACCCTGTCTTCTGGTAATGTGAACAAAGCCACAGCCTTGCAGAGAAGAGTGTCTGTATACAGTCAGGGCACACCAGAGACCCCCACTTTCCAAGATACATCTTTTTTTGTGAGTCTCCATTCATTTGAACAGAAGTTGGTCTGGGCTAAATATATACATTTTCTGTTTACTTGTACATTAGTGGTGCACAACTTCAGTCCTGATAGACTGTTATCCAGGGCAATTAGGTGATTTCCTTTCTCAAACACACCTGGTCCAACGTATCTTTTTAGTGCCTGAGTGTCTGAATAGGAGAACTGCCATACCAGCTGGACACAAGCACTCCATGACTGTAGTTGTGTAATCCTATTTTAGATGCTTTAAGTATTTTGGATTGCCCCACCTTGCTTAGGCATTGCCTGGTTGGTTAGTGCTGGGTTAAAGGTCAATTGCTACTACATATTAGAACTTGTATACTGTATATTGAACTATTGTAGTCCAGTCTTCGTAAACTCTGTCAAACTTACCCCATAACCCCCTTCCAAGTTCCCCACGCCTGATACTACCCCAGTGTCTTTTCCACCTTAATATTACCTTGCTATATGCTGCACATTTATATGTCAATGTCTTTGTTTCGCCAATTCATTGTCTTGGCCTGGTCTTTTGTGCCAATGTCTACTGCCCCTACTGCATGCACAGACCTGGCAACCCCAGATTCGGCAGGGCCACCGCCTGTCTTTCCTGCACACACTCAGGGACACTCTTTTAGAGAAGCTCAGACGCAGTCGCTCATTTGGCGACCTGGCTGCTTTGCGGCCACGCCCCAGATCCAGTCTGGAAGTCTATGTGAGTCGGGTTGGTGTGTGCATAGTTACTTCAAATGAGTGTGTATGTGTGCTGGTGTTCTTGTTGGCCTTCCAAATATCCAGTATATGCTTTTATTTACCAGCATGTCTTCTTTATTCCTTTATGTTTCCATTGCATGGGTTTGCAAGACACCTAACTCACCTTTTCATCCTATCTCCTGCTGCTATTTAATTTCACATTAAACATGTTGAGAATTACTTATTTAAGACTTTTCAAAACATTTTTAAACTTCACATCTCTTGAAATGTTTTTTTTTTATTCTGTTTGGAAAAAAACAGCTGCCCATTTCTTGAAGATGGAACCCTTAGACAAGGTCTAAAGCTACCTGAAATAATATCTCTTTACATTATTGTAAGTTAAGAATACTTTTTCTCCAGGAAAGTTGACATTTTAGAGATGCGAAGTTTTGATTTAACAGTTACAATAAATTGAGAACATGTTTTTCTTCAGCTATAACGCTGCCATTTCAGATATAGGTTTCCTTACATCAGTAACCATGTATTGAAATTAATTATTGATGGTGTATTCCTGATTCATTGTTTTATTTTCTCCAACCTCCCTTTTCTCACAGTCTACGCTGCCTGATGATGTTTTTGAGAATGGTGGCTGTGGAGTGGCCGAGTGTAAACGCTTATCCTTCACCTTCTCTGACACCTCCACCTCCAGCCCTGGCCCTGGGCAGTCAAATCCTGAGATCACTGTGACGCCCCCTGAGATGGGCTCTCAGCTGCCTATGATAGGAGGTCAGCCTGTAGATGAAGAAGGAGGTGAGGAAGAGGAAGAAAGTGGCAGTGTGAGTGCGAGCCTTGCCAGTGCCAGTGAAGCAGACTCTGAGCGGGATTGGGAGGGACAGGGGCCAGGCTTTGGCTCTGCAGCACATTCTCTGTCTTCTGAGGGTCAGGTCTCTGCTGTGGGGCCCGAGGATGTGGTCTTTTTGGAACCTGAAGGACCTGATGAAGTTTCAGAGCTAAAACCGGTGGAACTGGATGGAGAAGAGGGTAGCCTGACGAAGCAGCTCGTCAAGAGGTTGACCTCGTCTGAAATCTTACCTGAGCCTGGAACCCTAAGCTGGGCTGGAGAGGGAAGCAGGGCCTTCCTTGAAAGCAGCTTGGAAGAGGCCATACAGAATTTGCTGCTGAGGCTGGAGAGTCTGAGCCAGCGCTGCAGGGAGCTTCAGGATCTTGAGCAGGAAGTGATGAAACTGGAGGACCTACTAAAGGTGAGAATTGTGTAACTCAAGTTTTCCAATAACACACAATGGCAGGCATGCTGTTGTAACGATGTAAAGTAAAGGAAAAACATAAAGCAATTAGCCTGAACATTTTTCAGCAATTTATTTTTTTTTTGATAAATTCTTCAGCTAAAAACAATGTGGATTTAGAGGTAGGCATCTGTAAAATGTGAATCTGAATGGGCACATGAGTAAATAAATTGGCTGAATGACACTTTTCTCATAACGTGCCTTTTTTTTTTTTTCCCCTAATGTTATAAGAAATTTTCACGTTTGTCAAAAAAACAATTATTCAGAGGTGATATGGTGCTTCCTTTCTGCTATTTAAAACCCTTTTTTTATATTCAAATGAACCAAATAAAACTTGTTAAAAGTACAACTAACATTATGAGAAACAGGAAGGATTTATCTTGGTCATCAGTTCCAAAAGACATTTGTTTTTTAGTCACAATGTTAATAATGTTAATAACTGAATCAGCAATGAATGCTATTTTTCTTTTTAATAAAAGTTGTCTTGATTGAATTTTTATTGGCTTGCTTTGCAGTTCTAGTGCAGTTTTAGTGTTTGCTAGAACTTGTACACTGTTGTGTTCCCTTAGTGCCGGGGGTCTGCTCACAGGAGCCGTTCGTCCAGCCTCAGCCTGGCTGTGGAGAACGCCCTTGAGAGCTTTGATTTCCTCAACACCTCTGACTTTGATGATGATGACACTGGGGAAGATACTTCCGCTGTCCCACGCGCTGTGCTCTTCGATCTGGAAGCAGAAAGGATAGGGTAAGTCCTCTGCTCAAAAGTTAAAATCACTGTGAATCTTCTTGTTACTCCTGACATTTCAATAGCTTTCAGAAGTAAGCATGAGAATGAATCTGAAAAGACAAATTAGGATCATGTTTGAATGTTTAGTTGAACGTGCATGTGAGACATGTTGGTCAATTTGCTGTGCTGCACTGCCCTCTTGTGGAAGAGAATGTATTGTATGTATTGAATGTATTGAGAATGTATTGTTTTGTGTGTGATTAACAGGCCAGGACAGCATCCAGAGGCAAGAGGTCACCTGAGTGAAGCCCTGACGGAAGACACTGGAGTAGGTAACAGTGTGGCTGGCAGCCCACTACCACTTACCACAGGCAACGAGAACCTGGATGTGGCCATCGTTATTCACCTTCAGTACTGCAACCACCTCATTCAGGTACCAGCAGTGAATATATACTGTTATATAACACACATACTGCTCCATAGACTTCATCACAGCTTTAATACACCTTCCTGCTAAATATGTTTTATGCCCTCATACCTGCCCAGAAAGATTTGTGAAAGACTTTTCACTTTAACCATAAACAAAGTATACTTTCTATGTTTAAAGTAACAACACTTATTAGCACGATTTGTGTCAACATTAAACATAAATGTCTCATTTTCTTTGGCATGAAACATTGATGTTTTGTGTGTGTGTGTGTGTGTGTGTGTGTGTGTGGTCATAGTTATTGACCTCAGGAGGTAGCTCCTCTCAGCACAAGACATATCTGCACAAGCTCTCGAACCAAACCCTTCTGCTGGAGGAACTCACTGAAAACAGCATAGAGTGGCTGGGCAGCATCAGCTCTGCCACGGACGGTGAGTGTTTAGGTGCTGTAGTGGTGGTCAGGTGATAGAAAGTGTATGTCATTTGCTTCTTCTGCAGTGCGTTGGTAGCTTAATTAAACAGAAATTAAATGAAAACACATAATGTTTGTAGGGAACTTCACACTGGTTTCTGATTTTTGTTACTGATTTGTGCTCAAGTTCAGGTTTATTTATAAATGCTTCCATGAAACCATGTAGTGTAATATTTTATGCAATACCTCTGGTGTGACAAGGTTTTATAAGTTTATAACAAATATAAACAACCAAAGTTGAAAAGAGCCAAAGTGTAGCACAAAAGGAAAACTGTATCATTTGACTGAATGTAGAAAAACATAGAGAAACATTTTGTCAGCCCTGGTCAAAGATGTATATTTTATCTAAGGGAAAAGTACTTTAGCTTGTGCAAAAGTTGCCAGGCCCATTTCATTCATATATATTTTCTCTAATGTTTTACACACGTGAAGGAAATCATTATATAATATGTTAATGATCCATTTTGTATTTAGATATAATGTCATTATTTCCTTGCAATGAAGCATCAACCTGTTTTCACTTTAAACACTTTTAACTTAATTTAACTGTTTAAACATAATTTTATCAAATGTGTTTAAACCTTTGCGTTTGTGTGTGCCTGCTCAGTGCTACCAAGACTTGCAGAGCGCCCAGCTCTGTTGGCTCTGTGGTCTGAGTGCAGTGGTTCTGGAGGTCTTTTTCACACCACACTGGATCGCGTAATCAGACACATGTACCACAGTTTCACTGCATCACTGCAGGAGACTCACCCACACAGCGCAGAGTCAGGTATTGCATTACTGGTACCATCGGTTTTCTTACTGTTGTCTTATACACATATAACAAATTTGAACTGAGCAGTGAGTATAAAGAACTTGTAATGAAGGCAGATTAAAACATTGCATTATTCTGGTTTGATGATGACCATTTATACTATAACTGAAATGTTTTATTCATTCATTAATATGATCTCCACTTTTTTGGGTTCATGTATCTTAAGTGATCAGGCTGGTGGTGAGTGAGATGGTGGACAGAAGTGATTTGGCTTCCTCCCCCTCTTCCTTGGCCCAGGATGTGCTGACAGTGTTCCAGTTCTACAGCTATGCCACTCAGCACAACATCTCTGACATGGGACAACATCTGTTAAAAGTGGCCAGAGAGGGTATGATGCAAACTCACAGACACACACATGAAAACGGTCTGTTAATCCATTGAAAGTGAATCTTGTTTAGTCCCGTACAGCTTTAAATAATATTATTATTTAAATATAAATACTGAATTATTTACAGCATTTACTTCACATTGCATTCATTATTGACGTTACATACAATTTCACATTCAAAGCCAAATCATGATCAGTTCTTTTCTGTTTACAAACCTTTTATTCTAGTATGACAGCAGCTAGGTTTGTTTCAAAAAGATTTTTTAAAGACAGAATGCTTAAAACGCTTCCAAATTTTGTTTACTTCGCTCATAGAAATTTAAATTCCATAGCCTAATGTCAGTAAAGCATAATAGATCAAATGTAACAAACATATTTATTAATAAACCAAATTTAGATGACTGTGGTTTTTGTGAAGTCAATATCTTCATTATGTTAAGACATTGTGCAATTTGTTTTGAAAAGCTCGCAGTGTTATATTTTTTCAAGCTTTATTCAAGAAAGCAATAATTGTTGACGAGGGTTTTGTTACTGAGTGATTTAAGTGCTGAGTGGTTAAAGGGGTGTGTTGTTCTGTGCAGTTGTGTTTGCAGAGCGTCTGACCTGTGGTAAAGCAGAATGCACTCTAAAGGAGCTGCAGGAGATTACAATCACTCCCAACCTGCTCCGCCTAAACACCCTGCGTGCCCTGGCTAGCCTGCTTACCTCTGATGACCCCAGCCTCAGCAAGGCTGCCTCTGCCTTCCTCTCCAAGTCTGCCTCATATCCACCTTTCAGGTCGAAGGTCAGTGGCCCTGTCATTCTGACTTTTTGAGATGTTGGGTAACTAATTAGTCTGTTGATGTTCTTTGAGCTCAATGGCATTTTTCTGAAGTTGGCTTGGAGCATCAGTAATGTAGGCTGAGAACAGCAAGCAGGAGAGCATTAATGTTGTTTGTGTTTGGACAGGCGGTGGATTGCTACACTCAAGCCTTATCAGAAGCAGGGGTGCAGACACAGAGAGCTGCTTGTGTTGCCCTAAGCTGCCTGCAGGTCAGAGTGACTGTAATCACTGTAGCTAGAAGGCTATTCAGTTGCTATAATGTGATCATGTTGGAGACTGTAAGACATATCAGGGCTTCTGTGTCTCTGTAACAGGCTGTGGAGAGCATTAATGCAATTGTGTCACTGTGTGACTCAGCTGATGAAGAGCTCCGCCATGTTGCCATAGAAACTCTCCTCACATTTGGTAAGTTAACAAGCAGTGTTTGCTTGGTTGGTGACAGTAGATAAAAGTGAATTTCATTTTGTAACAACAATGATACTTAATTTACTTTTATCTACTACATTTTTACACACATATATATTATATAAATTAAGGGTAAATATGAGTAATATGCCATAAATAAAATAAACAGAAAAAGACATACATTTGAAAAAATACACTAGATAATAAGTGTCAGTGTGAAGGATTCTATGTGTTAAATCACTATTATAGCATGTTGCAGAACAATTTAAACATTTGTACACAATGAGCGAGATTAGAGTTGTGGTCAGTTACCTAAATATATTACTGCATTATATGAAAATATATGTTTAATGTGGCATAGAGATGAGTTAAGGGCCTTTTGGAAAGGTTTGAAATTTTAATTTAATATGAAAGTCTCCACTTATTTAGAAAAATCTGTTTGCATGGTAGTTTTATTTGTTGTCCGAAAGGTTTTAAATAGAGATTAACACTGATATATTGCTTTTTAACACTTGCAATTCTGAATTATTTTTTATTTAACAATGTACCATAAAATGTATACATAGCATAAAAGGCAGCTGGTGTTTCCAAATGGAGTCAAGTTTTAATATGACTGTGACAGTATCTATGCTGATCAGTATCTTCAAGAACAGATGGACTTTACAGGGTCTCCACGTCTGGTCTTGATGGACCTTATTGGACTGTGCTGTACTGATTTCTTGACTCAGTTTTGAGAGTTAGTAGGGAGATTCTGTATGTCAGGAATGGAGCTGAATGCTGCCTTAGGACATACAGAAATAGGAATACATTGAAAATCTTGTCTGATAAGTTTCCTTGTTGGGTTCTTTTATGCCATCCCAAAGGAAATATCAAGAGACCTGCCTGTGGCTTAGCAACTTTCTTGACGATGAGTGTGTTTTTGTATTTATTTCTGTGTGTGTGCGTGTGCGCGGGTGCGCATATGTAGGTGAGGAAGGTCGACTGGCATATGAGCAGCTTGACACAGTGCCGAGGGAAATGGTGCGACTGGGAACACGTCGGGGCAATGCCGTCACTACTGCCTTCTGATAAGCCAGCCTGAAAGCCCAGGCATAACTGTATGTGTGGCCCTGCTCCAGCCCAGACACTTTTATCCTAGACTGAGTGTGCAAAAACCGAGGACCTTTCAGTTCCTCAGGTTGGATCTCTTCTCTGCAAGACTTCGAAAGCCATTTCACTCTGGACAGATGAGTTACAGCAGTAAATGTATTACATTCACAATGATGATCATTTATGTTGCTATTGATCTTACAGTAATAACATTCTTTATAACTACCATTTAATTATTCGTTTCGATCCATGAATTTGCACTTATTAGAGGCATGTAAATAGAGTACATGATTATTGATGTATTGTGTGGCATATCTTACCTGAACTACCTGAGATTTACGTTGCTTTTTTTTTTTTCGCAATCATCCTACCCAACCCCCTTAATATGTGCTGTTCGGTTTCAGGGATTCTGAGGGACACATTTTAATATAACCCTCTTAGTTACTGTTTGTGTGTGTGAGTGCGTGTATGAACGTGCGTGATGTAAGTAAGCCTCAATTGTTTGGATCACTGGACAGACTTAAGTTTGACTCCAAAACATCTGGATACTCTGCGAACAGATAACAACCAAATCTGTGAACCATGGCATTTGACAGCTGAAAGGATTTGTCAGTTTGCTTTTAGGCTATGAAGGCTTGGTGCTGCCTTGTTTGAAACAACAAAAAACTGGAGTATGCCGTCCTGCCACAACCGACTGCAAATACAAGTGCTTCAGATGTTACTCCAGAAAATATTTATTGCATTAATATGGTACTACATGCCTAGTTGAATAAGAATGGTCAGGGACAGACTGGCACCCTGTAAGGCCTGTTTACATCAAGCATGATTTTAACTGTGAAACATTCACGCCAAATCCAAGATTTTTATAACTTGGGAAGAAGCAAGAAGGAAAAATGAAATGTATAA
Organism: Hepsetus odoe; assembly: GCA_017165825.1. Lineage (NCBI taxonomy): Eukaryota > Metazoa > Chordata > Actinopteri > Characiformes > Hepsetidae > Hepsetus > Hepsetus odoe. Next base: position 8,327,913 of record CM029368.1, read on the forward strand.
AGTTGACAGACAGGGTACACCTCACTTTACCAAAGATGGAGAATAAGCACCTACATTGTGTAAGCTTGTCTTTATAGGTTTTTGAGTTTTGGCATCCACAAAAAAAAATGAGCAACTCTGCTATAACTTGTTTAAACTGCAGCTGTGACAGAGGAGCTCGTATTAGTCTGGGAAGGGTGATACCACCATTCTTCTTTTTTAATTATTTTTTTAATTAAAAAAAAAAAAAATTTTTATTAGACACTAATTAATACCAAAACTAACATCCTGAGAATAGTGCTGATATTTTAAACATGATCTTGTGCACATGTGGAATTATTTGTAATTTCCAAAGTAATCAGCTGGAAATAAACAGGCAAACTTTAAAGGGGACAAAAATAGTTGCATATGATCGGTCATCACAAATCATTCATTTTCATCTCATACGGCTGCGTGTATCAGAACCATGGTTACAGGGTGGAAGGAAAAGTTCCTGTCTGCTACAATTACCTTTCGCTTTGTCAAAAACACATTCATAATATTCTTAATATAAGAATGACTCCATCTGACTTTGTGTGAATTGGCCTTAAAGTGGTTCACTAGTTTGGAGAAGTGTGTGTGCGTGTATGTGTGTGCGTTTGTGTGTGTTAAAATGCACTTTTTGGTATATTGATTAAGAGAAGTGTTAATGGGTTTACTGTGAACATGGTGTTTAACTTCAATGAAGACTGGAAGTACAGTGCTCTGTGATCCATCTAGCTTCTGTGCCTATTGTAACTGTACTACTGAGTCACATTATTTACTGTGACAACTGATGTTCATTACTTAATTTATTTTTTACTTCTTGCTTGTCATATCTTTTCTTTTTAATCACAACAATAGATTGTATCTTCAACATACTAAACAAGCAAGTTATTTATGTGAACACTTGATACAGTACAATAATCACTGAGCTACCCCTTCACTCCCTACACGGACTCAATTACTGTTTTAATGTTAACTTTTATATTATTTCAAATTCATATTTTAAAGGTGTTTGCCCTAACATACCTCAGTCTGAGGAGTCCTGCAACATTCTGTAGGAAAATAGGTACTCCTTTATGGTTCCTGCTGCCAGTGTTGGCATTTAAATGTAAAAAAGGTGAGGTTTTGTAAACAAATAACAAGGAATTAGGTTTTTGTTACTGCTAAGGGAATTGGACCAAAGGAAAGGTTAAAGTCCACTGGTAAGTCACAAAGGACATTTAGAGAATGTACTGAGTGAAGATGATTACTTGGGTTAACAACACGCAACACAAGCACAACTAAACCTTTTCTGTTAGTGTTTTTATCGGTCATTTAAATGATAAACTGCACAAATTCTTTAAGCCATAAATAATACAACCCTTTTGCAAATAAACAGTCCTGTGTTTTCTGTTAATTAGTCTCATTAGCACAGTATTTTTGAAGTTGGACTTCAACCTTTTAAGGGAATTGTTTTTTCTTTGTATATAAGTGACTTGTCTAATGTATACTGGATATGCTTTAATGAAGTCGCAAGAAAGTAATGCAGAAACCTTGTTGCATTTTTACATCGTTTTTCAATTAAAGTTGGATTCCCTGAGACCTTTTAAAATATTTTGGTATTAATCCCAGTTTGAGATGAATACATTTTAGTTACCATTGTAGAGGGCTTATCGTATCAACAGCTTTAGTGTATAACAACTTGGATTTAAACAAATGCAGACCTTTTACTGTCATATTGGTTCTGTAATGAGCTCTCAATTTTTCTTTTGAGTTTACAGTATTTCCTCAGTCTGTTGAAAGTGGCAATAAAGTTTATTTTTGCATAATGATCAGGGCAACATTGCTATCTGTTGTAATTTTTTAATGTTTGGTCAAGATTGCATGTTTTAAAGAGGAGAAAATGGAATAAGCTGAGCCATTTTTGTTTGTTTTTTTAAGACGTCTAAGTCCAAAGGTATATTTCAATCAGGAGCACGTCAATAGCCGACTGGACATGCTACCTTTATCCAGTCATTCATGATTTTCCTCATTCTTTAGTGTCATCTAATGTAGCCATGTTTCATGAAAGTAAAAATGACTAGTTGTCATTGTAAAACAGCACAACACAACCAAATTCAGCCTCTGCTTTTTACTCATGGAGCAGTGATGGGGATGGTACCTTGCTCAAGGGTGCCTCAGAGCAACCAGCTAGTCTGGGCTTTGAACCCATGACCTTTTGATCTTGGAGCCAACTCCCTAACCAACCACTGCAATATTTTGTCAACATAAAGAACTCCATGGATATTTAGCATATTCTACAATACACCTACAAACGGTGTATTGGCAGCAGTAGCCTAGTGTTCAGGGAGTTGGCCACAGGATTGGAAGATTGTAGGTTCAAAGGGTCAAACCCCTTACCAGGGGGTTGCCCTGAGGTACCCTTAAACAAGGTACCGTCCCCATCACTACTCCCTGGGTACTTTCATAGCTGCCCCCTGCTGCATGGGTTAAATGCAGAGGTCAAATTTCATTGTGGTTCACTGTGTGCTGTGCTCTGACCTTGTGATGACAGTCACTTTAAAAAGTAAAGATTTAAGAACCTAACCTTGAGGCTAGTCTCAGCTGCTCAAATGACATGTAACGACACCTTAAAATGCAAAACTATTACTGCAGACATTTTGTACTAAATTCATGGAATATTAATCTAAAATTACATAAACCTAAGGCAAAACTGCCTTAAACCAACCCCCCCCAGCTGCTTCAAGACTACAGTGCTGTACTTGAATAAGCAGGAGTTAACTATAAGCTGCAATGTACTGTTAATTTACCAGCAAATTAAAGTTTAGTCCTTTGTAATTGTCCTCCCAGTAACAACGTTGTAGCAACTACAGAAATTTACATTTATAAAAATATGGCACTTTATTCATGTACATGTCCAAGTTTTACATATGTACAGAGTGCACATCAACAGCCATAAAAAAAAAAAAAAAAAAAAAACACTCAAATCAAAATGTATTTACAAAAAAACAAGTTACTAAAAGCATTAAAAAGGTAATTGCACATTCTGTTAAAGAAGGCAGTAAATCACTAAAAGACAACTTAACATGGCACAAAAATCTGGTGCAAATTCTGCACAATATAAAATCAGATTGGCATTTTTGATTGTGTGACAGTGTTATCCTCAGCTTCTGGCATGGGTTCTCTATTTTGCAAATCTTCCAAATTTGGTTCTTCAGAGTTTTTTGCATCACTTTCACCTTCTGCATTGGCATATTCATCATCTTCCACTGAATCAAAGGCAATCTCTCGCAGGTCCTCCAAATTATCTGGACTTTTACCAGTTAATCTCTGTAAAAAAAAAAAAAAAGTTTTTAAACAAAAAACCCACCAGCTCTAGGTAACTGCACAGAGGCTGAGGAACAGTGCTTACCTCAATCATGTCAGCCATGTGTTGGACATGCTGTGCAAGCTCCTGAAGTTCATCATTTTCACTTTTCAGCTGAGAAATCTGTTCATCTTTGGCTTCAATCTCCTTGTGCAGCTAATGCACAAAAACAGGGAGTACAATAATCAACTGAAGCTGCTGTCAAGAAGTCACCAATCCTGTACAGCCAATTAAACGATTGTTCGGCTCTACAAACATGTGCCAATCACCTTTTCATTTTCCTGCAGAACATTAAATAGTGCTTTCTGTCGCTCCTCTGCCATTTCTTTCCAATAGGCAGATGTAGGAGTTTCTGTAAGAAAAGGTTTTGCTTGTTACAAGGGGGGGAAATAAACCCACAATGAAAGGGCCGTGATGTATTCATGCATTTACTGTTTACAATGTATTTACTAGTGCAGCTGTTAAACAGCTTAGAAAGGGCAAACTTTTCAGGAAAATTTCCCCTTATAAAACTACAATACACATTAGGACATTCTTCTGCTTGGGAACATGCATATATACTCCATCTGGAAAATTACCTTTGACCATCATCTCATAGGCTTCTTGAGGGATACCTTCAGGCTGGTTATCGTTTCCTGGGCCTGAGGTTTTTACTGCCACTTCAGCTTTAATCCTCTTTGAGCCCTTCACCTGGTCTCCACTCCACAGCTTCCTCTTAGAAACACTCTTCCCTGCCTAAGGAGATTAGACAAAAAAGGTAAACCTTTGGGATTCTAGCCAGAGGTCAATTTTAACAGAATTTGGAACAACTATTGAGACCTTTACCTCAACCACCTTTCCATTGTTCTTATTAACTGCAGAAGGCTGAAGGACTTGTAGTGTTCGTCGCCCTGATGAAGTGCCTGATGTTTGTGCTGTAAAGAATTTCTGCAAGTGTCCAAACAATCTTGATTAAAATACATGACGAAAATAATCCCAAAAGATACCAGTTTGAGATGTGGTCTGTCCTTTTATAAACTAGAAGATTAAAACAAAGCGTGGGAACACCCTGAACTGCCAAACTGCACTCCCCTCCCAGCACACAAACATTCACCTGGCTCATTCTTCTCCACTTACATTCTTGTTAAACTGTCATTGTAAGACAGAAATTAGCATGGTAGCTGAGCAGCCCTGCGTGTTTGTAGGTCTGGCAAGCGTGGGAAAGGGGCAGGACAACCATCAGCTGCATGGGGCAACAACCTCCAATTCCCACAGGCAATGATTGGTCCTTTCAAACCATTCTCTTACTGCAAGATTCTTCAACAATAATTACTGTGGGAACTTGCTTCAAAAAGGTCATTATGGCCAACTACAAGTTAGGAGTTAGTTAATGTTTTTCACCCACAAACAATACAGTGGCCATCTAAATATATAGTTAACAGGTTTAAAACACGATGTACCAAGGTGTGCCGACAATGGCAATGATTAATTCAACTAGTGACAGAGTTGAAGTAAAAAGTTGAACCAACTTGAAATTTGTCCACCTCAGCTTATTTATGGTTTGATCAGCATTGTAAAGTCACACCACCTACAAAGGCAAGAAGTTATTCTGAACATTTCCACCCCTCCATTGGCAGCAGTAAAAGAATGGACCAATTTTATTCTTACCTTTATGTTTTCAGAAGGATTCTCCGTTTGCTTCATTTTTTTGAGGGAACTCATGGCTTCGACTTGGTTACCTATGGACCAGTCAAGACATTTAATGAGACCACAACTTCTCACACACAGACAGACTGGGCTGAACACACAAACCTAGTAATGACCTTAAAGAAACCATGACAAAACTTCAAAATCAGCCACTAGTTTCCCAACATTCACGAGCCTAACTCAGTTTTTAAACCTCTATTTTAAGAGGACACCCATGACACCTATATTTACAAAGCAGGCAGCTGTACTTTGGTTTTACTTCATCTTATTTGCTCAAGCCCACAATTGGACACTCAGACAGTTGCCCGATGTAAAACAAACTGAAGGTCTTCGGTCATATGAAATTTAAACAGCTTTAAAAACTTTAAAATGGAAATTAACGGGTTAAAATTGAGCCAGAGTTGCCCTCTATGTTAAAAGAAGGACTTTGTTAGGTGGCTCTGGCATTACAAGGCGAGGATCTGGCAACCCTTCAGCATAGTGATGGAGTGTCCAAACTTCAGAACAGTTAGTAAACAGGGCTACAAAATGCCTTTCAAGAGGGTACATTTAGTAGCACAGACCCTTATTAACCACTACAGGCCACATACTCAAGCAGAAGAGGCTGTGAGGCTCCAGCCAAACGAAGAACTTCAAATAAAGAGGCTGAAGGAGGAGAGGCCACTCGACGTGGCAGTTAGCTAACAAACTAACGGCTTTATTCAGCCAAAAAAGAGCCGCAGACCGATTGAGTCAATGCCCATAAGGAATATTCATCCAAAGGGCATCCCAGGTATTACAGTACTAGATGATGTTTTGATTTATTTAAAAAATAAACAGAACATTAGCCTGCTAGCTAAGCATAACTACACAGGAAAAAGTGACTATCAGAACCCAATTAACTGGGTAATACGGCGGAACGTCTGCTGCACAAGTGGATTCATATCGGTGTGGTGAGGAAAGGGATTTCACCATCAATAATAACTCGTTTTACTTACACCCGTGTGAGCCCAGGCCTGCGCCGGTGTGTCTCCCGCGGCTCAGCGCTCTGCTGAACTGAGAAACGCGCCACCTTAAGTACCGCCTCCGGGGCCGGTCACGTGACCAGCGGACTTGGCGCCACACTAAGACAGAGAGAGAGAGAGAGAGAGAGAGAGAGAGAGAGAGAGAGATAGAGAGAGAGAGAGCGCGAGCGCTGCTGGTCCTACAGGAGAGGACTCGCGATCTGTTTTTGTTTATTCTGAATGCGTCCTCTCAGTGGGATTCTCCAGTTTAGCCACATCATTTAAGACCAATGTTAAGGGCTGGCCGATGCCCTGTTCAATAATTCTAATGGTGGACTCTGCCAAGGGTGTTCCACAGAGCCAGTTTACTCATTTTAGCCAAATAAACAGGCAGCTGTGGTTAAGGACTAGGCCTTCGGGTCGGAAGATAACGGGTTCGAATCCCTTACAAGTAGGCAGCACTGAGGTACCCGTGAGCAAGGTACCGTCATCGTCACTGCTCCCCGAGAGCTTTCAATAGATGTCCCCTGCTGCACGTGTGTATGCGGGGGGGGGTAAAATGCAGAGGTGCAATTTCGTCGTGTCTCACTGCGCTGCACAATGACAAGTATAGTCACTTTAACTTTTATATTGACGTCTCTGCAACTGGAAAATCCGCGTCTGAGGTCCTTTTGGACCGACTTGACCTGGCCTAAGTTGTCTGACTTAACTGGTATGTTGTTGAATACTCCCAGCACATCTTCGAATAAAAACAAATAGATTTATTATTAAAATCACCGAGGCCACATTATCACTGCACTGCTTTTTTCAGGTATGAAATAAACTGCATTAATCAAACACAACTATCTCCCCTTGTCCAGATCTTCATTTTCAGAATGGTTTGAGGAGTCCTGTATCAAAGGGACTCACAAGACAATTAATTCACAAACGGGCCATCCGCTGCTACTGTTTCAGACACATCACTCTTTATTATAAATTAATTAACTGCTGTATTACTGCAAAAACCTGAGCTTTGGGCCGTTTTACTTGACTTGTTTACCGTGAGCACTACATGTCAGACTCAACACGCGTTTCTCTCATAAACAGAAACGCGCTCACAATTTAGTCACATGCCTACCACGTGACGTCGCCACGGGGGTTGCCAGATTATCGTTAAAAGATTTTGTGGAGCTGATAAAAACAGACCACAGTTGGGAAATTGGCTGCCAGTTTAATTAAATGCCAATTAATTGTTAAAGTTGCAATTCACTTGTTGCGCACGATGGTGCAAAAGAGAACTGTATTAATCACACGTGCTTTAAAATAATAAACACGTACGTTTTTTAGCACCGTTCCCACTAAACCACATAAAGCCAAAGTGAGACCGTTTCTCCTCGTTAGACAGGCTTGCTAACTGCTAAAAGCTGCACACCTGATTCAACTCAAGGACTTGACCTCCAGTGATTAGACTCGACTGCAAGTAAAACACTAGTGGACTATAGGAATAAAGCTCATTACGCTAGTAATTAGGCATAAAAATTTTCATCCTCGATTCAAGGCCAATCGGCATTTTAGCGTTCATAATTTCTTACACTGTACTGAGCCATTATTTCATACCTCAGCAGTAACACTTAATTCACATGGATCTGGCAACCCAGCACAGACACTAACTGCGTGACGTTCCCGTCCGCCATTTTGATTCGTTTGTTCGGAGACGCGGTTTGTTTTTCTCCGAAAAAGGGCCGGCGACTCGATACAAGAACCGCTCGGAAGACATTTAAAATCACCATTTTATCATTATGGGTCCACCGCGAAGCAAATCTAGTCGTTTATTGACCGAAAGAAGGGAGGGTTTCCGTTGGTTTGTTCATTTATCTTGACATGGCATGAGCGGTTTGGTCGGTTGGGTTGTGACGACGGAGGAAAACAGCGCCGCGGAGAGAGGCGAGCAGGGCAGCGACTGAGCTTTCACCAAGATAGAGAGAGGAAAAAAAAATCAAAACGTGTTTTAATTTATAGTGTGTTGGTCAAATACAGCACACCGGGTCCCGTCCTAACGTTAACCAAACGGTGACGGCGAACGGGCGATGAGAAACGGTACTAGCAGCGTCGGTTAGCCGTGTTTGCTGACTAAAGCTGACAGGCCGCGTTTCAGCCGAGAGAGCGCGGCGGAGACCGGACAGCAGCGACCAGGAGGCCGATATGTAAAAGCGTCGGTTGGCGAGCTCTCCCTGACCTGTCGCAGTTAATCTGAGATGTAGCTGACTTTAAGGCGTGCTGTGGGCGAGGTGTGCGAGTTCAGTTTCGTCCGCTAGCCAGCCACAAGGGGCCCGAAACATGGAGACGCGCAGCAGCGGTGACACCACGGCAGACCGCGGGCCGATTTCACGGCCTTAAACTCCAGCATGTCGACTTCCCGTGTTGTCCTACTTGGTGCCAGCGCCTCCAGTCATCTCGCATTTTCTCTGCCATGGTCGCCTTTATCCCCCAGTGCCGTTTACACCGTTTAATGCAAAATGAAAACACGACCGGTTATGGAAGAGACTGCACCAGTCAGGTCTCGTAAAGCGGTCAGGTTTGTTTGAGCTGGTTTCATGTGGCAGATCTGTTCAACTTCAGCCACAGATCTATTTCTCCATTAAGAAAAGATAACAAAATCAAATGTCATTTGCTTAGCCAGCTGCAGTTACACCTGTGAATCTTGTGTGAGGTCTGTTGAGCACAGTATTGAGCTGTTTATACCAAAACATTGGCCTGTGCTCTCTCTGACATGGAGTGATCATTCAGACACAACACAGCACTGTCGAGCCCCATGTGCACTTCCCACGCGAATCTAAAAATGACCTGAGGTAGCGAACAACATGGCTTGATTATTTTTATTTTGTTAGATTAAAATTAGTGTGTAGTGCAGGTAGCGGCGGATCTTTTCTTTAACTGTTTTAAGAGATAAAACGCAAAACGCAGCCTACTCCTACAAGCCGCGGGAAGAAAGTGTAGTAAGAAAGCAAGGTCCTTGTTTATTGTTTTTAACCATGGGAGATCCAACATCTCGACGAAATCAAACGAGAAACCGACTCCGAGCCCAGCTGAGGAAGAAAAGGGAGTCCTTGGCTGATCAGTTCGACTTTAAAATCTATATCGCCTTCGTGTTCAAGGAAAAGGTGAACAGATTTCACAAGTGCTAAGTCCTCGTAAACCTGCACTAATCTTCAGGTTTTGTGTTTTGAATCAGCAGGACAGAACAATATATCATCCCCTGTGTTCTCGCGATAGTGGGAACCGCAGCGTGAGCTTTGACCAGTCCATGTTTTTGACAAAGTGGGTGTTGGTGTGTTTCGATGAACCGATGTATCCCTGTAAACCAACAAGAGTTATACTTTGGCTAGTTTTTAACCCTTAAAGACACTTGTTTGCCAAGATGTTTTAAAGGGCACATTTTTAGTTCAGTTCTTTTTCTTGTCACACTGATTTTGATGTCCTGTTGCAATAAGAAGCCTACAAAAAGGGAGGGTGGGCGATAAGGGCAGTACCCTTACCCCTGAGCGAGGTACCGTCCCTGCTCCCCAGACAGCTTTCAGTAGCTTCCCCCTGCTGCATGTATTTGGGTAAAGTGCAGCGGTGTAATTTAGTTGTGGCTCACTGTGTGTTGTGCTGTGTACTCACAATGACACACAGTCACTTTCACTTCATAATCGCAGTATTAAAGGTTGGCCCATATCGTGCTGCCCTATTTTGTATTAATTAAAGAGGGGAACTCTAAACACTGTAGAGAAACGCGAACCAATGCCGCCTTCACGTGGTGTCTGAGTTACGGCAAATAACAGTTTCCAAATTGGTACACACAAAACCCTGTCATTTCATAATTTTCACTGGACATTTTGGACAATTTTGATTCCCAAGGGGAAGATGAGGACAGGTTCAGTAACGGAGGGTGCTTTTGTGTTTTTTGTTTTTTTTTTTTTTTTTTTTTTTAAACGTTATTCTGTAAATAGCAAGTGGATGTAAAGTCATTGACATTACACTGGTTGATGTTTGAGCACGGCATTATTTTGCTGCTAGTATATACTTCCAGTACAGTAACTTCCTGTTTTCACTTTGTTCTGATAACTAAGCACTTAACATGCACATTTTTGCAATTGTGACTTCTCACTTTGTAAGAAGGATTATCTGATGAGCACATGAGCATGATTTGGCTTCAGTTTGGCCTGAAATTCCAGAAAGAGTTCTCCTCTTTGTGAAAAGTGGCCATTGCTTTTAAATGCCTAATGACCTGTTTAAACTGTATAATGGCCAAGACAAGTTATCATCTTATTTTGTAAACCAGAGGTCCAGATTGACAAGTAGGATACATTTCTATTTATCATGCCCTTCACAGCTTAAGCCATAAAGTGTTAGTCATGCTTTGTGAAGTTCTAACTTCCACAAGAAATAGTTTTTAATGAGGCTTTGCAATTTGTTTCTTTCTTCTGAGCAGAAAAAGAAGTCTGCTCTTTTTGAGGTAGCTGAGGTGGTACCTGTCATGACCAACAACTATGAAGAAAATATACTCAAAGGAGTGAAGGATTCAAGTTACTCCTTGGAAAGTTCACTGGAACTTCTTCAAAAAGATGTTGTGCAGTTGCATGCCCCTCGCTACCAGTCCATGCGCAGGGTAAGTATTGCTGCAGGGGGGATTTTAACACTTGATCCTGCTGAAATTACTTAATCTGATTTGAGTAGTTGGGGTAGAGTAGCCAGAATAGATGGTTCTTGGTACATTAGAGGTCAATTTTCTGAAGAGACAGAACATTTTTAAGCATAGTTTAGAACAAAAAACTTATTTGAATTGTTTTGCACCATTACTGAACTTTGAGTCAATATAAAATCTATATTAATTTTTATCTTAGTCTGATTTATTTAGCTGTTTTCTTCCCCACTTTTTTTGTTCTTCAATCTCATTGTGGTTTCTGAATGCCAAGGATGTAATAGGTTGCACCCAGGAGATGGACTTCATCCTATGGCCCCGCCATGATATTGAGAAGATAGTCTGTCTTCTGTTCTCCAGATGGAAAGGAGCTGACCATGAACCATTCAGGCCTGTTCAGGTGAATGTTTTCTTCATGTTTTCATAGGGGTGAGCGGTATAGCAGACCATTTGTGCTATATGAACGGTTTTCTTTTATTTGAAGGCAAAGTTTGAATTTCACCATGGAGACTACGAGAAACAGTTTTTGCATGCTGCTGGCCGTAAGGACAAGGCAGGGATGGTTATGAACAACCCAAATCAGTCTGTGTTTCTTTTCTTGGACAGACAGCACTTGCAGGTTGGTATTCAAATGTTACAAATGCATGAACCGGAAGATGTGTGTACACCATTTTAACATTTTGTAAATTTTTTTCTCCAGACTCCAAAAACCAAGGCCACTGTTTTCAAGTTGTGCAGCCTCTGCCTCTACCTACCACAGGATCAGCTGACCTGTTGGGGGGTTGGAGAAATCGAAGACCACCTTCGTCCATACATGCCAGACTAGGAGAGACATGGAAGATTCCTCCCAAGGCCACTGAAGCAAGTTGACATCATTCACAATCCCTCAGTTGAATAGAATTGAACTTGTGCTTGGAACTCTCCTTTTTGTTAACCACTCATTTTCATTCTGACGTTAAATTCTTTTTTTTTTTTTTTTTTTCTTTTCTTAAATCCCTCCTGTCAGCCAGTTTTGTTTTACCCATTGAATTTACCCTTAACCTGTCTTTTATTTCAACTTGCACGAACATTGTTTTTGAGTGGTTGTTCTCTTGGAGCAGCACTGTCAACAACAGTCACAGAAGAAACTCTATATTGGAGGAATAAAAAAGAGCAACCTAATATAAGAGGTTCCTTAAATATGGGCCTCTTGTGTTGGACTGGCTCTGTCAGTAACGTGGATAGTTAACTTGTCTCTAATGTTTGGGGGGAAAAGATAGTTTTGAGTAATGACAATCAGTGATGAATGATCAAACAGCCTGCATAGTCTTAGTAAAAAGGCTAACTTTCCTAGATGAACAATACTTGGCTAAATTTTTGGTGTAGACACTGCTTCTCATTTTCAACTGTCAGTTTTGCTGGAAATTTTATTTTGAGTGTCATTCACTGCCTGTAAGAAGAAATTTCTGTTTTGTTTTGTTTTTGTAATTTCTGGAAGTACGCCTGATGGGTTGGAAGATACCTTTTATCTGAGGATATGGACATTAAGCAAAGTCTCTAGGGTGGATTCTGAATGGGCTTTGGGGGGGGTTTGCATTTCTGATTGTCAATGTTACCAGTCAGGCAATTCATGCATTAATCATTCTTGCTACTGATACCAATTTTGTCTTTGGTGTTGGATATTCTGTGGGGAAACTAATTCTTAAGTTTATGTACCTAACTTTTTTTTTTTTTTTTTTTTTTTTTTGTGGAAACTTAATTGCATCATTAAACTTTGTTTGCTTCTTTGACAGCCCCTTTTATGAGTACTAAGAATTTCGGAGCCTGGAACTTGGTATCTGTAAGCCAGCTTTAATGGGTAATAAAGCATAATTCTACCCACCCCTGCAACTGTAAATCTCTTGTTCATATAAGAGAATAATGATGTGTTTTGCTTTGTTGTTCTGTTTTTATTGAAATAACACTGCTAAATGTCCCAAAACAGATGAGTCTAAAGTCAAAAAAGAGGACCTAGATGCAGAATGTGTTTATAATCAGCTGCCAAGATGCTTGGTGTGCCTTCCCTGTGCGATAAGTTTCCCATTAGCTTTGTTTGTCAGATCCACAGTAGCAAATGCCAGAGTTCGTCCTTGCTTTAAAACCTGGGCTGTGATTAGGATGTCTTCTCCACTCTTGGCTGCATTCATATACCTGTTAATAAATCGGGGTTTAGTATATATGGTACACTTTAAATGTCTATTAATTACTGTTTTCCTGGTGAAACATCTGACTACAGCTAGTCATGGGCCTTACGTGATGTTCATGTCAACGCTGACCCCTGGGGCTCCTCTCTCAGTGTACATGATGGCAGTGGTGGAAATCATATCAACCAGTGTGGCAGTCAGGCCTCCATGTAGTGTTCCTCCTCGGTTCGTGTGCTCCTCTTCTACCTTCATCTCACAGACCACCTTACCAGGACTCGCTGACACAAGCTTAACCTGTTGCGGTATTTATGAATGAAAGAACATGAAACTGAACAGTGCTGTCATCTGTATTAAACCCATCCAAACACACAGGTACTGAACACTGCAGGAGCACTGGGCTGCAGTGATTGGGATGGTGCTCAGTGTAACCTACCGGTCCAGGACTCAAACCTATGAACTTCAGATCATGAGGCCTAGTGCCTAACAACTAGGCAACTGCTGCCCCAATTATAATGCAATTTATCAACACTATACAATCTTTTTTTTTTAAAGGTATATCTAGATAGAGGGAAGAGTATACTTGTATTTTCAAAATAATTTATCTACTTCTGACGTTTACTTGTTTTTTTCTTACATTTCTATTTTAACTTATAATAAACTTTTATCACTGCTTTAATTTAGAACAGGGTCTCAAACATGTGATTGTTGTATCCAAACGTTCACTCTAGTTCTTTAAAAAAAAAAAAAAAAAAAGAGGTTCAGTATAAATCGTAAGACCTTTTGTATTTTTACTCGTTGTATCTCCTTTTATTTCCACCAAACTGAAGCCCCTGGTGTTACACCTGGAGGCGAGCAGATTCCTCAAGGTTGCTCACTCACCTTGTCTAAAACGCGGTCAAAACCAGGACCGTCCACCATGGCGCGCATGAGCTGCTTTAATGAATTTAAAGACAAAGAAACCATCTCAGCTTTGCTTTACACTCAATACTAAACGCACTTTTATGTGAACAGTCTGTGGAAAGACGCGAATGACAACAGGAAGCTGTCTCTCTATTGAAACGTTTCCTAAAATAAAGGTCTGAGTTCGTCACCTCTTTTGGCCACTGGTGCTTCATATTTTGACGCCCATAGCTGTATTATCTTGGTCGAAAAGTTTTAAAAATAACACAAGTGTTATAAGTAACACTTACGATAAATAAAAAACTTTGAATGAACAATTTATTTTAAAGTCTGAGGACTTTTATTATGAAACATCCTCGGTTGTCCGTTCCGCCAGCTTGCCTTTCCGACAAGAAACATCAGGTGTGATGAAGTCTAAATGTTTTGGAAATGTTTGGGAGAGATTGTGGATTAAAAACGGTATCAGATTATCAAAACAATTACTCGGACAGTTTCACATTCGTGAATATAAATGGGCAACATTCAGTCGATATTGCAGACTGCGAATGCAAACCTGGAACACAAAAAGGAATAATAACAATAGACTAAAAAGCACCACTTTATTAAATGAAGATTACTTAATGAAAAAATCGGACAACACTAGAATGGCCGACACTAAAAGCAAAGGTGCCAATTCATATACAATTTGTGTCCTAATTTTGGGGCTGCATGCTATAAAGGCTGCTTTTTTCGAAGGTTGTCCCATCTGAAGACTCCTTTTAGTTGGAGTTAGTAGCTTGTTTTTTTGTTAATCGTCATATCACTTGCTTCAGCGGTCAAGGTTGCTAGGCAACAGGAGCGACGCTTTGTCCTTAGATCGGACTGTGTCAATTAGGGTTCGGTTCATTACAAGACACGGTTTATTACCCGACTCGGTTAACTAACTGACTCGACTCATTACCTAGTGCTGTCGCTAGAGGGCCCCCGTGACCGTTACTCAGCTTTTTCTGTCCTACTGCGCATGCCTGTCCGTATTTGTGATAAAAAGAAGGCTTGCATGACCCGAGAAGCCATAAGAAAGAATAACTCTGCCCCGGTAAGAAAACGTTTTTATTGGCGAAGAACCAGTGGATGTGAAAATTAAGAAAATAAGAAGTGTTTGGCCGAGCAAGTGTACTGACCCGTTTCTTGGCTTCTGTGTTAGCGGATTAGCTAGCGCATGCTAATCACAACAAACAGACATCCGGAGGCCACCTGACCTGTAACCTTTAGGCCCAAACCTCACAAATTATCTTTGTGTTAAAATGCTAAAAGTCATTACCGTTTGTGTGATTTTCTCACACGGTGGGGCTGCTTCAGGTTCAGACCTTTATTTTCTTTTATAAGAGTCACTCCTTTCAAGATTAGCATTCAGCTCCTGTCATCATCACACGAGCAATAAGAGTCTCATGAGGGATTCATGTTCAAGAATCGTCGCCTTTCTGTGTGTCTGCAGTGATCAGTCTGTCGGTAAACGAGGGATCCCAGTCGTGCTTCCGGTTAAAGTGTTTTAGTCCAAGTCTCAAGATTTATTTATCAAAATGGTTTAATAAATCAAATGACAACTATTTGATGACTGAACGAGTGGGTGTTTGATAGAGGAGTATTGAATCAGTTGGCATGAGGTGTTTTTAGGCAGGTGTGTAGTCTTTATTATTTAAAAATAAAACTTTTGATTAGTTTTGTTTGTCAACCTTATTGACTGCCTGCACCGGATGCAGAATTGATGTCCATTTAGTACCTTTTCCGAAAATAAGTCATTGAAGCATTAAATAGGTCCAAGGTCCAAGCAGCTGTCACTGTCTGTGAAGGCTTTAAAAAATCAGAACAGAGGAAACTCAGTGCTGTGCTGATATCTTGGGGTTCAAAGGTCAAAGAAAAAATTGAGTGTAAAGTATTATAATACAGTTATTTTATAATTATAATAAACATCCTTTCAGTCCAGTTGAATGTAAATTATAATATCAGCTGATAAACTGCACTTTGTTCTCATCGTTATTTAATTTTAACCTCAGTGTTAGACATCTGAACTAACAAACTTGAAAATGTTGGAATATTAGTGAACCTGATTATAAATCTTTACATATTTGCCTTTGACAACTTGTTGCTCCTCCTGCTGGCAGGTGTGATCATGGGGAAGACACTGTCTCACCTGCCTAAGCAGGCATGCCATGATGAGTGCCATGCCAGCTTGACTTCTTCACCTGAGTACAATGCCATGCAGACTGAGGATGGCAAGACAGGTGGAGATGTGTCTCAGTTCCCATATGTTGAGTTCACTGGTCGGGACAGTGTCACTTGTCCCACCTGTCAAGGCACTGGACGAATTCCACGAGGTAAACATGTTAAATATTCCAAAAAAAACAAGCCAAGTCATGCATGTTATTTGTTCAGTTTTTTGTTTTTTTTTCTTTCTTTTCACTAAAGCTTTTAAATTGGCTCATTGAGTCAAATGAGGTGTGGGGTGGCGGTGGTCCAGTGGTAGGATACTTGCTCAAAAGGTCCCAGGTTCAAATCCCACCTCAGGCACTACCACCACTGGGTCCCTGAGCAAGACCCTTAACCCTGAGTGTCTCCAGGGGGACTGTCCCTGTAATTAGGACATGGAAGTCGCTCTGGATAAGAGCGTCTGCTAAATGCTGTAAATGTAAATGACAGTGATTACTTTTTAAAGAGGCACATATTGTTGGCTATGGGATTATGAATAATTGGTAATGTGACTGTTTGTTTTCTACAGGTCAAGAAAATCAGCTGGTGGCATTGATTCCATACAGTGACCAGAGGTTGAGGCCAAGGAGAACGTAAGAACTTTATTCCAGTCCTGATACATTTTGAACCAGCTGTAAGATCTAACTTTGCTCCCTCTAATTAAACATGGTTCAGCAGTAACCTTTTAGAATTTACACATTTTTGAACCTGTTGTAAACATGTTCTTTTAGCATTAACACCTATAAGTCACAGGGTTGATAAATTTGCTGCTTGGCTGAAAAATGGTCAATCAGATGTGGATATATAAAGCACTGATGTTAGTTGCTCTGTATGAGAGTGCTGTAAATGTAAATGCTGTGATGTAATTTATTACAGCAACAATACATTTCCTTTGCCCGGCACTACTGTCAAACACTACTGTTGAACTATAAATGTTACTAAAGCGATTTTAGATTGGTTTTTCAGTCAGGGATTAAGCAAAGCCCTGGACTACACAGTATTTCAAGTAGAGATTCTTTGTTGAAAAGAATGAGCACTCCTGGCATAGGTTTTATGCCTTCAGTCAAATAACATTTTGAATTTCTGCTTATTGGTTTAATACTGATAGTGTGTGTGTGTTTGTGTATTTCACAGAAAATTATATGTGACCGCTTCAGTGGTGGTGTGCCTCCTTCTCTCTGGATTGGCAGTGTTCTTCCTCTTTCCCCGTTCCATTGATGTGAACTATGTGGGAGTGAAGTCTGTCTACGTCACCTATGACAAGACCAAGCGCATCGTATATCTTAATATTACTGTAAGCTGCACTGTAATTACTTCAGTCATAATAGCACTTCCCCACATTTATGGGTGTGTTTTGCATCAAGAGACATTGCTTGCTTCAGAGTGCGAGGGAAAGTTTGTCAATTTGGAAATTAGAAATCTGATGCAGATGTGGAATTGTTATGGAGAAAAATCAGGGTTTTCATTTTTCATATGAAGTTTTCCATCAGATTAGAAACTGTGCACATTCAGTCCTATATTTCTGTAAGGTCACATATGACCTTGTATGCTCAACTTTGTTGTTTTACTTTATAGAACACTCTCAATATTACTAACAACAACTACTACTCCGTGGATGTGGCAAACATTACAGCACAAGTGCAGTTCTCCAAGACGGTGATTGGAAAAACCCGTGTCAGTAATATTACCACCATTGGCCCCCTGGACATGAAGCAGGTGCGTGTTTTACCTGAGGACAAAATGATTTCTCATTGCTTTTTTTATTGTTGTGTGAACCCATCACTTCTATGTGGGTTTAAACATTAACCATTGCCTGATTTCTTAGTGTAAGTGAATATTTTGGTCAGGACTACAGCAGGGAAAACCGAGGTTTTGCTGGAGGAAATGCGATATGAAGCTGTAGAATAGATAATTACTAGGAATGATGGCAGATGCTGTTATTATAAAAATGTTTGGGGACCTTGTTTACTATTTTGATAATATTAACATATAAAATAATAAACCCAAAATAGCATGTTTTCACTTTGTGATTGAAAGCTTTATTTTTACTTTTGACCTGACTTGCTTTGATCTAACAAATTCAGCATTTAGAGACAGTGTATACTGATGTTATTTTCTTTCTTTGGTCTAGATTGATTACATGGTGCCCACCACTTTAGCAGATGAAATGAGTTACATGTAGTAAGTATGCTTCCTTTTCCAAGTGCAAAATACACATATTGATGACACAAATTTGATCCCAAACTCGTTTATCTTTGTAGTGACTATTGTACTCTGCAGACCATCAAAGTGCACAACATTGTGGTCATGATGCAGTAAGTATTTCAAACGGAATTTAAAAATAAATAAACCAATGATGAGGAAGCATGTTTTTGGAACATGTACATGACTATTCGAAGACTGATGAGACTTAAGTCAATAATAAGGGGGCTGTTATGACTCTTGTTTGCAGGGTAACAGTCACCACAGCGTACTTTGGCCACGCTGAACAGGTGTCTCAAGAGATGTACCAGTATGTGGATTGTGGAGGCAACACTACATTGCTGCATGAGTACAATCTACGGTCTCCTGAATAAGAACTTGAATTGAGGGTGCATTAGATAAATATCCTCTTTTCACCGCAGTCATTGTATTCTTGGTTCTACCCAAATTTAATCTGCAGTGCACTATTTTCTGTTGATGAATTATGAGGGTGGTTTCAAAATAATGCACTTTATTTTTACATTCCAGTACCTTTCAAGACACTACTGCTTTTTTGTAGCAGTGCAACTAAACCAGTAGTTCTCAAATTAGTCCTCCGGCCTACAGTAGGAAATGAATTGAGTGAAAATGTGGGGTCCCTGAGGAGCTGTGGAACCAAACCACTCCAGAGTGAACCACTCATGCCTGCATTAATTTGGTGGACAAAAACTACTTTAGTTGCAGATACTACCACACACATGCTTATTTATCTAATTACGAGTTTGGTTTAAAATCATGCACATAACGTTACTCTTTTCATTTAACAGTGTGTTTAACAGTAGTTAATGACAAAGCAACCTGAAGATGTAGGTCTTGCATATTTTGGGGATTATTTTATGTCTCTTGCGGTATCTTTTCTATTAAATAAGTTAAAATATTTATTAGAATAATGCTTTACCTCATGGAATTGGTGCACTCTGCATTAGGCAACGCTTAATGCTGCTCTGTAGGCAGAGGGAGAGGATGAGAGTGTGCACTGGGTCAGTTTCATTCAGTTCTCAGCTTCTTTTCAGTAGTAAATTTTTATTGCTTTACCTCCGTTTGTAGGCTGTGCAGTACAATCTTAAACTGATCTGCAAACGTTCACGATAACATGCATAACTAACTGCAGTTAGCTGAATGGAAACAAGTGGTGTTTCCTTGGAAGTTTTGAATTTGAAACCAGACATTCCTTGAAAGCATATGCCTTTCATGGGTTTCTTTACAAATAAAGATATTTTGTCTGCCACAGTGGTATTAGCAATTGTATTAATACCTTTTTTTCCATTGATACTACAAGAATGAGTATAAAGCAACATTTTTAAAGTTTTTATTCCAGTTTGCAAGGAAGATTCTTAACAGGATCTTTGTTTAAAGTATATAGGTGGTGGTAACAACTATATATTAAAGGCACTCTACATTTCATATCAGGGTGTTGATTATTGGAAGTTGCTTGAGATTTGCTAATTTATCTGTTCCATTGAATTAACTTTAGTTGGGCAAAGTGCTGTAGAAATGAATCTATGAATTACTGGTTGAATTTTGAGCCATCAAAAACTCAATTTGAGTTAAAATACATAAAGATTCCTAAAAAGGTCACCTTTTGAATATTTTTCATCAAATGGGTAATAAAGTATTTTGTTTGCCTGATGGTTCCATTTAACAACTGTGTTTGAAAATGTAAATACAGTATTTTTTCCTGATTGTAACAGATGTTTGTTTGATAGTGTTGTTTTAGGTTTAGCTTTATTTTCAGAAGTCTAATAATAAAATAATATTTCTAGATTATGAAAGTAGACTTAGGTAAAAGGTCATATGCATACATATAGTTTTACTGGCTGGTCATTAACATTTTCTTGGCATGAATAAAGGTCTAAATCCTGTTGTGACTCTTTGCAGAAGTTAATTTTTATTTTGTGGGACTTCATACCGATAAATACATTGTCTGAGCTTTATTTTCTTTGCCTGGAGTAAGGAAATGTGTACTTTACGTTTGTTAACAATCTGTTTCAAAGTTGGGATTTAAGGGAGTTGGCCACAGAAGTGGAAGATTGTAGGTTAAACCCCTTACCAGTAGGTTGCCCTGATGTACACTTGAACGAGGTACCGTCCTTGCCACTGCTCCCTGGGTGCTTTCATAGCTGCCCACTGCTGCATGGTGTGTTTTTGTGCTCGGGTTAAATGCAGAAGTCCAATTTCGTTGTGGTTCACTGTGTGCTGTGCTGTGTTTTCTCACAATGGCAAGAATAGTCACTTTCACTTCACTTCATGCTAGCCTGGCAGCCTGTCCTGCATTGCTCAATGCAAATGCGTGCTCTGCAGAAAATGAACAAACTAGAAGTATTCCTGCTGCAGAATCTGTAGGTGGCTTTCAGCCAGGAGGCAATCAAGAAATCATTTTAAGATAGCCTGGTGCAGTTTCCTTGAAACAGCAATGTTAAGATCATGTTTTCCTTAAGGGATTTCTTATGAAGAGATTAGGGGAAGTATTTGCTCAGTGGTATTCTAATGAACATTCTCTCCAGGGTTTTTCTGTAACTGAAACCCAGAGCAGTGAGAGGATGCACAGATAATCTCAATGATGCTGAATCTGACATCTAGCTTTCTTCAAATTTTCCATTCCACCTTAAATGGTGTGGCATTTAAATACCGTCTGCCTGTACAATAAACAATATGATTATCATGGAGACTGGGTGGCCAATCAAAGTATTCCCTTTGCAGTTACAGAATCAAATTTACGTCCTTAGAGAAATTTCAGATCTTTCTGGTATTTTGTTGTCTAGTAAAGGGTCGGCTTGCACAGTTTACTAGGAGCATTTGCTGTAGTGTTGTGTCAGTTATAGATATTTGCTTGTTAAATGTTAACAGTTTTACACTTTGTGGTTGATAACCAATAGTGATGTTTCGTTCAGAAGCGCTTCAGCCTCTGTATTATTAATGTAGATGGAGCCTACCTCTAAAAATGTCTACAGTTTTTTATGTCAGACAAAACTGGAAATGATGCACTTGGGGCAGCCAGATGAACAATGGCAACTTGCACATGGAGATTAACACTGTGCAGATTCCACCTCTTGCTTGTCAATGGAGTTGTCTTCTCTTGACGTCCTGATTAGCTTAATCCTGCTGTAGGAGCTGCTCAAGAAAAGAGAGTCTAAATTCTCCAGAGAAAATACGTGATACAGCCACTGTAAACACGATGATTAGTGTTTACTCTTGAGCTTCTACCAAAGAAATGCTGAGATAACGAAAAGCTTTAGTTCTGCTAAAGAAAATGGGTTCACTCTTAAAGTCATTTCTGTTGACATAGTGTGGTGTTTGAAAGCTTGTAGCCCCTTCTAAATTGTTTTATATGTTTGCATGTTAACATGAGCTAAGGAGTTGAAGTCCTAAAAGTAGATAAAAGGAACCTAGTTAAATGAAAAAAATGATACTGTACCATTAATTGGGAAAATTATCCAATATCAAGTATAGAAAATGTGACTGGCAAAAGTATTTGAACCTCTCCTGATGGTATCTGACTTGAAAAGGTTTGTAAACCCTCGGGTTGCCAGTTAAGTTGACAATAAATCTGATGTCTTTTCAGTTGATGGAGTGACTGTTTCATTAAAGGTACAATGAAAAGTACAAATGTAATAATTATTATTTATTTATTTATTTATATAGCACCTTTCTCAAACCCAAAGTCACTTTACAAAGCAAAAATAAAACAACATCAATCAAAATAGTTAAAAAACAAGAACTAAGGCAGTGGCTAAACAAACAGATGATTGTAAGAGCCAAGCAGGAAAGACAAAGTCTTATTTTTACAACATATGTCTGTAGATGTGGAAAATAGTACAAACAAATGAGATTTCAGGTAACTTTAGAAAAAACAGAAAGGTTATAAACCCACCTGTAAAGATTTCACGAAACCACGCTCAGATTGTTTACAAATGGTGAATGATCCTTACCCACTTCAGGAATGATCTACCAACAAAAATAATATTGCTGCTCATCTACAGTTTGCTAAAATCACACAGACAACCACAGGCAAGTTTTGGAAAAAATGGTTTATGGGTGAATGAGACCCATAGAATCTTTTGGTTGAAATAACTGTTATGTTTGGAGAAAGGAAAACACTACAATCCAGCATTATAACCTTATTCCATCTGTGAAACATCTGAAAAAAATTATTGTTTGGATGTGCTTTACTGCTTCTGGGTATGCATGGCTTTCCATCATTGATGGAACAGTGAAACAAGGAAAATGTCAGGACATCTGTCCATGAAGTAAATCTCAGGAGCAAAAGAAACCCAAATAAATAAAAGTAGGTCATGATGCAATCCTAAACACAATAGTTGTTCTACCAAAGAATGATTACGGAGGAATAAAGTTCATATTCCTGACCTTAACCCAACAGAATTGTTGAGGTATTGATGTGGGTGGTTCATGTGAGGAGACCCACCCACATCCCAGAGCTGTTACTGTGATTAAGGAGGAATGGAAAAAAATTCCTCCAATCTGATGTGCAGGACTGAACGGAATTTTTTTCGTTGTTTTTATTGCAGCACAAGAGGGTCAAACCAAACACCGAAAGTCATTTGTTTCTGCCACCGTCAGATAACATCGTTTTTGGATCATTTTCCGCAATAAGTACATGGCCATACATGAAACTTCGGTCTTGTTTAATTGGTTTTGCATGGGTTCACTATATCTACCTGCAGGAGTATTTAGCACCTTGGTCTGAAAGTAATCTTCGTTGGTTGACCATTTTTTCGGTGGGTAATTCCAAAGTCTTTTAAGATGGTTTGAAAACCTTTTCCAGTTTGATGAGCCTCAGTAACTTATTTTCTGAGGTCTTCTAAAAGCTTTTGTTTTTGCTGTGATGCATTTTCATTATCATGTGTTGTGAAGATCACTCTTGGAAGACTTCTACTCAAACCTGATTTTTTTCTCATCGATTAAAACAACTGACTTGAATTTCACCTTCAAATGAATTGCTAACCCTAGGGGCTCACATTTTGCCACTATAGCTACTATTGGCTACTTTTGCCACTTATAGATGTGTAATATTGGATAACTTCCTCACTAAATACATGGCATAGATGACATTTTACTCATATGTTTAGTTGAATTCTCTTTATCTGATTTAGGATTTCAGATGATGTTTTAGGTCAAACTTAAGCAAAAACATTGAGACTTTTAAGCACCAGTGTATACATAATGATCCTTGGTAAGAGAGGGTAAGAAATCATCCCATTACAAGTCCAACAGTTTAGGGTGGTGGTGGTCTAGTGGTAGGGTACTTGCCTATGGTCCAATGGCTCAAGAGATCCAGGTTCAAATCCCACCTCAAACACTACCATCACTCGGTCCCTGAGCAAGACCCTTAACCCTGAGTTACTCCAGGGGGACTGTCCCTGTAATTAGGAAATGGAAGTCGCGCTGGATAAGAGCATCTGCTAAATGCCGTAAATGAAATGTTTAGTTAAACAGTGTGAATTACTGTTAAGGTAAGGTTAAAAAAATAACTCATGTACAGAAAAACATTATTATAAACATTTATTTGTCTTGCATTAAATGTCACTACTCTGAGATATTGTGAGTTAAAGCTCTTTTAATTTCTGTTTGTCCTGCTGTTATGTCTGCCTTAGAGATTATAAAAAGCTGTGCTATTATTTGCTGTGTGCTGTGGAGAGTAAAACCACAAGATGCATCTTCAGAGCAAAAAAGCTTACATTTCTTTCTTCCAGAGATATAATCATTTATTCTGACTGACATTGGATTGAATTAGGCGACATTTAAAGCTTTGCATACGGTGCAAAAGTCATGCATCTGTTTCCTGACTGGTAAGAAACATGCTATCATTGAGAAAAAGTCCATGATGCAACAATGTCCAATTCCTCTTCTTTCACATATAATTATTGTTATTTTTATTGATAAAAGTAGTAGTAGGTGTAGTGGTAGTATATATAGTCTATATTTTTATTTCTTTTAATTGTACAAGATATTGAAGACAACATTTTTAGATAAACTGGTAAGATTAGTCTGGGTGTGGCAGACAGATAGCTCACAGAAAATTATTTCTGTTGTTTAGTTCCCCTTCCAAGGAAAGGTGTTTTTTCATGTATGGTGATTCCACGTCTCTCTCTCTCTCTATCTCTCTCTGTCTGTCTCTCTGCCCCCTCCCCCTCTTCTGTGAGTTACTGTTTTCCTCTTTCTGCGGATAACAACTCTCTTTAGTTGTCTGTCTGTCTGTCACTTTTGCATCCACCTCTCTTTTCCTCCTTCATTAACACACACGCTCGCTCTCTCTCTCTCTCTCTCTCTCTCTCTCTCTCTCTCTCTCTCTCTCTCTCTTTCTTTCTCTTTTATGCTATTTGCTGAACACACCCACTTGCTCTCTGCACTCTGTATAAAGCTTTTACACAGTGCTGCTGTTCATTTAGTCTTGTCTGGTCCCAGATCAGTGTGTCTGTGCCCCATACCCCACTCTACTCTCAGCACAACTGCACTTGCTCAGTCATGGTTCTCTACCACACAGAGTTTGAGCAGGCAGGTAAGCGCTCTGGTCTGCAGATCTGGAGAATTGAACGTATGGAGCTGGCTCAAGTGCCTGAAAGCCTGCATGGAAGCTTCTATGTGGGGGATGCTTACCTGGTCCTCCACACTGTTAAACAGAAGGATGCCTGCTTCTATGACCTACACTACTGGCTGGGTAAGCTAAAGAAGATTTGATATTAAAAAACAAATAAATAAATAAAATGAAGCTTCAGGAGGCTTAACTCCATCTTACATAATTTTAGTTTGCAATAGAGGGGAACACAGCTGCTGCAGGGATCTTTACCAAGGGCGAGTTATGTCTGTGCAAATAATGTGGATGGAATAATATCTAAAAATCATTATCTGTGATATTAATATCTGTTCACTTGTCCATAGCAGACTACATGGTTTTATTTGAAGAGGAATGACAAAGCTGTGGGACGACTGGTATAAGATTCCAATAGACAGTGACTTGTTAACGTAGTAAAGCTCAATACTCAGATAAGGGCTTTTTTAAATATTTGGGATGGCAGGAGGTGGAAGTAAGGTAGAATGAGTTGTTGAACCACAAGATTTACTTATCTAAAAAAAGCATTCTGTAAAATTTAGGGAAGGAAGCTGATCATCTGATTGGTAAAGGCAAAAAGGTGGAGGGCAAGGTTTACATTTATTTTACTGTAATGTTCTGTACTTTATACTGAGAGGAGAAAAATACTGAAACTTTGGGACATGAAAATCTGTTGAAAAAGCTGAATAGTTCTTTGCTTGTATATGAACATAGCTAACTGAAAGCCTAACTGGGGGTCTGTTTTCAACACTCCAAGTGTGTTATCAGAGGTGTTGCCCATTTCTAAACCACTCTACTCACTCTGCTTCTGATCACTCTGCTTCTGATATGTTACAATTGACCAATTTCAAAAAGTTTCATTACAGCATATACTGCTTAAACTTTGCTACAGAAAAGAAATCTGTTGAGTTTTATGTCATTAAGTCTTAAGAGATTACTGTGTGTAGAAGCTTGTTCAGGATACTTGTAAAGAAGTATGACTTCATGCAGTATTAGCTCAAAGTGGTGTATCAATAGATTCTGTTGCAGAATAAAATGTGCAAAATGGAAACTTTATTGAAAAAGAATCAAATAAATCTGTTCTATATATTTATTTCTTGACCTCACCACCTTGAATGCAGATTGTCCTTATTGCTGCTCCTTGCTCTTAGTCTTCCTATAAACCCCCCAAAGAAACATGGATCACTCAGGATGTTAATGGACTCTTAATGGCTTTTTGTTTATCATGTCCTCATTCTAAAGATGTGTTTACCCTCATACAGCTAGCCACATAAGGGACAAAACACTTTGTTGGCTTTATAAAGAGAAACATGACAACTGTCACCCTGTTAAAACACTTCTGTCTACTTAGCTTAGTTTCAGATGCACTGTGTGAAATTTGGCGCTGCAGTAGAGCTTGTGAGAATTAACAGAGTGGGTGATAAAAGCTACGTTAAAGTGTGAAAACGGACGTCCCGTTCACAGTACAATACTGTGTCCATAACTTTGAATGCTAAGGTTATTAAGCCTTATGCTTACTTTTTAATGTAATATTTAGGTCCATATACCAGAGGTGCATAAAATGCTGTTAATGATGTCTGTCTACATATAGCTTGCTCTCTCTCTCTCTCTTTCTCTCTCTCTCGCTCTCTCCAGGTAAGGAGTGCACTCAGGATGAGAGTACAGCTGCAGCCATTTTTACAGTACAGATGGATGATTTTCTTGGTGGGAAACCAGTTCAGTACCGTGAACTACAGGGCTGTGAATCCACTGCTTTCACCAGCTACTTCAAAGGAGGGATTACATACAAAGTATGAACCCATATGGGCTTGAAACTGCATATTTGATACCACTTATTTATTTAGAAACGGTAGGAAGGCTGTGTGCGGGATCATGCTTGTTTGAGAACAATTAATATTTACAGCAAAGATGCTGAAATGTCCAGCTTTTATTTCTGTGGAATCATACCTGCCATGACGCACCTTCCTAATTCATCCTGGCCCTCTGGCTTATAATGGCTTTCTGTTTGAACTGAAGGAGATTGGTCCAAGATCAGCAAACATGTGCCTTCCGACTGAAAATATTCCATTTACATGGTCCTGCACAAGATGTTGATCTACAGTAATGTTTATAAAGCTAGAATTTATGTTTTTCAGCCTGAGCTGACTCATAAAATTGCAAAGTGAGGCTCAGTGGAGAAGAGGAAATTAGAAAAGGAAAAACAGGGTTTGTCTGTTCTTTTTTTTTTCCACCTTCAGGCAGGAGGTGTGTCGTCAGGGTTCCAACACGTTGTCACCAACGACCTCAGCGCCAAGCGTCTCTTCCACATCAAGGGCCGACGAGTGGTCAGAGCCACAGAGGTGCCTCTGGACTGGAACAGCTTCAACAGGGGCGACTGCTTTATAGTGGACCTGGGTGCAGTAAGACCCCCTGAAAGCTTAATACAATAAATAGTTTTTACAAGAGCAGTTTTATTTGTTTATGGGTTATGTAGACCTGGCCCTTATATGAGTTTATAATTAAAATTTCTTTTATATTACACTTTCTCTTAGCTCCTTTCTCCAGAGTGACATTAATGGGACCAAATCATCCATTTTAATATGCTCATAAAGTGATAGCTCAGTTGTCAAACAGGATCTCCTGTAGAGAAAATACACATAGAGTGTTTGCTCAGTAAGCAGCATGAGTGAAAAATTGGATTCATGTGCATTATAGTCAATGTGAGTGTAATTAATTAAACCAGAAATGTAAACAGAAAACTGAAAGAACATAACAATTTAAGCAACACCATGTAATCCTTATTATTTTGTTCCACAATGCAGTGATCAAAGTAAATATATAGAACTCTGCAGTGGCTCTGACATTTTGTCCCAATTTATATGAACTTTAATCTAAGTGAACATGCCTAGGAACTGTATTGTAGCTTCCCTTGAGAAAAGATGAGACATATGAGATATGTTATCTATACAGTTGTATTGAATTATTGCATATTTCACTGAACTCTGTGAGTGAATGAGTAACTAAGCTATGATCATGATGATGCCTCTGAATAAGCGAAAATGTCCACGTGATATTTCTGACACAGAGAAATGATAAGGTGTTGATATGTTACAAAGGCATGTTAGGAATCCAGTTGTCTATACATTGTGAAAGAATAACATTTTCGCTATTAAAGAAGTAGCTGCTTCAATTCAAAGGCAATATATAGCAGTATAAAAGGAGATTGGCTGTTTTAACAAATGCAGCAGAGAAAATAGCAATACTGAATAAAGGTCAAATTCTCAGTGATAGGGCCTTTAACTCTCTCTTATCCTCATTTTTCCTTTTTCTTTTTTTCCATGCACTCTATTTCCCACTCTGTTTCTCTCCCAAGGTTATCTACCAGTGGTGTGGCTCCATGTGCAACAAATTTGAGCGACTGAAGGCAGCCCAGGTGGCCACTGGTATTCGTGATAATGAACGCAATGGCAGGGCTCAGCTGGTGATTGTGGAAGAAGGACATGAACCAGGGGAGCTGATCAAGGTAACCCTCCATTCATTCAACAAAGCCAAGGGTTTAATGGGATCTCTGCTGGAATAATAACCATTTAAGGGTTCATTTGATGTCAGCATTTCTATTTCATTTTATTGTCAGTTCTGTCATGTATACCAGACATATGGTGGAATTAAATGTTGTTTCTTTCAGACCTTGTTGTAGGCATACAAATGTTGAAACAAAGCAACAACAGTTGGGTCTTGGGGATGTAGCTCAATGGTAAAATGAGGTTCTAGGTTCAGTCTTCAGCACCTCCACTGCTCTATAATTTGAAACACCTCTTTTGATGATTCTAATTCTGAAATTGGGGTAGCAGTGGCCTAGTGGTTGGGGACTAAGCCTCATGATTGACAGGTCTTGCGTTTGAGTCCCCTGAGGTACCCGTGAGCATCACTGACATCACTGCTCCCTGGGTGCTGAATATGGATTCGCTCAGCTGCACGGTGTGTGTATTAGTTCTAGGATCGCTCCTCTTTATCATTTGTGTGCTACCCTTAGGGAAATTCATACGCCAGCATGGTTTTCATGGCTACGCTGATGACATCCAAATCTCTATTAGTTGCAAGCCCCCTACTGCTGTTCCTCCACATTCCCTCTCTACTTGCTTTCTAGATGTTAAGCTTTGGACAAATGCATACTTCCTAAAGCTTACTACAGATAAGACTAATCTCATATTAATTGCTTCTAAATTATTAACCACATCTTATATAGAAACCTTAACCTGGTCACCGGCACTGTTATCTGTTGTTATCTTTGATTCCACACTAAACTTTGAAGACCACATAAACTCCGTGTCTAAGCCAGCATTTTTTCACCTCCATAATATTGCACGTCTCCTCCCTGCTCTCAGCACAAAGGATGCAGAAATTCTTATCCATGCATTTGTTTCTTGCACGGCTCGGTTATTGCAGTGCTCTGTTCATTGGTCTCCAAGCTAAATACAGAATATAACTCATCTGCAGTTTAGCCAAAATTCAGCTGCTAGAGTTCTCACCCTCACTAAACATTCATCACACACCACTCATGTCCTACATTATCTTCTCTTTCAGAGTTCAAAAATACTACAATATAAAAATGACTAAGAATGTAAATATTTAGATATAAGTTAAACAGTGCAGCCAGCAAATAGATTAGCAATAAAAAAAAGTGTAATGATGAAAACTTGAAAAAAAGCTCACTATAGAATATGGTATATTATGCAGACACTGCTTATAAACATGCATAAATACTTGATTACCAAAACAGTGCCTTTGTTTAAATCCATCATGGTTGTGATGTCACAACCTACAAATCCACAAGTTATAACATGTTACTGCAGAGCCTGTAACAGAACCACTGAAAAGGAAAATGTGATGCAATAGCACTACAGGTGACTTAAAAGAAAGCACTTGCAGCCCTTCTCCCTTCTAGTGTGGGTAGTTTTGTGTTACTTGGGAGAGTTCAAGGAGGAAACTGCATACTAGCATATGAACGGGCACAAAATTAAGACTGTTTGGTGCATAAAAAAACAGAAGTATATTTCAGGATAGACAAAAATTAAAATACTATATGTACCGTATGTATTTTTGTGGTTTGTTAGTTGTTGTGGTATGTTTGAACAGATTTCACAAAGCGTATGTATAAAATGTATGTAAATAATTATGCATAAGAATGTAATTCTTAACGTTTGCACTGTCATTTGCATGCTACAGGTTCTTGGAGATAAGCCAACTCTGCCAGATGGCGATGATAATGATGACAGTGTGGCTGATATATCTAACAGGAAAATGGCAAAACTTTACATGGTAAGTAAGTGTTTAGCTGCATTTCATTAAACGTAATAAAGACGTTTCTGAGTAAACTATGAATACAAATGTTCTGTGGAACAACACTAAATTCTGCTGTTGTCTACTAGGTATCTGATGCAACTGGAGAAATGCAAGTTTCTCTTGTATCAGAGGAGAATCCCTTCTCTCAGAGTCATCTCTTGTCTGATGAGTGCTTCATTTTGGATCATGGCAAGAGCAAAATGATCTATGTGTGGAAAGGTACACCTAGCTTTACCAAGCAATCCATGGCCCTAAGTCTATTGAAGAGGACAAAATTTGACTGTTAATAGATGTTGAAAAAACCCACTCACTAAGAAAAAAAAGTGGTTCAAAAACTGATGACTGGAAGCCAGCATGTTTTTTTAAAGAGGCAGCAACCCTCAATCAGATTAATCAACCCAACATGTTTTCATAACCTTTGCAGATGAGTAGAGATCTGTGTTCTACCTTTTTTTTTTTTTTTTTTTTTTAAGAAACTGGCAAGGGTGTATTTGGTATAAATAAGTACATGCTTGAGTGTCAGACCTCATCATTTATGCCTTTTCCTCTGCTCAACTATTTTGCATGACCTACTGCTTGACTGACTCAGGCCGAAATGCAAACCCTAGTGAGAGGAAAGAGGCAATGAAGACGGCTGAGGGCTTCATTAATCAGATGGGCTATCCTGCAAACACACAGGTTTAACAACTATTAAGAATCATTAATTGTTTATATAATAATCATGCCCCAAAGGTGGTTTAAGACAAACTGGGATTCTTTTATCAGTGTGGTGCATTTACTGAGCTTTTAAAAAAGTAAAAATGAAGATTAACTGCATGTGAAATGATCAAAGTGCTCTGATGTTGTAAATAGATCCAGGTCCTTCCAGAGGGAGGAGAGACCCCCATCTTTAAGCAGTTCTTTAAGGACTGGAAGGAGAAAGACCAGAGCGAGGGTCTGGGAAGGGTGTATGTCACTGAACGAATCGCAAGGATCCAACAAGTGGAGTTTGATGCCTCTAAACTTCATGAGTCTCAGCAAATGGCCGCACAGTACAACATGGTGGACGACGGCACAGGCGAAACACGGGTGAGCCGCACAATAGCTGTGACAGGTGCTGTAGTGTTTGTCTAGTGTCTGAGTGTTGGTGTGTATGTGAGTGTGGGTGTGTGCAGAGAGGGGTTGGGATGATGTTATAGGAAGATCTGAATGGTGTTGATAGTGAGTATATAAAAAAGTGTGCAAATTCACAACTAAAACCTTTAACAACTGAAAATCATGTACAGCCATATGTTTTGGCAATAGACAACTCTCAGCCTTCTTCAGAAATTGCCTCAGGATCCCTTTGCAATGGAATAAAAACAGGTTTTTCTAACAAAGTAAAACATCAATGTAAAGCACTTGTTAACTCACTATTGCTATATGCCACATGGTGGTGCTTGAATGTAGGTGGATGGTTGAAGAATATTATTAACTTATTGTAACTACTTATGAGTTATAGGTATAAAATTGCATAAATAGCTATTTAAACTGTCCAGTAGAGATTATATGGGACTTCTTCACAATACAGGCCCAAATGAGATTACCTGTGTGAACTGCTGGTAGACACACCACAGGTTCCATTATTTTATCCTTCTTCTTAATGGGCACCATCATTATACACAATCTCTTAATAATTGGACATTGCTGTACACATATCTGTGGTTAGTAGGAAATGAATGTTTATAGAACGAAAGCTTGGCAATGTTCTGTACCCCTGATATGGTTAATTCTACCATTTAATAACTACTTGGAGAACAACAGTTTGAGGTATGTTCTCCAGCCCACCATTGCTGAATACACCACTATTATTTGGACTAATCATTTTCTATTACGTTGTGTGGCTTGGCACCAAAGAACAAACTGGGTTCAGAAAAGTATTTTCCATTTTAGATGCAGTTGTGCAAACTGCAAGTGTTTAAAAATATTTAGTACCAAAATGTCATTAAATGTGGCATTAAATAAATCTACAAGGCAGAAATAATCACAGTCACATGCATTTTGGTTTTATTATATGGTTTAATAATAATAATCCTTTATTTATAATCCCACAAATGGGAAATTCGCTCTCTGCATTTCACCCATACACACATGTGCAGCAGTGGGCTGCTATTGAAAGCGCCCGGGGAGCAGTGATGGGGACGGCACCTTGTTCAAGGGTACCTCAGGGCAACCTACTGGGAAGGGGTTCGAACCCCCGCTCCTCCAATCATGTGGCTGACGCCCTAACCACTAGGCCACCGCTGCCCCACATGTTAGGTCACAGCTTTGGGTTTGAAGTCGACGTGTTTAGTTTTTGTTGTCCATATCAACATTTATCTGGAAATACCATTGCTTTATTGTTTTATTGCCAGATTTGGAGAGTAGAGACTGGCAGTAAAGGAGAGAGCAAAGTCCCAACAGACCCAAATACATATGGTCAATTCTATGGTGGAGACTGCTACATTATTTTATATACATATAAACGAGGACAAATCATCTACACATGGTAAGATTCCCGCATGATTCACTTCAGTGTCTTATATTGTGCATGTATGACTGAATTCAAAGGATTTGACAAAGCATTTCTATCTGATACTTAAGTTGTACTAAAATAGTGATTTGACTCACTGTATTTTTTTAGGCAAGGCTCCAGCAGCACAATAGATGAAGTAACTGCTTCTGCCTTCCTCACAGTGGAACTAGACCGCTCACTTGGTGGAAACGCTGTGCAGGTGACTTGTGTTGACACGCATTTAATTTTTTGCTGCTGTGATATGAAGACACACCACTTAAGCAAAACACTCTAGGGCAAAGGACATGTTTTGTCATTTAGAAAATAAGTGCTCTTATTGAAAAAATTAAGAGTGAAATATACTTGGGAACGTATTTGGTAAAACCTTCTGCACAGTAAATACTAATAAATAAAATGTATTTACTTGGCTGCACAAAAAAATTCTAGCTTAACCTTCCTAATGATCAAAAATAAATAAAACCAAAAATATACTGGTGATTTGAAGCAAATGTACATAACACAAGATTTTATACCAAAAAGAAAGGCCAAAAAATTAATGTTATCAGTGCTGAGAACACATTTGTGCACATTTCACAACACAATAACTGTTTCAACTGAAACTGAAAATGGAATTGTAGAGAAAATGCATAAAATGGGGCTATGCAAATAGTCCGTCCCCCCCAATATATCTAATTCAGCAAAAGAAAGTGTAAAATTGTGCACTTAACATGTTGCATTTCATGGTTAAGAGGATGTGTAGTTATTTTCACTAAGAAAATCATTAAAATATGAAAGTGCTGTCTGGTGAGGTATGTCAGCCTGTGGCATTGCTGTTTGTAAAGTTAAATAATCAATAGTTAAATAACCATAGTAGTGTTTAAAAAAGGCTTAACCAGAACATGAAGTTTAAATTTCATTTGGCCAGCAATTTAGTGTAACTATGCTGAGATTCTTAAATATTGTTTTTTTGTACTTTGCAGACATTATATCATGACATTTAAAACTCTGCACTAACAAGCATGTACTGTCATGTTGCCATTATATATAAAAAGGTTTTTAAAGATAAACCACAACATAAACATATGGATTTTATTAAAATGCAGCACCATGCTGTGGAGATATTTGACATTGCAAATGAAAAAGAAAAACAAAGAAGAAATGTACTGATCCTGCTGCTGCTGATCATTATGTAGGTCCGAGTGACCCAGGGGAAAGAGCCAGCTCATCTTTTAAGCCTGTTCAAATCCAAGCCACTGGTGGTGTATAAGAATGGGACATCCAGGGAGGGAGGGCAAGCTCCTGCAGCTCCAACCCGGCTCTTTCAAGTGCGCAGAAACTTGGGTACCATCACACGTATCTCAGAGGTGAGCTCTTAAACACATACTGAAAAAACATTGCTTCACACTCTCAGAAGTGATGTGCGAATAAACAAGATCGTTTTAACACATTCTGCGTGCACAAGAACACATAAGGTCTTTGTGTTATCAAGCCGAAAAATGAACTTACAGACTTTATTAAATAAAGACACACTCGCTGTGTAAAAAATAACACAATATATTTTGCCTTTAGCAGGAGGCAATGACTATATATTTTAACACATCTGTTTTGAGAGTGTGCTTCATCAGATCAGTTGTCATCTGTGTGTGCATTTTCATGTCCCCTTTCAAACAGGTTGATGCCAAAGCATCCAGTTTGAACTCCAACGATGCCTACCTGCTGAAAGTGCCTGAAGGGGCTGCGTATATGTGGGTGGGGAAAGGGGCAAGTGAAGAAGAGGAGCATGGAACTAAATATATGAGTGAGCTGCTGCAGTGTAAAACAAAGCGCATCACAGAGGGACAAGAGCCTGGTAAGAGCACACTTTGTCCATTTTTATCAAGAACACCTACCACGTATCATTAAGCTGGGCGCCTTTTCAGGCTATCCATCGGTGTTAATTTAATTTAAGTTTTTAGACCTCTTTGATTCATTAGGCCCTAATCCGAAGGTTAGGTATTGATAATTCCATAATAAGAGCATAATAGAAATTTGACCTTTCAGACCTCAGAAATTGTTGGTTTAATGTATTGGGGATGTTTGGTGAGGTTAGACCTGTTATGTTTTGTGGCTGTGTTGCAGCACATAAATGTTGTAGTGTTACAGTTACAAACAGATTCTGGTAAATATCAGCATTGAAAGCTTAAACCAGTGAATAAACTGAAGAAAAAAGGTGGAATATTGCAACACTAGTTTAAATCTACCTTAAACTACACCAACAAAAAGCCTTTACAGTCCCAAGACAATGGTAATTAATGAATAAAATGAAATGAATTAGATCAAATATAAAATGTACATACAAAACAACATATGAATGTTTCTGAGACAGAGCAGATAAGTGGTTGTAACTGTTACTATACACCTACAAAGTGTATAAGTCTAGTAATTAAGTGTACTCAGAGTTGAACTGTATCAGCTGACAGCTCAGTACGAGAACAGAATCAACAAGGGCTTGTCCATTCTCACACAGTAACTAACCCTGAGCCCTTGTGCTTGACTATTTTGTGTAAAATTACATGAAAATGATTAATCTTATTTACAGAGGTTTTCTGGAAAGCCTTGGGGGGCAAGACCGAATACCAGACATCAGAGAGGCTGGAGAGCAAAAGCATCACGCATCCTCCTCGCCTATATGCCTGCTCCAACAAAACAGGCAGATATGTTGTAAGTTCTGAGCCTGTAAAGTGTAAGAGCCCTACCCCGACGGGGCACTAGGGGGAGCCAAACCGCTGTTGGGAGACCTGCCAATCAGGCACGGTGATCAACAGTGATTTGGTTCACCTGTGCTTGGGCTTATTTAAATGCAGAGAAGACGAGTCAGAGTTGCTGGGTCGTTGTTTGACTCAGACGGTAATTCGGTAAAGATCCTTGGGTTTTCTCTCGGGGTCTCCCTGTCTCTCTCGCTTTGTGGTTGCGTCAGTTCAGGAGCTTCGGCTTGTTGTGCTGACTGACGCTGCACCCTCCCTTCCGAGTTTCTTGTTTTTTGTTCCTTTTGTTTTTTCTACAACGTTCCAGCTCAACCGCTCACCCCTTTTTGAGCATTTTGTTTTCTACCCTTTTTTGAGCATTTTGTTTTCTACCCTTTTTTGAGCATTTTGCTTTCTACCCGTTTTGAGCATTTTGCTTTCTACCCATTTTGAGCATTTTGTTTTCTACCTGTTTTTGGGGACTGGCAGCTTCGGGTACTGCATTTGGGTCCAAACCCTGTGTGGCTCCCTGGGTTCAGAGTAGGCCACACCGTTACATAAAGAGGACTGTAAAGGACTAAAACTTTATTTTGCTCTGTGTCAGATGAGCCACGTTGAAAATGTAGCATGTTTTAGTTTTTGGGCTGAAAAGCATTATCTTCAGTAAGCATCACGTGTGATGGTTAATTGCATTGACGTCTTGGGATTTATCAACCGTAGAGATCTCCAGAGCCTGGACATCTTCCATTGTGATGCTTGATCAGGCTGGTAGTGCATCTAATTCCTGCATGTTTCAGGGCCTTTCTTTGCTTGGATGACCAGCAAAGGCAATGATCTACACAGAAAGTGCAGTCTTCCTGATCCTTGTGGACTAAAAATAGCATTATTTCAGTCATGTCTGGCTGTTTCCATGTAAACAATAATTTTTGGGGACACAAAATATAGACTAGATTCAGTTCTTTTGAAATGCCATTTCACCAACAGCAATGCGCAGATGTCAGTGAGGATTATATTAGTACTTTCATATATTTTTATTTCTGTATCTCAACTGATGTAAAATTTCATTTAACCTCATACTCAGATTGAAGAGGTGCCAGGTGAGTTCAACCAGGATGACTTGGCAGAGGATGATGTCATGCTACTGGATGTCTGGGATCAGGTATAAAAAATTGTTCTAGAAGCACATCATACTTAATGTAATACGACAGATAATAGGCTTAAGCAGACATACTGTTCATATCCGTTCAAACTGTATGTATGTGATTTATATAAAACATTGGACTGCAGTGCATTAACACATGGTTTAAACTCCAAGGTGTTTATCTGGATTGGGAAGGATGCCAACGAAGTGGAGAAAACTGAGTCAGTGAAATCTGGTAAGAGGCACTTATACACATTCACATTCATTGGCTCCCTCCAATAAAATGTATCCATTATGCTTGATAATGAGTTTAATGCCATTATGAGAGTCAAATTGGACCATTAACAGCATTGGCTCAAGCACAAAATGACATTAAATCACGTAAACGATTAAATCATTCCTCCATCATAGATAAAAGTAGGTAGGAAAATAAAAACATAATGATATTATCTTAAATGTAGAAATAATATGAAGCATAGAAAACATCAAAGGGAAACATTAGATTCTCGGATGCTTAAATAAGCTTTACAGAAAAATACTTAACAGGCTTAAAGCATACGTGAGTGAATTACAACAGAAATGTACCGCATCGTTCTTTATCATCACACTGAACGCCTAAGAGCTCACTCAAAATGACTCAATATTAGATTAACTGCCGTTATACACACTTTTTTTTTTTTTTTTACTTTCTACCCCAGACCACAAGGTACAGAGGAACAGTTCAGAACAGTTCTGAAAAATTTCAAATGAACTCTCCTCCTTTTCCCACTGAAGTGAAGTAATCAAGACATATTTGGTGTCCATTGTTTGCTTTTTAAGTTTTGCACTGGAGCTACACAGCTTATATAACAGACACTGATCACCAACAATCTGTTAGTCTTTAGCTACATTAGCCCTTTGGCTCCACACTAAAGATGCAAAGATAGAAAAACTGACAAATGCTAAGAAGACAATTGTGTAATGAACAATTTTCAATGAACCTTTGCTCAACATTGCATAACAGACAGGACAGTGAACATGCAAAAATGAGTATGATAGCAGAGGAACATTACGATACACATTATCAAACAGAACATTGATGTGGTGGTGGGCAGCTTTGGTAAGACTTTGTAGACCAGTACTGGACATGTCTTAGAAATAATCCAGACTTTAAAGTTCAGCGTGTGTGTCTGAATGAATAGGCTCACTTTCACAGCAAAACCTTAAGAAGGTTCACTGAAAGAACGCCACAGAAAATCCATTTTTGTAAAAGTGAAGAAAAAAATCCTGCTAAGAACTATTAAATGGTACAGACTTTTATATGGAGTAAATTAGTTCTACAGTGTCAAAGCATCTTTGCACTAACAACTTTACTACATAGATATTATGAAAAATGGCTTGAAATAAAATAATTCCATGATGAAATAAAATAATTCCATGAATCTACATTAAAGTTAAGAACATTTTTGTCCTCCTATAATCGTGTCATTTTTGGGATTTTTACTTTTTTTTATGAGTGACAATACACATTAAGCAGTGAAACAGTCTATAAAGACATGCACACTCAGGTGAGGTGAGAAGAAAGTGAACGATGTCTCACAGAGTGATTTATTCCCCAACAGCTAAGATGTATATTGACACAGACCCATCAGGAAGGGACAAGAGAACACCAGTGGTGATTGTGAAACAGGGCCATGAGCCCCCCACCTTTACAGGCTGGTTCCTGGGGTGGGACTCCAGGTGGGAGACTGACCCTGGACAAGCTCAGTGAGGCACTGGAGGTTCAGTAATGGCTGCAGGAAACTCAGGGACGTTTGCTGGTAATTTAGACATCTTCAGATATCTTTAGTCACATAAAGAGGCAAGTTTAAAAAAAAAAAAAAGAATGCTGCAGCTAAACTGCCGAGCTTTAGATTTCGGTGTAGACATGCATTAAATAATACTCATCCAGAATTATTGGAACAATATTCTATGAAATGGCTGTCGAATTTATTAAAACATGTTTTTATTATTATTTCTCTTTTTAAATTTGGCTCAGTTTTTATGTAATATGCATCTTTTTTAATCTTTATCACATTGCATGTGTTCTGAAAACACATTTTATATGCTTGATAAAATGTTAAACTGAACTTTGTCTGTTGTCCTTCATTTACTTAGTTGGGTATAAGTAAACAGGAGATATAAAGTAGATGAGGACCAGATGGACATTTCCAAGTGTATTTATGAGAGAAGAGGTCCCCTTTTTTTAGAAATCTGGCTTTACTTTCTAATACATTTTGGGTTTAAATTCGATCTTTTAGTTTAACTCCAGAAACTCCTCCTCTGTTGTTGATAACACTCAAGGTTTAATGTTCAATCTATGATTAAAAAAAAAAATCCAAACAACCATACTTGATTATATACTGAGAGATAACAAGCCTTATTTCAGGGTTTAGCCTAATCTGTTCATCTGAAGCCTTAAAGGCTTTTCATGCTGTATAATCCTCCCTGATTAATAATCAGACCAATCACGGCTGATGAACTTTAGAGCCAAGAAACCTGATCAAGTAAAAAAGTCAGATGAGACCCTCAAATCCAAGCTCAACCTGCACTAAAAGCCGCATGATGGCGACGTTGGGTAAGAGAAGAGGCGAGACTGGTGATCGGTGTCCTCTTTCAGACCCGGTGAGGTCCTGAGGGAGCAGAGTGTGTATTTGTGGGACTGATTGTGCCAGTCTGTGATCGTTTGGAGATGAAACAGCTCTTGATGGCTGGGTGATCCATGTGATAGCCAAACTCATCAGAACAGTCCTTGATGGATTAGTGAGACACGCCCCTTAACGGGCTGGATCGTTGCAAAGATATATTGTCTGTTTATTTCTTGTTGCTTGGACTTGTTCAGCATTAAATCTGTTCCTGACTGATTGATCAAATTCACTATCAAATGTACATCACCGCGGGTCCTCGAAGTAGGGGGATATGGGTGAAAAGGTTATCAAAATAAAATCAATAAATGGGATCGATCGACAGAACGCCCCTCACCACTGTAAATCCTTCAGCGAGTGGAACAGGTGGTCGGTGGGCGTGGTCGTGACGGAAGACGGACGCGAAGCTCCACCAGTCGGACGCCGTTTTAAAACCGCGCGAGCGGTCGAGAGCGTGGACCAATGAGCAGCCAGTGAGCGCGGCGGGGCGGAGCTGAGCGGAGCGCCGCCGAGCTGAAGCGGAGCGCCGGGAGGGAGAGAGGAGCACACCGCGGGTTCTTCACACAACCCTGGAGAGAACACAGCCATCCGGAGCCACCCAGCTACATGTGCAGGGACTCAGCTGGTCCTCCGGAAAGAGCATAAACGACGAAGGTGAGTGTCATAGTTTTATTTTGTCTCTGACACCTGTCTCTGATATTAAGCGGTAAACGCCTGGTTTGTTGTGCTTTTGCCATAAACCATATGAATTTAGTTCTGCCTCGCTCGTCGCAATAAATTTACTTTTATTATTTTAATGGCGATGTGGCCCTGACCACCAGCCCTTCCAGCTCTGGTCAAGACACTCCACCTTTTTTTTTTTTTTTTTTTTTTAACATTTTTTTTTTTAAACAGCTTTGGCTTTAAGAGGGACCCAACTAATGTTTCCATCTCAGCTCTTATCCCCCACAATAAGTGGTATGATTAAAAGTCGGAAGAGAACGTGTTCTTGTCGTTCATTCACCTTTTTAACTGCATCTGAATGGGAACTAGCCCAAGAAGCCTGGAGGTGCTCCCTGCTGAGCCCTCTCTCATTCATCTCCCCGCTAAAGGCTGACTGACGTGCAGCCAGGTTACAGCTGTGTGCCTCTTAGAATGACAAAGAGAAAGCCATGCCCACTTAGCAGCAGTTTCTAAAAAGGCAAGAAGTGTATGTTTGCTGCCCAGCCTCACTGCTGGCCTCATTGCATCAGCTCCCTTTTCATCTGGTTTCAGGTTCTAGTGGTGGCCTCTCGGGGGAATGAGAGAAGCCCTGTGAATATTTGGTGGCGCCTGGTCTCCTGTGCCGTGCCCGTCTGCTTTCATCCTCTCCAGCGTGGCAGAACGAGATGGGGAACGGATTATCAGAGCCCCACAACGTCTTCCCCTGTTTGCCATCTTTTCAGGCCCTGCACATTGTTATTCTAGGGCTGGATTGCGCAGGAAAGACCACGGTATTGTACAGGCTGCGCTTCAATGAGTTTGTGAACACCGTGCCAACTAAGGGCTTCAACACGGAGAAGATCAAAGTGGCTCTGGGCAGCAAAGGCCGGACCGCGGCCTTCCACTTCTGGGACGTAGGGGGTCAGGAGAAGCTGCGGCCACTGTGGCGCTCCTACACGCGCTGCGCCGATGGCCTGGTTTTCGTGGTGGACTCGGTGGATGCTGAGCGCATGGAGGAGGCCAAAACAGAGCTGCACAAGATCACGCGGCTGCAGGAGAACCAGGGCGTGCCCGTGCTGGTTGTGGCCAACAAGCAGGACCTACGCAGTGCTCTGCCACTTGGAGAGGTGGAGAGACTGCTGGCACTGAACGAGCTCGGTGCCCACACACCATGGCATCTCCAGCCTGCGTGTGCCATCATCGGAGAGGGCCTCCAGGAAGGCCTGGAGCGCCTCCATGGCATGATCGTCAAGCGGCGAAAGATGATGAGGCAGCAGAAAAAAAAGAGATAACTGTTGGATGGGTGGTGTGCTTGTGTGAGAGGGAGAGCAAGAAAAAGGGGGATTGCAGGGTTCACTCATGCCCCTGGGCTGGGTCTGCTGATGACACAGGCTGCTAGGCCTGCGTGACTGTGCTCTGGTGGATTGATCGATTAATGCCGGCTGAGTTTTATCAGTCTGACTGAGCGAGATGAATTCAGTTCAGAGATGCTGGACAGTATGTTCATCAACAAGCCAACACTATCGATTTGTCACCCTGATTACGGAGGATAGAAGTCCTAGGATGGCGCAAATGACAATAAACTTACACATAAAGGAAAAAAAATGTTACGCTGCTTCAGTGGACTTGGTTCATTGATCTGGTATGAAGGTGAACACTGGACATAAACTCACTGAAGATGGATCTCTAAAGGCTAATTTGATGTCCTTTGACCTGACCTTCAGGTTTAAATATTTTCTATTGTATATTCTAGCACAATGTGAACTAATGATGAAAGGATTACCAAAGCTCCGTTCTGCATCTGTAAGTGTTCTGAAATATCACATGTACACATTCAGGTGATCTGTCTCCTGTTAATATGGTAGAAATGGGCCTTTTCCCCCCTGAGTCTTTATAGTACCATTGTTGCACAACAGAGGTGTGGTTGTAAGGAGAACCAGTATAAGCTTTATGAATCACTAGTTTGGGAACACACAGATGTTTTGAGTTTAATCCTAAAGAATGGGGTGTTTCACCAGCCAAAAACGCTCACTGCACATGGTAGTGAGAATGCCGGTAAGAGCAGATAAACAAGCACAGGTAAGTGTGCCTTGGCTAAAGATTAAGCTCAATAGGACTTCTCCCAGGATCCTGGAGTTTCTCTGTCCTGCAAACCAAGTGGGTGTCATTTGTAGTTCTATACACAATGTGTGCTTCCCTGTACATTATGCACTTTAGCAATCCCTTTTTGTAGTCTTATGAACTTGTAACATCTGATTTTTTTGTATGGGACCTATGAGCATAAAAAAAATTATGTATGGCTTCAGTTGAAGCATTTTATAAGTCCTATGTTGTTCCACATTCAAGTGTGTCATTTTGTCACCTGGTATGTTTGTGTTGGAGGGATATTCATATTTATGTGTCGATTTATACACCTTGAATAAAACAACAGCTGCGTTCAACAAAATTAAATGCTTTGAATTCTGTTGACCATGTGTTGCATGCACCAGTTACCATATCTCTGCTTTTTCATGTCCTGGATAAACACAGATAAAATTTACCTGCAGGGCATTTACTATTCCATTTCCTAATCTAAAGAAGACTTAAGGCACTGATGAGTCTTGGATGACTGAGTCAGTGGACTTTGGCCCTTTCCTCTGTTGCGGAGGGATGGCACAGTGCCCTGTTTAAAAATGGGTGACTATAATTTGACTATAACATTCATGCATATTTCTTTACTGTTTTTACCCCACAGTAGTTGTGTGTATGTGTTTATGCACACAAGGTTATTGCATTTTTAAATGTCTGATTCATTTTTTAAAATATGCTATCAAAGTGCAGCCTTAATTTAAATGTATTTGCATCGTGATAGATTAAATGGTGCAGGAATTTTCACCATTGTTAATTTCATTT
Organism: Hepsetus odoe; assembly: GCA_017165825.1. Classification (NCBI taxonomy): domain Eukaryota; kingdom Metazoa; phylum Chordata; class Actinopteri; order Characiformes; family Hepsetidae; genus Hepsetus; species Hepsetus odoe. The sequence goes on from CM029368.1 coordinate 8,370,625, forward strand.
TTCATGGAAATAGGACTGGTGGTCCAGTTGCAAGTCTGGAAGTCACTTGATTGAAGTGAGATCACATTCACTTACTCATTGAAGAACATTCCACTTAATGGTCTTGGTTGCTTTCACAGTGTGTTCTGGGTATAGTTTAGAAACAAATGTGGCAAAATCTGAGCAGGTATTATCCATGTATCAGAAAAGTGTTAAAATGGCCATTTCTACACCATTACTTCCCCCACCATGCTTAATAAATACGTTGACATGCTTTAGATCATAAGCGTTCCCTTCTTTTCTTTTAAACCTCTACCTATCATCATTACTAGACAGGTTGGACATTGTTTCGTCTGTTCTTTAAATGTTGTTCCAGAACTGAGCCCCTTCCCCACCCAAGGAAACTCTTCCCTAGATGTTCCTCTGTGTTCCTTTTGACCTCCAGGCAATTAGAGAGGCTCTTGGAGTGATCTGTGCTGGTTACCCCTCCTTGGAAGGATGACAATGGTTTTGAATTTCCTCCTTTTGTAAACAATCTGTCTGTATCCAAACTCTTCAGATATAATTTTGCCTCTCAAAGCTGAGCTGTGATGTCAGTAAAAGTGCTATTCTTCTAAATGCAGACTGAGTAGACGGCATCCTCACATCATTGATATTCTGTCTCACTGGATCTGAACTTACTATATCCAAAAAACTGCATAGCTCTTGACATAGTCCATAGTGAGACTGTTACTGGAATAAAACAGGGCACCCACTTGCACATGTTTATTTAATAATTACATTTACATGTAAAATACATATGGAAGCATAACATTTTTGTCTCCTTTGTTTAACTGGGTTCATTTGATCTACTTCCAGGATTTATTTATGCAATAAAAATAAAACCTTAAAGACCACTATATATTTTATATATACATTGCTATCAAAATCAAATGGCAATAGCTAACTATCTAACCATGAATTAAAAAAAAATCATAAATGTAATGAATATTTACAAAACAAGATTACATTCTAGGTCATTGAGCATTCTAAAAAATTTAAACGTATTCAAGACACACATACATACCCAAGCAACACATCAAACAGCCAGTGTATGTTACAACAGAGCCTGATGAATATTAAAAGAAGTGAACGGATGCTATGTTAATGATTTAGCTTTATACTGAATACAGGACTGTACATAACATATGCTATTCATATACATGAAGCACACATGTTCTGAATTAGGTAATTTTATACAACTCCACAGGATCCCTTATATACTTCTGTTTCTGCTCTGGGTTTGCTTTGTTGTTCCTGAATACTGACAAAGCAAACCAAAACTGCCAACATTGCAAGGCGAACAGGCATGACCATTTTAGATTAATTAAGTGTTTATATAGAAAATATAGATGAAACACTAGGAGCTGTTCCAACAGTTTGAACCAATGCTTTAAGGTCTAAAGCCGGTTGGCTTTAGCAGAAGCCTGTTCAGAGCTGTGTGTTGTGTTTGGAGAGGGTCTGGCATGGCCAGTTCTAGGACAAGCACGGTCTCTCTTTGAACAATGATGTGCTAACAGAGGGAGAGGGGTATTTCCAGCAGTTGACCCATTAGAATAGACCCTTTGCTGCTCTTGTTTACCCTGTTCAGTGTGTTTTTGGAAGGTAAAAAAAGGTACATACAAAAGTGAAGGAAGACTGAGGTCATGTATCACCTGTAGGACAGCTAGGTAGGGATACAGAGATCATGGAAAAGGAATTAGCGGGCTTCTATTTATGGTATAGTTAAGGAAATATGCAAACAGATTTCCTCCATGGATGATGCTGATCCGTACACCATGGAAAACAAGTCCTGTCTGACACTGCTACGCAAGAGACCCTACAAGTGCTTCAAAGAGAATCCCTAATGCAGCATCTTTGCATTTTGTAGGGCAACAACGTCAAGGCCCGGTAACGAAGTGTGGATGGCTCTGGGGCTTCAGGGAATGCAATGTGATCTGACTGTTTGACTCTGAGCTTTGATTTATTTTGAAAACAGCGCTGGTAAATTACACCTGACAACCTGCACTTCACTTGTGATGTAGATTTGCTGAGGAATTTTAATGAATCAGGACCTACCGAGTCCTTGTGTTTTCATGAAAATACAGGTCCCATGTACTGCTGTAGTGTCTTTGCAGGAAGCTGGCAATGTTCCCAGTGCCTGGTGGTTTGTTCCATTAATGTAAGGTTTCAAACAGGGCAGGATATTTCCCATAACTGGGAGGTTAAATAAGAGTGGTTTGTGAGGCTCACGCAAAGGCTAATAGGTTGCCTGTACCCATGCGCTCACATCTACCCCCTGGCCTTTTCTGTACCAGTGTGGACCCTGACCTGAACCTGATCTTTCCATTTGATCTTGTGATGTAATTAAGTGTGGATTAAAGAGATTGTGTGGGACCGTGGAGTTTAGTCTACAGTGCACACTTCCTGTTCCCCTTGTCAAGCACAGAACATGTTGTCTCACGCCATGGCCCACAACACCTCCTCCACCTACACTCCCCACCCAACATCCATAATGCCCTTTTGCGTGGCACTACGCTACTTCATTGGGTCATTAAAGGCCCTCTCAAACACGTCATAAGGTTGCTCACAGTCATAAAGTGCCCTCCGCACTATCATTAAAGTCTTTCTAGAGGAATGTAGGGTAGATCTTCTGTGCTAGCCTTTATTTTCACCATAGAGTGCAATTACCTCTACCTACAAGATGCAGCACAGTAAATAAGTAATTTGACCAGCACATCCAGAGGAGACTCATTTGGGTCCATTTCCTCCAATTTACTGGCTACATCTTGTTTTGATCAGTGGGGTACATAGGAATATTTGCATTAAGTAGGAAGTATGGAGCCTGTTTGTCTGAAGGGACGTGTGACAGACAGGCTCTATGCTTTGGAGTAGTCAATAGGAGGAACATGTGAAAGTGATAACTTTGTCATTATGAGCAATCTTTAATCAGCACAGCACACAGTTATCCACAAGGAAATACATCTGCATTTAGCTCATACAAATATACAGCCATAAGCAGCCATATCCAGCACCCAGGTAGTAGTGTAGGGGATGGTCTGGGATTCAGAAAAGCAGTGAACTAGGAAGGAAATGAATAAGCTGATTCTAAAATGCTCTATGTGCAACTTTGGTGGACAAAAGTTTTTCAAAAGAACAGCTAATGTATAATGGAAAACAGTGCGCTATATATGTGGTATTAATCATAACCCAGCATTAATATGAATAAAACAGCATTAATATAATGTTGTATGTGTAAAGCCCTCTCTCAAACAAGATTATGCCATTCAGTTAAATTGAACACAGCAATTTTGTGCTGGTAGCTTTTTGCTTAAATTCAAATCTGACTCCTTTCCTAAAAGAAAGTCATGCTTAAATTCAGATTACCATATGTTTGAATAGGACTGTCTATCTCACAGGCTTGTTGCACTGGCGAGGTGTGAAGTGTGCTTACGTGTGTGTGGGTGGGTGGGGAGTGTTCGAGGGCCAAAGGAGGGAAAGCAGTGAAAGATAACCGAAGGACTCCTCCCTGTGTTTCCTGAGAAGAACTGTGGCTCCCACCCTTCTCTATCAGAACCAACGCTACAGCGAGACATCACAGGCCTGCTGTAGGCTTCTCTATGCCTGAAGCTTTCAGCAGTTACATAAAACCATTTTGTTAATATTTCTCATCTCTACTGCAGTCATGATTACATAAACTCACTTTATTTCACTCTCAGAACTAATTAAGACTCAGATCAAATATTTTGGAGGAAATAGAGTAGGGGTACTGTTAGCTTTGAAATGATTGAGCAGTCATTTTAACTGTTGTGGTGTATAGGAATTAGACCAGTAATGAGAGAATATAGTCTAACATGACTAGCCAGTTATTTGAAGTCCCTCCACCGCCTACAAATGGAGATACTGAAGCAAATTCAAATTAGATTTGAGTCTTACATTATTTTCAAGGTAATTTCAGCTGACAGAGTCTGCACAGGCTTTTTACGTTCTAATTTCATTTAACACTTGTTACTAAAGTAAAGAAAAAAAAAAAGTTGGGGCAGTATGACAAGTGGATAAAAAGTGATTCTTAAATTTACTTTGACTTTATGACAATAGAACAAACCCAAAAGGATTCATGTTTGGTTTGGTTAGTTTAATTTCATATGGTAATATACATCCATACTCTTTTTCAGACCGGCAACACCTTATGAAGTATTCAACGTTTATCATCCTTTTTTTTTTTTTTTTTTTTTTTTTAATGTTGCCCTTCCTTCTCACAGCACAGAAAATATGATTTTGGCACTGAGGTACCCACTTCTTCCACAGCCATGCCTTTCTAATATTGTTGCTGAGTGTTGTTTTGTATTTTAAAAAATAAAATAAAATAAATCCCTGGAAAACATGTCTTGAAGGGATTACATGTACGCCTAAAATCTCAATGTACATTTCTGCATTAATGCTACTATCACAGAAGCGTAAAAGACCTTTACCAACTGCGCTGATACAAGGTCTAGAAGGTCCTTTTTAGGCTCTTTGGTACAGACTACATGATTTCCATTACTTTTAAAGATCTGGAGATCTGACGTTTCCCAGCCACTCATCCCAGATGCCACTGAGCTCAACAAGTCAACGGCACTTCTGGTTAACGAAATGTTGTTTTTTTGTTTTTTATTATATTGCCATTTGTATATGTAGCTCTGTATTGTAGAGCTTGACAAATATTTCCTTGAGGAACCTCTTGGCCATGTGGTTCCACGAGCTGTTGATGAATGCTGGTTCTTTTTTCTAAGCTGTCTGAGAGGTGGGAAATCACAGGTGGTCAGTTTGTATCCTTGCCCTTTACGCACTGAAATTCCTCTAGATTCTGTAAACCGTTTACTGGTATTGTGACCAGTAGAGCAAGAAACATAGACATTTCCTCCAGTGTTCAGGGAAAAGTTAAATCATTTTCTCATACATCTGAGATCCTCTGCCCATCTGGTGCTACACAGAAGACAGCATGAAACCTCACGGACAGTACTAAGCTAAGATATTACTCAATCTGAATGTTTTACTGTTTGAAAACAGTGTTGAACACAATACTAAAGACTGAATGCAATATTCCTGCATTGGCAAATACTGTATTTAGTTGGAGGCCACAAAAAATTGCAAAAAGCACTAGTATTAGTAAAATAATTAATTGATACTGCTTTTGTAAATAATGATACAATCACATGTATACTCACAATATTTCATTCTTTACCTCATTACCTGCCTCAGATTGCCCCCATGCCAACTTTTTTGGAATGTGCTTTAGGTGTGAAATGCAGGAACAGATCTATATTAACAAATAAATTAAGCTGACCAAACAAATTTTGTTTTGCATCCATACTGTTTGCAATGAAAATGTTCAAAGTAAATGTTTGAATCATTTCAGGTTTTTTTAAATATTATTTATTTAAAGTAATTTCTCCTTAAATTTTAATTTTACCTTGCATTTTCCATACTGCCCCAACTTTGTCTGATTTTGTTACCTATAGAGCACCGTTACAGGCGTTTGCTGTGGATTGTTTTGTTCACAGCTGTATTACATAAGATTCTGTTTCAAGCACATGTAAACCAGTCCAGAGTTTAAACATTTCAAACAACTGCACACAGCTGTGTGAGAAATAGCGCTCTAAGTCTGTTTATGTTGAGCTCTGAGGGCTGGCTTGAGTTTATTTGTGTTAACACTGCTTTGGCCCAGCCGCTCCACAGCTCGGCCTCAGATGTATGATGTCTCAATGTTTACCAGTCCCAGCTTCTTTATGTGAAATAGAACATTTGCAGCAATAATAATTACTTTCTGTTTATTTGTGCCTCACTCATGAATGAAGCTAAGGGGTGAACAGGTCACATTTTAAGCCACCACAGGGAACATTCTGTTGAGTCATGTTGGACAGGAAGTAACCACCTTGTCCGTTTCCTCAGCTTGCCTGATTAGAGGTCAGAGTTCACAAAGACAGAGTTCTGAAACTTAACTACTGTGTGCTAGAAAGAGTGACTTGTGAAAAGGATAATTACAGTATACTCCACTTTAAACTTCCTGAAAAGCACTCTCTGGAGGCCTGGAAATTTCAGCAGGGTGTTTGGGTTTGAACTCTATACTTTCTTATTGTTTTCACATCCAGAGCATAAGAACAACGGGGAGCAACGGGCTCAATTTGGTATTCCTTTGAGTGTGAGTGAGAAAGCAAGAGAGGGAGAAAGCAAACGAAGAAAAATAAAAAGAGAAAGGGAGAGAATACATGTGAGCATATTCCTCACTATGTCTGACAGTTCAAAGCCATGCTGCACTTTAAGGCAGTTCTCAGCGGAACCTTAGAAGTATTCGGTTTGATCGTCTTCTCTGACTGTCCTTCAAACAAGGTCAAATGAAACTGTGATTCCGAACAACTGCCAGGTTTAATTCAGAGCGAGCCTGTTAATAATAGACTTGAACGAACTTCAGGCGCGATTAGGGGATCTTAGATTCAAAATCTGCTCCTCTGAACCACATCTTAACATTTATGAATTATGCACTGGCTGAATAGGGCAGCTGCAGTCTCATTGTGTAACCTGCATTAAAACGAGAGAAAAGAAAAATCGGACTGGCTCCAGTGTAATTAATTGGCGTAATCGTTAACAGTGGATAGGTTTTAATGAGCCCTAATCCGTGGCTTGCGTGACTTTTATGTGGGATAGGCTTTGTTCTGCAAGCTCTCTGATAGCTCTGAACCCTTTGACATCCAAAGTGAACAGTTTCAAAGCATGATAACATGGTGGAAATTTAATTATTTGCTTTACATCAAGACCCTTTCAACTGTATAAGGCCAGGAAAAACTGATATACTGCATTTATAGATTACAAATAAATATTCTGGATGATAGGGCATTGTAGTTCTTACTTGTCTTTCAGGGTGGGTTTGTGTTTATAATGGTCAGCTATTAGAGCAGAGTCAGCATTTTTATTTGAGAGTAAACTCCAGCAATTAGCATGGTTAAGGGGAAGGGGTTGGGGGTTGTAGTGGATACAGGAACAGGAGCCTTGTCTGGGAGGCTTTTTTTTGTTAGCACAGAGGGTGGAGATGTCCTGTGCTTCCTGTCTTGGTCTTGTGATGGCTAGACAGTACTGTAGACGACAAGGCATCCTGGCCGGCTGTAAAGATAAAGTGGTCTGTCCCGCTAAAATACTACTGATCATGAATTTGTGTTGCAGACCAAGTGTTATAAATTAAATTCTAGTCCACTATATAAATTCCACTATTGTTCAGAATCTGTTAAACAGTCCAGCAATACTTAACATCAATCTCACCTCTAAGCTGTGTATCTGAATACCGTCACTACAGACAGTGATTTCAATATGCTGCTCTGTACCTAGATACTATTTTAAAACTAATTGTCTCAAGACTCATTTATTAAAGAAGCTATTGTGCTTTTGTTACTCTTTCTTACAGTGAGGTAGACATGAAACAATGTATTGCCAAAGCTGTTTAATGGTGTTTTATATTGAAGAAAGTAGCAAAACACTGACCTCCAGTCACACAAACAGACTAAATAGTGAACTTCCACAAATTATATACTCAGGAAAGTGACTCTCTTCTTTATTATATTTGTATTAAAATTTATGTAAAAAGTATGCCTGTTTCACTTAAACATTTACTGATGGACATCAGGAACTGCACAGTGGCTGTAATAATTAAAGCATCAATTATTTTCTAAGTACAGAGAAACATATCACAATTATTGTCTGTAGTAATTGGATATTTGCTATAGATATATACTTGCTTGCTAGCTTGCAAACACAGGATCTGTCCCCAGGACTGTCACGGAAAATGTTGCTAGAGAAATGGGTGAACAGTGCTTTTCTCCTCGCATATCCATGGCTGAAGTACCCTTGGGCTCGGCACTTAAACTGATGGCCGCCACACTGGGTGCAGGCATATGCAGCATATTGCTCCTGGTATCTGTGTTCACTACCAGTGTGACTAGGATGGGTTAAAGTCAGAGGATAAATTCAGTACTGACTGCGTTTGTAAAGTCTGAAACTTACTGTAGTAAATAAGCAGTGTTTTTGAAACTGTTGAACAATTCCTTCAACACGACGTCCTTCAAGCAAAAAAAAAAAAAAAAAAAATGTGATCATAATTTGTTACAGTTAATTACCTACACAAAATTATTTAAGGGGTAATAATTTAATAGGTTTGCTTGGCACCAGACTAAAAACTGAAAAGCATGCTGACCTTGAAATGTAATCTCCTTGCTGTAACTTATGCCTTTTGCCCAACCTTGCCAGCATCTGTACATAGTTTTTATGAAATCACCTCACCTGCCAGATGAAACTTACATAACCCATATTTACACTGCCTCTGTCTCTCCATATGGGCTCTGACTCTAGTCAGTCTCTTCCGTGCAAAGGCGGAAAATTGTGTCCTGTCATCTGCTCTATTAAACATTCAGACACTTAAACAAACAACTCATGCTGAACAAGGTGCTATCCTTAAGAGCTTTTTAATAACTGTCCTGTTCTGCTCCTATCCACCATCAGCATGCCAGGATTGCTCCAAAACAATACTGATCTTCCTCACCCACAATTGTGTCTGGAAATTATTATGACTCTTGGTTCACATGGTTCCTGCTCACTCAGCTGGGTGAAACGCAGGCCTTGGGGCATTCCACTGTTGGTGTCTGAGTTATACAATGCTGTTGGCATGGCGCTTAGATAGACCTGTGTGAAAACAAAGCATGGGGATCAGACTTGATCCAGTGGGATACAGGGCTGCTGGAAACATACATAGCCACCATCGCGTCCCAACACTCACCTTACGTGCAAATAACTCTCTACCAACTGAGTGCGGGCAGGCGATGACCAGTGGATGCTTCATCAATGTATTACCAACGTGCGGCACAACAGTTTGTTGCTGAATTGGGTGTCATGTGGAGGATGTTTACTGGAGTGAACCAACAGGATAATCCTCTCAGCAGGAAAGAGTCACAGAGTGTCCACTCATTATCACCTCTGATTGGCATGAGGAAACGAGGTAAATGATATAAGTCTGCAGACCATTTACCAAGAAGGTACGCTAATGGCTATGAGTCACATCCCAAATTTAAAAATTGTGCCACGAAACTGTTTATTTATTCATTCTTAATGAAAATGGAAAAAAGGTTGCATTTATTGTATTAGTTTTGTCTGACTTTAGCTAATATTTGCAGACTGGTAAAAGAATAATGTATGATTGCTCAGCTGATTTACAGGTATTTGAGTCAATGAAATAAGATTGTCTTAATGCTTGATGGAGATTATACTTTCTGGTTCAAGAATTTCACTTGAGGTCATGTTATATATTTTCAAATGTCTAGTAATGGATTTAAAAAATATAAATAACATTGTTTTATTCATTTCACAATGGGAAATATTAGATGTATTCATATTTGTTTTAACATAACATTTAGAGATAATATTTTATTGTTTATTTTTACATTGTACAACTTTTTTTTCCCTAAAAATTTTCTATTGTTGAGGTATTATATATACTTATTAAGCTAGCAGAATATTTGTTTCTGTTAATTCAGTTAAAGCGCATGAGCCTTTCATGAAACCCCTAAACTGCATGTGCTAGCATAAACTATCAATATGTTTAGTACTTGCTGAGTGAAAGGCCATCAGCCTGGATAACTACCTGTTATTGGTGAGTTTTTTTGTCTGTGTCATGAAAAGCTAATGTAGGTGGCATATGGATGCAGGCCCTTAGTAATCTATTACCAAAATAACTGACAAAATTGGATAAACAGATATATTGTATCACAACTCATGAAAATGAACTGCCTGTCATTGCGAGGTCACTGGCTGACACATAATTTTCCTAACAGAAAGTGGACATACTCTACATTTTACCATGCACACTCAAATACATGCAGCAGTGAACGCTATTAACTTGCTCAGGTGATGGCGGCGATGCCATAGGTACCTCAGGGGCAACCTAGGAGAGGTTTCAGACCCAGATAATGCTTATTGTGCTGAAACACATGCAACACAGTGAGGCACTTGTAGGTATTGGCACTTGGGATGATATATGCTCAGAGGGTACACTCCAGGGCAACCTGCTTTAGAGAATGGGGCCACACAAATCTTTAGTCAGACCAACTTTCCCTAACCACTGGGCACATGTGCAAGCCTGGAAAACCTGTTAGTTGGATAGTCAAACTCTACTCTTTTTAACCTATTTAGCCAAAAAAACTAACCAAAAAAATAAATGCGGTAAACTTTTATTGTTCTGATGGAAAATTAGTCATGAAAAAAGATAAACAGTCAAATAAAAAAGACTTGATCAGGACTCATCAGAGGAAGGAAGCTTAAAGTCAGCCAAACAATCTTGGTTTCAACTGTTGTATTGTATCTGTTTCTTGCAGGTTACATAAAGCATTCTCTCATTTCCCGCTGCATGTGTGTGCATGACTCTTGTTTTCAAATTGCCTGTCCTATGTACTGAATGACTGGGATCCAGCAGGAGCCACCTGTGTTGATGTAATATCCCAAACACTAGTTTGTCCTTTTTATTGGCATGGATGCAGAAGCTACATGCTGTAAAATATGGGCATTGTCATCATCATAATAATATTTGAAGTGAGTGGGTGTTAGATATTTTCCTGTGCTTCATGCCACTTGCTGCAATTGTTCTGGAGTTCAGACCTGGATGTTCAGTAACTTATATAATCTGCGCTTTCTAAAGGAATTAAGATATTCTAGAAAACTGGTGTGAGGAATGATACATTGTAGAACTTTATTTCATGTTGATTCTTTGCCATATAAATATCTAGGTGCCTCATTTTTGCATCACCTGATCTCAGGCGGTTATGAAGGAATCCAAACTAAAATATACGATTAATATTTCTTTAAAGTATATTTCAGTATCTGGGCTAGTGTATGCTCCTCAGTGATGAGTCTCATTAAGTACATAAAGGGAGTTTTACTCTGCTTTGGGTTGACCTAGAAACACCTAATTTGAGATAAAATCACAGAAACACACAGCTGTTGTGACCTTTTTATTTAAATTATATAGGGGTCACCTCTAAACAGAAGGTTGTAGAAATGTTGTGATTGAGAAATGACTGATTTGTCTCTAATTTTACCTTAGTTGTGGTTGCCTTCAGTTTTACTTCTAGTTTGTTCCTCTCTCATACATTCCTAACAGCAATACTCTGCATCAGTGTGCCTGTCTTTCATGTTCAAATTCTTATGCCTTTTCACACTCCTCTGTGCCTGCATTTATCTCCCTCTCTCTCTCTCTCTCTCCTCCTCTCTCTCTCTCTCTCTCTCTCTCTCTCTCTCTCTATCTCTCTCTCTCTCTCTCTCTCTCTCTTTTTGCACTTTCCTCTCCATCTCCCTCTTTCTTTTATGTCATTTTTATCACATATATATGTTTTCTTTATCTTCTTTTCATTATCTGACTGTTTCTCTGCCCTCTAGCCTTTAATCTCATTTGTACTGTATCTTTTCCTGACCTTTCTCCCCTTTCTCCTGTCTCTGGTTTCTTTTAAGACTGGGTGTTTTAAAGATAACTGAGCAGGGTAATAAATCAGTCAAACTATTGTAGAGAAGAAGTGTTTTCCTGCTCATAATTCAAGCAGGGTGACAGTACTGCCCAGGGCCTTTGAAGCTGCCACATCTGGTGCTGTTGTGACTGCTGACTGATGCCATTAAAGATGAGGTTCTTTAAAATCATGTTTTGTTTTGATAGGATAACAATAATTCTTTCACTTTTGCTTGAGCAGTGGTCATCACGCTGTGCAAGAGACAGAAGGAATGCACCAGCATTTTCAAGTTAATCTGCCACATCATCCAGATGCATTTATATGTTTTAATCAGATTTCACCCACTGCAGTGATTCCTAAAATAAATAAGTTTCAAAATTCAAACATTTTTTTTCTTTCATTCATGTCAAAATCATTTTAGCTTTCCTTTAAGGAGCTGCACAATATTTTCTGAGATTCTTTCTGTTTTGGAGGGAATGACCTTACCTAACTTCTCTTATGCTAAACTTGTTGGTTGTGTATTGAGGCAGCTGTGAACCAAGCGAAAGGCTCATGGTTGAGCTTACAGAAGCATTTATTTGGAGAAAGCAGAAAGGAAGGCCAACATGTGATCCATCGCACCTCTTTGCTTCCCTCAGACAAGAACTAGCTTCTAATAAATCATCATTTCCCATCATGTTGGTGGGCCTTGTTCACCTGTCAGCAGACAGAAGCAGGCAGGAAAAAGCTCCCCCCCTGCGTGCACACACACACACACACACACACACACACACACACACCAAAGGCTGTGTTTTGATGCAACAGAGTGTTAGGAAGCTTCAGCCTCTGATCAACACTATATATATGTTATACAAAGCTTGAGAATCTACAAAGATATTTAACATTCATTTAAACATGGTCTGGGGCCCAGTTAAGTCGCATGCACCGCAGTCTGTCTGGGTACTACAGAAGCTGTGCCTCGCCTGAGTAACTAAGTTAGCTATGGCTACAGGTAATGTCTTGAGGCATCAAGTGTCTTTAGGTGTTGACTAGTTAGAGGTGTGAAAATAACTTATTTGTTTCATTTTGCCAAGAATGTTGCTTTAAAGAGAGATTCCCAATTACAGTTTTCTCTATAATTAGATATGCAGTTGTTATTCGTTGTTCTTATCAAAATATTCACAGTCAAAGGAATGTCTTCATTATTGTTAAACGTACTAAGTTAGCCTCAAAACTCATACAAAATGACAATGATTATACAGGGCATTGTTTGATATGATACCTTCCCATATTGCCTCAAAATAAAGAAAAGTTGGCTAAGTAACTTTAGAGCAGTGTTGCTGAGGAGCATGTAGGGTTCTGTGGGGTAAAGTAGTCCCCAAAAAGTCAAAATTGCATATAAAACCTGGTTCAAATCAACCAGCCTGGTAAAAATCTGAGATGGTTTGTGTTCACTGAACCAATTGACAACAAACTTTGAGTAGCTTTGTTAGTTAATTCATATAGTATGCACAAATCTAGAAATCGCAGAAGCAAAATTGCATTGGCTTGATCATGTGCAGAGGACCATAGTGGGAAGAAGGTGTGGAGAACTGAGCTGCCAGGCAAGAAGAGAAGAAGGGCCGAAGTTTACTGGATTATGTAAGAGAGTTGTGCAGAGTCCGTGAAAGGAAGATGCAGAGGAGAGGAAGGAATAGAAGTGGATGATCTGCTGGAATCGTAACGAGACAACAAAATATATGTGCACTTTTACATACAATCTTTTGGTAAATTAGTCTTTAAAAAAGAAACATCATTCTTTATCACAATCTGATTTAGCACTCGGCTGTAAATATTATCAAGCTTTGTCAGTTTAATGTGTTAATGTGTAATGGTTTAAATCAGAATCTAAACATCACAGCTCCCTAGATTCATTTGAGAGAGGCCTGCGTATTATATTAATATCATGTTAATGTTAGTTCTACGTCAAAGTTGATCTCGGACAGCAATCAACCCAGCAACTCTGCAGTTAATAGCGGGACCAAAGTCCCTCATGCTCTCCGCCACGTTGAGCATAAAATCCCTTCCCCAGCTTAGGGTTTTAAGAAGCTTTGCTTGAGGCACAAGCTAAACATGCAGAAGAAGATCAAGGAGTGAAAGTGAAGTGGGAGAGAGAGGGAGTTTGTTTCTGCATTTCCAAAAGAACACAGAAAATAGATGTGTGTTTATATATTTCTGTCTTATTTCTGAGGGTATGTGTTCAAAAGAATCTTAAGCATGACTGGGAGCTGAATGATACAGAGTGTTTTATGCAAGCTTGGTGGCTCTTTAATATGTCAGAGTTATATAAGAGTCTGCTGAAACTTTAAAACACACACACACACATTTGTGAGACCACTTGGGAGCAGGAGCCATGCACTAGATGTGCCCAATGCCTTTGGGAAAAAAATGTGTGCGTGTTCCCAAGAACTTGGACGCGTTCCTCAAGGCAGGGATGAAATCAGACAATAAACTAACTCCAACTCTAGCCTTCAACTTTTTCCTAACTCTAAACTTTAACCCAGTGACTCATTCATTGGGGTTATAGGTCCTGCTGAATGACCAGTCACAAACATTGTGTATTGGTGTCCATAATGACTTCAACGCAAGCAATAGCAGTCAGGTCAATATAAACCTCCAGTTAAATATTCTCTCTCAGTGACATAGCTCAGGTTGGATTGCTTTTATGGTGCGAATGATTGACTGCTCCAGAAGTGACTGGCTGGGCAGAGGATTTTCAAGTTACTGAGAGAGTGAGTGGAGAAAGTAGAGTTGATGCTTTCACAACAGTGGACATATTCATTTTTCTTAGGATTTTTTTTTAAAACATCTCTTGCCCCAATAGGAGCCCATAGATCTTTTTAAGTTTACAAATTCAGCCATGAGCTTTTGAAAAAATCAATAACAAATAAATTTGTTTTGGTTTGTCAAAGTACTATGAAACATTTGTTTAAAACTAATTTTAAGTTAAAATACCATTTTGGGGTAGAGTTGGTCTAATGGTAGGATAGACTACCTCATTAGAAGGATTTGAGTGAGTCCCAGTGGTAGGTTGCCCACAGTTTTATGGGCGAGTGCCGTCCTGTATTATAGAGTCACCTTAGGGCGCCCTCTGCTACACAGTGTGTATGGGTTAAATTGGCCAGCACATTTTCTGATTGTTTCAAAGTGCTACATATTACAGACTTCAAAGTGTCTGTGATGAACTCTACAGAGAGCAAACATTGCTGAGAAAATATTTACCAACCTAAACATCTAAAATCTCTGAGCCTCGTGAATCCTGACCTTGTGAATTAGAGATGAAGCCATCTTACATCGTAGAAAGCATCTGTACTGCAATCTGAACACATATATATGAGTGTTAAATAAATTATTATTAACTCTTTAAATTTGCTTTCATTTGAACTAAATACTCATATAATTAATTACATTTATGTTTGATTCTGACATATTTAAAATGAATTATTAATTTATTTTAATAAATTAATACGTTTTAATACTTTAAAGTATTAATTTGTCAAGACATTTTGTTTTGATCTGGGGCAGTGGTTGCCTAGTGGTTAGGGAGTTGGCCAGGATTGGAAGATTGTAGGTTTGAATTCCTTACCAGTAGGTTGGCCTTGAGCAAGGTATCGTCCCCATCACTGCTCCATGTGTATGGGTTAAATGCAGAGGTGTAATTTTGTTGTGTTTCACAATGAAAGAATGGTCACTTTCATCCTAGAAACAGCAACCAGAGCCTTTTCTGTTGTGGGAAGGCTACATCAGATTTTGTAGTTTTGGAATATTTGATTGTTGATGAATAGAAATGAATAGTTTGGATCACAACACTCCGACTCATCCCAGAGTTATTCCCCTGGAGTGCCTGCTCCGGGGTCCAAACTTTGGTGCTTCCATCGGGTGAATGTCCTGTATGTACCGTCTATTGTTCTATCTGTTGTTGTCTGCACTTGTCTGTTTGTCTTGTCTTGTGTCATATGCCGTGTCTTATGTCATCTTATAATAATAACCACCAGGGGTCCCACCGGGAGGAGCGTTATTTCGTTTCACTATGTACTGTGTATGTGGTTGAAATGACAATAAAAACCCACTTGACTTGACTTGACTTAGGGTTATGTACAACTTCTCTAGAGCACCCTGTTCTATTTTGCAAAGCTTTTATGAAGAATGCATAAGCTGTATGTGCCGTTAAACACCTGTGTTAGCAAAGGTCTGCCTTAAACCAGCTGAATTCATAAAACTTTAAACATGTATGGTCTCTTCTCAAGCTCTTACCTACAAATGTGTTTAATGTTTAAAACCCACTTATTCAACTCCTTTTAAAGAGCTGCGATGGAAAACTATTAAACAGAACATGACAAGAGTATGCACATCATATGGGACCTAGGATAGTAAAATGTAACATGACACTGTAAGAGTTTGCACATCAGAAAAAGTTTATTTGTAAGTTATGTGTCATCTCACTGTTTAGGATAGTTTAGGATGTTACTCTTGCACTGGGAATAAAAAACTATATTGCATTTCCACACAAACTGGGTGGAAATATACTAAGGTGAATTTTAAGCAAGTTCCTCTTTAATGTGATATCTTTTGCTCACAGCGTCATCTGGAGCTTTGTGTGTGTTGACACCTTCCAGAAACATGTGCTTTGCAGCTTTTGAGCAAAGATTAGCAGCTGTATGGACTTAGCAAAGGAACGCACCCTGCCTAAACCCAAAACAGTCATTTCCTGGCACACTGCAGCTCGGTGTGGAACCACCACTGCTCTCCAGTGAGCAGCCAAAGAAGTCTGTAAATTAAATCCTCTTTAACAGTATCCTAAGAATGTGTGCTCAGCCTAAAATAATTACTGCCAAAATCCCATATCAACATGTGTTCACACATGTAAAAAAGCATGTAGTTCTATGTTCTCTTAAATGCAACCACTTCACACCTCACAGCCTTCACATTTCATTTGTGTATGCATGTGAGTGTGCATATATATTCAAGCCTGGGGATAAAATGTGACCTAATAAAGAGATTAGATGCAGTTCCTCTCTGTGTCTGTCACAGGGTAACGTCTGGGTGTTTTGGGCCTGCATCTGTTCCTGTCTGCTCCGCCCTGGTAGAAATTCAGCTCTAATTAACCTCATACTGAAAAGATCTGTATTTCATTATTCAGATTCAGACTCAGACTCTACTCTCTCTCTCTCTCTCTCTCGCTCTCTCTCTCTCTCTCTCTCTCTCTCTCTCTCTCTCTCGCTCTCTCTCCTCTCTCTCTCTCTCTCTCTCTGTTTCAAACACACACACACACTCACACACACACACACTCACGTATTATAATTTACAGGGGCTCATCTCCAGGCTGCAAATAGTCATCTGTTAGGTGTGAAACCAAGGGAGGATCTTACTGTCAGAAATAAACACTGTAACTCTAAATACTTTGTCTTGATCCTAAGTAAATGTTAAAAAAAACTAAAACTAAAGGCATCCCTCCTGGCAGAAAACAGCAATCAGGACTGTTTCATCTTGAGTTTAAGTTTTTAAGATTTACTGGCACAGTGATTGTGGAGCTTCATGTTGACCTCATGATGGCCCCATGTGTTTAAGCAATGTGTCATTTCAGTCAGACTTATCAGCCTCGTCTCAACACAGCTGAGGGCAGCACAGGCTTATCCAGCAAATCAGAAAAGATCAGCCTTCTTCTTGGAGCTGAGTCAGAGATACTGAAGGATGAGAGCTGAGAATCATCCACTGAGGGCAGTGAACATCTCTGAGAACACTTCCACTAGAGTGAATTTTAGTGGGTTTACCTGGATTTTTTGAAGTTCGACTGTCAATAAAAAGTATTAAAATTATGTATGTGCTTTCGATTCATTTTCATTCATTTTAGAAGTCTAAAGTGATCAAAAACAAAGTTTTGGTGTAAATGTTTAAATTTTACAAGCCAAGGATAGTATGAATGTTCAAAATCATAAGTATTCCATGTCACCCTACAGATTAGAGCTCTGCCTATAATAACTGACTGTTGCTGTTAAGTAGTCAAATACACTAATGTTGCTAATTTTTAATCAGAACATTGATTTTATTTCTTCTCAAAGTACTTTTTCCCTTACCATTTTCAAACTTCCAACAAATCAACTTTAAGAGGTAACTGCCAATATAACAGCCAACTATTTCCCACACACACTATTAGATCATGTGTTCTTCAAAATAAATGTTGCAGCAATACAGTTAAATTATATATGAATGAAAAATAAAAGGCAGAAACAAATTCTTGCCTTGGCCTTAAAGGGTTAAAGGGCCTTAAAGACTTATACTCATATTAGGAAAGAGGCAGCAGTTAGTAGTGACTGGAACTGGAGACACACCCCTCCATAAATATCCCATCTAAAAAAGGAAGCCTTCACCTGCTGGCTATTAATGGTGCTGCTGTGAGTTCCTGTTCCGGCCCACTCCAAATCAGCAGCTCGTTAATCTTTAGATGAATATATCACCCCCGTTCTGTCTGAGCCCATAAGCCTGCACTACTCTGAAGGGGGGTTTAAGTAACAATACTCCATCATCTTGCTCATCCTTAATTACTTGCACTGCTGCTTCAGCTGCTTTGTCACTGTTTATTCAGAAGAATGTGTGTGTGGTTTTTAAGCTTTAAATTAATGGGCAGAAATAGCTTGTTTGGGTTTGTAGTAAGGTCTGAAAAGTGATAGTCTTTCTGTTTTCCTTTTATTGCTCTATTTAAAGGATTATATTCCACACTAACACCCTCTGCATGCTCTACAATTTTCTGCTTTAGCCTGTCCCGGTGGCTTCTTTTACAGTATACAACACACATGAGGTAAAAACATGCATTCAGACATGCAGCAGTCTTCTAAATCCATCACTGAGCATAACTATGTCTTCGGCTCTTCTGGGGCAAATCGCAAGCATACATGAAATGGATTCAGATGCACATGCAGAACACAAGCACAAATGAATACTGTCAATGTTACCACTTCCTTTTGTAATCATACAGATTTTTCAAAACATCTGCACAATTATATGAATTTAAGATGTAAATGAAATAATTAAGTTTAAATGATTCTTTCGTAAGAAACGTATGAAGTCTTATATGAAGTATGAAGAATTGTTCACAGATGATGGTAAGAACCTGAGAGAAAGATTTTATGCTTCTAAAAGTTAAACATTAAATGTCATGTGGATTTGTTGCTTGTGCCTGTTTTTTCCGACAGTTTGGGACAAAAAGATCTCTTTATTTAAACAAACACATGGCCCAGAGGTGCACACAGGGCATTCTAATGCAAAATCTGTGACCTTTTTGTTTCAAATGTAGCAATATTTTACCCCTCAAACCATTTATTTTTACCTTTAACAACTCTTGTGACTCAGGAGACACATATAGGTTCACTGATCATTATGTAAAGCAAATTTCTGCATGAATGTTATATTAGGCTTTGTAACCCATCCGTTATAATCAGCACCCTTTTAAGCAATCCAAGAGATTTTCCCTACAATGCACCAGTTCACATTGAACCACTCTGAATGACTTTAATTGCAGCTGAGTGACTTTAATTGCAGGAAAAATGTCACTTCCTTTGGACCTGGCACTTATTGCTAAATTCCTTTACAGTTAATCGCAAAGTGTGAGAAAAATAATAATAAAATGAAAACCTAATTAAAGCAGTGCCATATCAATACATTTATAGATCAACAGTTCAAATACTTTCAGTTTTTATTCTCTCATAAAATGGGCGGAGACAGATTAGGAGTGGCACGATGTATGTTGAAACTCTGCACTCTGGGTGGCAGATTGAACCCAAGCCAAACACCTCCCCAACCTCATTAGCCACATTTCTTTGTTATTTGGACTGACAACAACAATGTGATTTTGTCACTGTGTACTTTGATGATGACAACTTACCCTTGACACGGAGGAGGCCATTAGTGCATTCTGCAATAGAGGGCAAGAGGGGAAATGGCAGGGAGATGAAATTGGATGAGATGACAACAACAGTTCCTCAGACTCAGTTCATATTTGTCTGCCTCATCATCCCTCACACAGGTATGTTTCTAAACCAGTCAGAGGTGAGATGTGGGGTAAATGGTGGCCTGATAACATGAACACAACATTGCACTGCTGCCACCTGTGCTGTCTGTTCCTAATCTGAGCTGAATACAGTCTGTATCATTAAGCCAGGACCTTCTCACATTTTAAATTTTTTTATATCAGATTCTTTTTAAGTGACATTAATGATACAAGGGATTTGTGGGTAACATATTAAAATAAGAGTGTAGTGAAATTTTTTATTTTAATGTAGTCCATCAACAGAATCAGATATATGTATATTGCGCTTTTACAACTTTAAGAAGGAAAAAGTGTTATTACTGTGGGGTTTTATTACTGAAAAGATTACTAATATTTATGTCTAATATTGTCTTATATATAAGTCAAACAGAGTAAACACGTTGAAGAGCTGATGGCCAGAACCGTCAATTAGTGTCTGTAGGAGATCATTCAAAGGTTTAGGCATTCCAATAGTAACAGCTCTTTCTGTTTTGTTTTGAAGTCGTTGACTTTAGTTAGTCCTGGTTAAACTAGAATTAGCATCAATGTTTTAGAAGAAAATAATTTATTAATTAGATGATGTCCAAATGTCTATATTTGCTCTGTACTATCATAATAGATACTTTACGTTATTTTATAAAAATAAAATTCTATTGTATATATATATTTTATTCTACCTCCAAAGGTTCTGGTTCGATTTCCAGCCTGTGTGGCCCCTAGCTGTGAGTAAGCATTTGAGTGTGTGTATCTGAGTCTTTTCAAACAGAGTGCAGGGATAGGCTAACACCCCTTGCAACTCTGGCTAGGGGTAAGCAGCTCAATTATGGATGGATGGTTGGATGGATGGATGGATGGGGTTGGAGGGATGTTATTACATAACTACGTAAAAATATGTATTTATTGCTTCATTACCTCTAATACAGAGATGTGTATTCTATAATGTTGAACATCAGCATTTATGTTATTCTTCTTCTTCTTTTTCTTTCGGCTGCTCACGTTTAGGGGTCGCCACAGCGGATCAACTGTCTGCATTTCTTCCTGTCTTTTGCATCTTCCTGCTTCAAACTGACCACCTGCATGTACTCTCTCACCACATCCATAAACCTCCTCTTCTTCCTCTTCTCCTCTTTCCTGGCAGCTCCATCTTCAACATCCTCCTTCCTATATAATCAGCATTTATGTTATTAGTTTATATAAATGACCTCACATACATCTAATAATCTTTAATGCTCTGTCTATCAGATCATCAAAGCTTTCAGTACAAACATGCATATGGAGAGTCACTTTAAATCATATCAGCTCAGCAGGGACTTTCCACTATGACAACAACTGCACTGGATCAACCCCGCGAAATTAAGCAGACGGGCCTACAGTACTACAGTATTGAACGTGCACATGTGCTTTAGCGGCGTCTGAACGATTTAACTCCTGTTAGGACACAATAATTTGGCACGTGAGGAAGAAAGAAGAAAGCTGAATGGAAGGAAGGAGAGTGGAGTGGAGACAGGAAGTCAATCTGCTAGAGGAGGAGACAAGCTGCAGCACTATCCTGAGTGCAAGCACACGCACACACAAACACAAGGGATTCTATTTGAATACATTCTGCTTGGATGGCAAGTGCATGCATGTGTGTGATGTGTATAAGAGACAGGAGAGAGAGAGAGAGAGAGAGAGAGAGAGAGAGAGAGAGAGAGAGAGAGAGATTCCAGTGTGAGATAAACTGTACAAGCAAAAGCGTGTAGAATGTGTGTGTAACTCTTATGTGAATCTGTTCTATATTGTAATTATTAGTGATTGTTATTGTTATATTATTGGCAATAAAATCTTCTTACATCAACATACTGTATAATAACATTAAGAGTAAACTGAAAGATTTTCTTAAGAATTCCATGAAAAAATGAAAAAAGTAAAGATGGATAGGTTGATCTTACT
Organism: Hepsetus odoe; assembly: GCA_017165825.1. Lineage (NCBI taxonomy): Eukaryota > Metazoa > Chordata > Actinopteri > Characiformes > Hepsetidae > Hepsetus > Hepsetus odoe. Next base: position 8,392,108 of record CM029368.1, read on the forward strand.
GATTCATGAAACCTCATTAATAATTAGAGGAATATTACAGTCAGAATGGAGAAACACACCTTGGTTAGTTTAACGTTAATGTTACATACTGATTCCCTTTCACGGGTTAGCAAAAAATGTCGACGATATATACATATATCCTGTTTGTGTTGCAGCATCTTCTCAGGTCAGACGGTTCGGCCAAGATTTGGTTTTTTTTGTTTGTTTTTTTCTTTTTGCCTGTGCGTGTGTATCTCTGGCTTTGGAACTAGATGTGACACACTGTGGTCGCAGGTGTGTTTGTGTTATGCAACCTTGAGTGTCAACATCTCCCATTCCTAGCCAGCCATTTCTAGGGGCCGTCTTAAATCCTTAAATGTGTGTGTGTGTGTGTGTGTGTGTGTGTGTGTGTGTGTGTGTTCAGGTAAAAGTGTTGCAAAGCCTCTACTGCTCCAACTATATCTGCAATAGAGATATCCACAATGTATTTCAATAAAATAAATAAAATGTCACAGATCCTATCCTGACTGATATCAGGTGATTATTTTTTGTTTCATTATTAGTACTTTGAAATATTCCATTAAAATCTTTATTCCTTTGAATTTTCCTGATGACATGAATAATGATAATTTATATACAATCGCATTTGGCTGTACTGACCTATGAAGAAAATATCTAAAACATTGTTATTTTTGTATTTGATTTAATTGTTAAGAATGTAAATGTTTAAAGCCCATTTTTTAGGCATTTGTATTTAGATATGCTCTGCAGCAAAAAAACATATATATATTTTATATATGGATATTATTGGATTAATTTGACATTAAAACAGACCTTTTAGCACCAAATAAAATACAGGAAAAAAACGATGAAATCCTATGAATCATTTAAAATGATTTCATTAAATGTTTGAGAAAATAAATGGGTTTCCAACTAATCATGGCTCAGAGATCAACCCAAATAGTCAACTCAGAGAAGGCATTTATCAATTGATTGTGTTTTTATAACAGATTTATTTTATTTGGATAGTCAAGTCAATCAAGTAATCTCGATAGACCAGATTTTCAGTGTTTTCCAAAATATAAATGATCATACAATAATATTTAATTACTATTACTATTTTTTAATATGAGGCGATATAAACGTGGAGTGCTGGGAGTGCTGGGGTGTATGGCAAGATGTTGTGCTGCAGGATTTAAATTGATGCCCAGTGATGTCTCATGGGCATCTGTGGTGCGTTTGTGTGTGTGTGTGTGTGTGTGTGTGTGTGTGTGTGTGTGTGTGTGTGTGTGTGTGAGTGTGTGTGAGTGTGTGTGGGTGGGTGGGTGGATGTGTGTGTTTGTGAGCGCATGTGTTTGTGCAAAGAGTGAGAGACAGAATGGAGGAGCAGCTCTAGGCTTAGCACACAGCCATGCAGCTCCTGCATTGCCAGATGGAGTCTGTGTTTGAGTGTGTCGGCTACACCGGTGCAGAGATGTGTACATGTGTGTATGTTTGTGTCTCCAAAGAAGAGTGGACATGTCAAAGCAGTGCATGGCATCAAACACACAGACAGAAATCTCACTGACAGTGCCCAGCCTATACTGAAGGTCACTTGAAAAACATGAACAGAGTAAAATCGAGGTCACAGGCAATAGACAGAAGCCACCAGACCACACCAGGCCACAAACTCCACAGAGCTGCAGTAGAGAAGACAGAAGGGCAGGTGGAGATTCAGTGCAGCAGGGAAGAAGGACAGTAGCCCACTATAGCTAAGTAATAGACACAGGACACAGCAGGACACAGACAGACGTGTATAGTGTCCCATGATGTTTATAAAATCCTCCATTTACTGTAATGCCCAAACCAGACAATATTGACCACATTCCACCCAATACTAAAATGTGCTCAAAAGTTTCCCCAAGATTGATATTGATCTAAACATTTATGAATAAAAAGGCGATCATGCACACCTTCCAAAACGAATTACTGGCAAATGTAATCCAGTTTGAGTGGTGTTGCTGCATCCCAGCCATTTCTCACTTGATGTGTGGGCAATCGATGCCAAGCACTTTATCCTTTCTTACATTACCATCTAATGTAAAAAAGTCGAAAACTAGAAAGTTAAATAAGTGTTACGTAGGCTATATTACAGCTGATCTCAAGGTTATTCGAGTTCTCGGGGCACGTGTGCAAAAAACCTGAAGAATGTGCATCTTCTATGTGCCCACATAGAAAACTGACCCTACTCTAAAGCGAATTACCAACTGATGTGATCTGTTACCCCATTACTATAGATAGGCTTCTGCAGTGGAGATTTATGAGCAATGGATCTGAGCCTTTCTAGTAGCGGCAGTATATATGGGTCATGGCTTGTGTCCATGGATATGTGTTTCACTTTCATCAGCATAGTCCCAGAGGGATCATACATACCACTGACACACTGCTCTTTCCAAATGCCTCACACTCATGTCACACCTAATCCTATAAATAGCAACAAGTGGACTGTGACCTATGATATAAAGCTCAGAACATGATATTACCTCATTGACATTCCACTAATCCAGATTAAGCAGCTTCATTAGAGTTCTGGTACTGCATGTGCACAAACAGCTGATTAAAAAAGAGCATATTTGGGATATCATAAAAAGCCAGTTTGATTGACGTGCAGCCTAAGGAGTCCAAACTCATTAAAACATGTACAGAAAATTACAGTAAATTAAGATCTTTAATCTGCAGAGCTTTTGGTTAAAACTGCATGACTTTCAGTGTTTCAGACATGCATTTCATCACTTTTATCTTGTGTCAATGCTAGTTTGTTAAAGTCGATGTGCACCCTTAGAAAGATTGGAAAGGCTTGATTTCAAACTGCATGTTGCTGAAGAGGGAATGTCACTGGTCCATACTGAGGCATGTATGTTCAAAACAACTGCTTCAAGAATACTCTACATTTTGCCAAAGTGATACTGTGTGTGTGGTTGCAAGAAGGCACAAGTGGCACAGAATTGTGTGTGTTCTCACATGCAAACTGAAGGTTCGGACATTACAGGGATACTTTGGATATACAGTCCAGTTGCCTTCTAGAGCCACATGAACCTGCTCCAAATGTCACTCATCCTGCGGACGTCTGGCACGACTACATGGAATTTGATTAGGTGATTCATTAAGCAATTCAAACTCAATTCGTGAGATAACACAGTCCTCCAGATAATAAATACAGGTCTAAAAAGGAGAGTTTAATATAAGAATGTGTTACAGAGCAGGTTGATCTGAACTGCAATGTAATCCTCTGTCTAGTAATATGATAAATTAGGCACCAGACAAAGTTAATGCCACAGCCTGTCAGAGTATGTAAATTCATATTTTATCTGCCCTTTTGTGTTTTTTTTAAGCTGGTATTTGAAAGTGCAAGAATAAAGGAGGCGGAGAGCAGGCGAGTGAGTGAGGTGGTGGTGGTGTGGGGGGTGCATTGAGAATTCTCTACTCTAGAACTCCTGCTGGGAGACAGCTGAAGGGGAGACAACTGAACCATTCCATCTCTCTCTCTCTCTCTCTCTCTCTCTCTCTCTCTCTCTCTCTCTCTCTCCCTCTCACTCTCTCTCTATTTTCCCATCTTTCTTCTTCCTTATCTCCCTCTCTGAGATGTGTGGGCAGGAGCTTTGGAAGTAGGTCAAATCTGTACAGGGAAAAACAATCTACCCAGTAGACAAGCACATGCAGAAGTGACACTTTTCTCCTTTCAGTTAAGCAAAACTTTGACTGTCAGCAGAGTAAATAGTGCTGAAGAAATTATAGTTGTCTTCATCATTTACTTGTATATATTCTCACAGCTACATTCCTGATATCACAGTGATGGACAACACATTTTATTAATAATAGAATTAGCACTTGTTGCATACAAAATATATGCCTTCCATCAATACCTAAAGGTTTTTTTTAACCATTTGAAAACACAGTATTACAAACTTTGGAAAGCAAGCTTTCAAGTTTTAAGCGTTTATTAGGGATTACATTTCGAAATGTCACATTGATAGATGCAAAAAAAGGAACAATAAAGGGTTGTATGCATTTTGAATTTAATGATTTCACAAATTTCAACTCAGTTGAAACCTGTATGTTACCAATCATTTTATTTATAATATAAAAAAAAAAATACAGTTTGTGTGTCGAGAAACCCCATTGGTTTGACTGGGGGTTTTTATTGCTTTCTCACCACTAACTGACAAGTGTTATGTATGGCTAGTAGCTGAGATTTAGATCTTTTTGTTAGCTTTAACATTTGCAGTGAGAGCAGATACAGTTTTGAGGCAGTTTCTCACTATTGGCTGCAGTACAGAGATCACGTCTGTCCCCCTCTCTCTGCTCAGAGCAGCCTGCTGGCTTGGACAGGGAGATAATCAGCGCACAGCCATGCTTCCTCTGATTGTGCCTCAACACCCCCCTCGCCAGCCCTCCTTCCACCCCTTTATGCTGTACGGCCCAGATAAGCTGGTTTGAGAGTGTGCAAGCAGGGCCTTGGCCCAATAATTATATAGTGCATTTATGTGTGTGTGTGGGCGTGTGTGTGTGTGTGTGTGTGTGTGTGAGTACGGGATACAGTAAGAACAGATGACCAGTGAAAGAGGAACAGAAGCTGTTCTCTGCATCCGTGGTCCTCCTTGGTTGTCATGGAAACACTATTGCCTCTGTATAGCAGAGTAGTTCAAGGCTTCTGTTTGTGTTCTTGTGCGTTTAGACCAATCGCCAGCTTGGCAGCTGCTGACATCATCACTGAAGTATCCACTCATCACCATCAAAAGCCCTTTTATTCACCAGTACTTGTCATTTATATGGATTGATGCAGACTAACACATCACAACACAGCCTGCCCAGCAGTAGCGGAATACACTTAACACACACAATATACTCACTTTGCAATTTAACGATTACACTGCACACTACATTATGTGCTTTATGAGGTGCAATCTGTAGATTAGGAGTTTATTTTATTTGCATGTCATGCTTATAAATCAGATGTGTGTCTTTGAGATGCTTGGAGTTTAGTAGATTGATCTGGATTAACAGGAAGAGATGGCACAATGCTATGTTTTCTCTTTTAGTACCAATACTGATATTAAAACCTTGAATATCATCTGATAAAAATAATAATTATCAGATTTATATATGTGAGATCATTACTATAAAATGTGTTACTATATCACTATAATATTTTCCTTAATTCTGGCCCAGATCCTAATCCTAACTCTAACTCTAACTCTAACTCTAACTCTATACCTAACTGTTGTTAATCCCAGAGTTTCACCAAAATGTATTTGTTTTTTACAATATCAGCTTTCTGCTGCTATTAGAAGAAAATCTTGCGTTTCCATTTTTTTGTATTTTCATTTTAATGTGTTATTTAAAAAGCTTTATACCCATTTCATGATCAATAGGAAATTGCCAATTTGCCCAAAAGAATATTTTTGTGTAAACTTTAATTGAAAGTTCTTCGCCGAACCCGAACCATTTTCTCAGCAGAGTCCACATCTTATTGTAGCCTGTACTTGTTGATGAAGTAAAACCGGGTGACAAATGAACAGGTATAAGTATTCACAAGGTAAGCTTTTTTAAAGTTTTGTTCCACAGCCTTTTGTTATGTTGCTCTCAGCTATCATTGACTTATTTTCCAATTGCCACAAGCCTTTTACTTTTCCCATCTGTGAGTGTGCTTCTCTTTTGGGCATGATAAGAAAGATGTGTCATCGGTTTCAACATCTGCCTACTACCTTGATGTGCAAAGAATGAAACAGGAAAAGAAAAGCCACAGAACAACAGAAAGAGACAAAAAAATAAAAAATAAAAAAGTTGGAGAAAAACCAACCCCCTACATGTTAAAACAATGCTTCAGGACAGTATGGACAGTAAAACAGACAATGGGACATTTCAGATCAAAGGGAAAGTCTGTCCATGTGTTATTGAAATAGTCCAGTCCTAGCTGGAGGCTTTGTCTGATCCTAGGATGAATTGTTACATTTCCTGCTCTTAGAGACCCATGTCAAGTAATTTTTTCATTTAAGAAACTGACCTTCTTGCTCATGCTGAGAGCACCATGAGATATTGTTATAAACTCACAACACTCTGCTAGTTCTGGCAGAGATAAAGAATGTTTTCCTTACTAACCTGCAAGAAACCTCTCTATCAGAATACTTGATGTACAGTACACACTGCGTTAACTACCAAAAGATCATTAGTGACAAAAGTACAAACCAATGATCTAGCAGCACACCCAGTCAGTGTTTTCAACATTATGGTTGAGTTCAGGAACACAAAGGCCTTTTCCACTTTTCCACTGTTCTATGGACAAACAAGAACAAACAAACAAGAACAGCTGGGAAAAGCAGGGCACTGTGCTTGGATATTTTCCTTCCTTTCGATCTTGTAGTACATTTTCTTGAAAGGTTTCACACTAAGAAATGATCTATTTCAATCAGTAGATAACATGGAGAGACAAAAGGTCGTGTCCCTTTTTTTATTAGTTCCTTTTTTAAGGCTTGAAGGCAGGTGTTTCACAGGTTCCACCCAAACCTAAACAGGGCAAAATAGACACTCCAGGCTACAGCCTCCTGCAGAGTCCATTTGTCTAAGGGTCAAAGGCCACTGTAATCAGCCTGAGGATGTTCACAAAAGGTTACCTGGTGTCTAGAAGAAGGGCCTCCTCTTGTACCAACACACACACACACTCACACACACTCACAAACACACACACCTGCCCCCAAACACACACCGAATGGAATTTAGTTTTACTGCTGTTCGTGCTAGAAGCAATATGTATATAATTCCGTATTCAGTGCATAGGCCCCAGTGAGGCATCTCTAACTCACAGTACAGTGCCAAAAACAAAACAAACTAACAAAACTTAATAATTTTCATTTTCAGTATTTAGCTGAGAACTTTCCTTGATGAAAGGACCTATAGAGATGCTTCAAAATGTCATTGAAATCAAATCTCTTTACCTTCACTTAAATTATAAGTTAAGAATCTTACGATGTTGGAGATACATCTTAGCAGACTGATGAAGTATATCATGATGCAAAATTTGAGAAGCATATAATCAGGGGTGAAGAAAAGTTAAGACAATCTTCTTAAGTCTCTCTTTAGGGATAACCAGATAAATGAGGACTACACGCTCATAAGAATGAACGCTTTAAGCTCTTCTAATTGTTTGGAGTTATTTAAGTCACTTTTCATTTTAAAGCCTACAGTGTGATTAAGATGGATTATGGGTGCTGGGTTAGATAACTGAGTGGTTGTTTCCAGATTAAGCCTGGCAGTAAGCTTTAAACGAGGACTATGAGTTCATGAGTATGATTTATACCTTTTAAGCTTCTCTAAATGTTTCAAGTCATTTAAAGTCAGACCAAATTTAAAACGGCCTTTCATTTACCTCACTGAACACCTTTAATCCATATTAATCACACTGTTGTTAGCCAATCACCCTCCTCAGTTCTGGCATCAGAAAACGTGTTGGGATTTTCTTGCCAAGCAGGCTCGTTTTTGATTTCCCTCTTAAGCTGCAACACCACTGCTGGCCATGAAATATTTCCAGTAGCTTCCACCCCCTGTGAGAAAGGTGGGAAATGGGAAAGGCGTGGAGGATTTCTCTGGCAGCAACCTAGATCTGTCATAACACTGTTGTCGCTTCTTTTATAGCCTACAACATTTCTTCTTCTGCTTAATCTACCATATTCTTTAACACACATAAAAATGCAGAGGTAAGTTATGTATAATAGTAACAATGTACAACACAATCAGCAAGAGATGAGTTTTAGCAATGTGTTTCTAAACATTTGTGATAAAAAGCTGATTCAGCTTCAGAAAAATATACAGAAATGCTTATGTCATCAATGATTCAGGTAAGTAGAAAAAATCCAATGTCATCACTGGCTCAGAAACCATGCAGGCCTTTGTAACTAAAAGTCATCAGCAGTGTGTGTGAGCGTGTGTGTGTCTTGTCAGACCATGGGCCTACACAACTGTGTGTAAATATTCTCCCCACTGGGTTCAGTGGGCTCTGCCTGCAGGACCACCCATGCTGGTTATAGGCCAATAGCTCATTACCCCCTGTAAAGAGTTGACCCCCTGGATGCAAAAATGTATTCTGAAAATGATATTGCTACATTCCTCCATTGCAATGTGTCTAGAAATATACTATGTTGATGATGGAATTTTATTTGCATACCCAGATATCCAGTGCATCACAGCATAACAGCACTAGCCACACAATTTTTCTGTGCTGTTGTGTATATACAACCCTCCAAAAACCTATTTGTATTATATTGTGTAAAAGTCAAGGAGCATTGTTGTATAAAATTCATGGAATCAAGGAGGTGCTATCAATATGTGGTAGATTCCCAGAAATTCTGGGAATGGTGGAACATTTTTTGTAATTATGTCATTGCAAAATAAATAATAAAAAGTCAGCAAGAGGTGACCCACATCATGACACCTCACTAGCCTGCTAATCTAAACTAGAACCTTCTCACTATGAGGTGACAGTGCAACCTACAGCACCGCAACTCCACCCTACATTAAAATCAACAGATCACAATTTGATTTCTAGTGGGTGAGACAAATTTCATGAGAAAAAATGTCTTCTCTAGGCCATCTCTTCACCCCACAGGGGTGCTTGCAGAGATTGCCATCATCATAGGTTTTTAAAAAATCATATTCCATCATTTTTTGACCATATTCCTAACAGCCACTGCTGGTAGCTTATGTGTTTTGAATGATAGCAATGTTTTGGAGACCATCCTGATGTAACCCAATGTTTTATTAAATAAGAGCCAAGGTTTCAAGTAATTCTCTGCTATAAATTTCTCTGGGCAGCTTGAGATCATGAACATCTGGGGTGCATTTGAAAGTAGGTTTGATCTGAAATAGGTTTCTGCATCCCACTCCTCAGTATCTCTGTTTTGTCTCCTTCACAAATACACATACTGACAGCTTTGAGGTTGTAACCCTGATTGAGCCTGCTGTCTCTTTAACCTCTTGTCTTTAACTCTCTTCTTGCCTTTTACTCTCTTCCTCCCTCATATCAGTGTTTTCTCTTTTTTTGCTCCCTTTTAATTTGGACCTCAGTAACAAAATAATACTTTTGTTGTAAGTACTGTAGTTATGTAGGTATAAGTATATTCATTTATCACGAAATATATACAAATATTTCAAACTGTATGGGTAATTGGATCTGTCTTTTATGGTTAATAGTCATTGACAAGCATGTAAACCCTCATACTCTTTGTTAGGACTGCCCTTTTTATGTTAAACATAATTGGACATTTCCAACAACCAAACCCTCACTCACTCATTTTTATAGTCGCTTTTCCTAATACGGTAGGGGAGGCTGCTGGAGCCTATCCCAGTGGTTAGTGGGAGGAAATCTTAGCTTCCAGAGGAAGCACACATAGACACGTGGAGATCTTGCAAAATCCACAGAGAAAGGACCCAAACTGGCCCACCTGGGAATCAAACCCAGGACCTTCTCACTGTGAGGCAACAGCACTGTGCCACCATGCCTCCCCAACAACCTAACCTTATCTGCACTGCATAATATGCAAAATGATGAGAAGAAACATGCTTTGTGACTGCGCTTATACATTGCTTTGGTAATATAAAATAATATTAGAGAGATGTATGTAGCTTGATTAAATATCTTGGTCAAATCCAAATGCAAAGGTACTGCAGTAGGTCACTGGCATGTAAAGAAAACCAGTTTAAACTATTTTCTTCTATCATTGGTTTGCTTTAGATGAGGAATCCTGATACTGTTTCTGATTTTATTGAGATACCAATGACTTATCTGCAAATGTTAAAGGTCAGCTTTAGGATAATCAATAGAGCCTTTTTAGTAATCAGTGCCTGTGTATGCTACCTTTCAATGATTGGGAACAAGGTTTGGAAGAGATGTTTATTTTCTAGTAAAAGAATCAGTTATTATAATTATATAGTTATTATATAATTACTTCAACAGAAAATCGAGTGTCTTTTGACTTGCAGTGTCTGACATCAGTCCTGCAGCTCTACTTCTTACTGAAGAAGCACAAACTGACATTAAATTTCAGTCTTTGCTGATTGACATGGTACTACAGTGGTACACAAATATCAATCCTTTATTGAGATTAAAAGTGTGTATATTGCAGAAATAAAAATGTGATTTGCATAATTCATCAGCTGTAATTCTTTTCAAACCCTTTTTATATTCAAAATGGTTAGAAATAAACATAAAGCATTTAGTAGCGTACCTGTCCAGGGTGTGCCCCCGACCTTCGCCCTGTGTGAGATGGACTCCAGCACCCCCCGCAACCCTGATTAGGACAAGCGGCCCAGGAAGTGACTGACTGATTTAGTAGGGTTTAGGAGCTTTTAGGAACAAACTCATCGTGTGTAATAGAGAGATGCCTCAAAGAAACATACAGTGAACACTGACATACAAAAACAGTGGTCAGTGATTTGTATGAAGGATGAAGTTTTCATTATTAAAAGCAGGAGTTTAACAGCAGTTTCATAGCAAGGTTTTAAGTGGCAGTGAGCTCTGTGTGCCAGAAGGAGCGAATCACCTCAGAAAGCTAATGCTGCGGTGATGTCAGTAGCTTGCTTTTTCTGAAGACTCTTACTAACCGAACACCGTGACCTAGACACTTAACCCCATAATCTCTAACATTATTCAGCTCTAACTGCTTCACGCTTCAGCACAACAACGTTACACCGCTGAGAGTAAACAAGCAGCTACGGCAAGTGAAGTTTATCATTATAACACCGAAAACATTTTTCCTTGGAGTGAGCCATTTCTATCTCTGATTTTATGATTTTGAAAATAAATGAATAAAAAATTTATTCATTTCGAATCCCAGACCAGAAGGTTGCTCTGAGGTACCCTTAGAATAAATAAAAAATTTATTCATTTTGAATCCCAGACCAGAAGGTTGCTCTGAGGTACCCTTAAGCAAGGTATCATCCCCATCACTGCTCTCCGGGCACTTTCAATAGTTGCCCCCTGTTGCACATGTGTGTATGGGTTAAATGCAGAGGCAGCATTTTGTTGTGCTTCACTGTTTGTTGTGCTGCGCTTCACAATGACAAATTGCCACTTTAACTTTCACTCAGAAACCTGCCTCAGACAGCGCTGGTAACATTGTTTCTAGCACTGTGTGATGAAGTGTGTTATGAAATTATACAAATAGACTAAAAAGGGCAGTAATAATCATAACTTAATTTTGTCTTATGTCTGAATTTGGACCATACTTTTACCACCATACCATTTTTATGGAATATGATATCTCATAGATTCAGACCCCACAGAAAGAACGTCAGATTACTGGGCAATCAGTTGTGGTTAGACGGAAGACAGAGTTTGCACAATACCAACTAGTGGTAATAATTATATATATTTTGTGTCATCCACATTCGCACTGCAGCTGTTAAACTAAATGTTAGGACATCTTTAAGGACTGACAATGTTTGGGCTGATAGGATTGTTATGAAAAAGGTGTTTTTTTGGGGGGAGGGGGGTATTTCTTTCTAATTACAGTAACATTAAGTTTTCAATGAGATATTGTGGTTTGTTGTCAGTTGCCAGGCTTTTTTCTACTTCTGGGGAATACTGTACAGCAGAGGTGCAGATTGGAGCAAAAACAGTATTGGTGTAGTCTTCCCAAATAAGCTGAGGGTGGCTGCTGCATGCATGCTTGAGCATGCAGAAGAGCACAGAAGAGGGGAGCTTCACCAGGGGAACTCCTGTCAGTCAGCTTTGCACACACTGCACGCCAAACACGGTAAGATGAGGCAAGGCGCTGGGAGATAGTGGTGCGGTGTGAAACATCATGCATCATGGGAACCCCTGGAGGCACCCAGGAGAATCTGCAAATCTCTGAATTAGTTTTCCTCTGAAAAGCCTGCCTCACTCACTTCCAACTCAAACCTCACTGAATCACATTTCAAAGCTCATCTCTCTCTCTCTCTCAATCTCTCTCTCTCTCTCTCTCTCTCTCTCTCTCTTTCTCTCTCTCTCTCTCTCTATCTCTCTCTCTCTCTCTCTCTCTCTCTCTCTCTCTGAAATTTACCCAGACTGTTTCTTGGAGAATTGGAGAATACATTATTGGCACACCCCAATGGAAAGAATAGACATTAAAGCTGCTCCTGCTTTTTTTTTTTTCTACCTCTCCCTCCTGAAAACCATGTTAACTGAATAGCAATCAATTGTGTCGCCACTTGTTCTGTTTCAGGTGCACCTTTAGAAACTTTAATGTCTGAAGGGACTACAGTTTAAACTGTCCTTTCACTCTCTGTCCTACCCAGAGCCATGCCAAACATTGTGACCATCACTTTTATCGCTTTTCATCTCCCAAAAGACTTCAATGGTCTAGTACAACCTATTCCTCTCTTTGAAGCTGAATCATGTGTCCAGCAATTCTCCCATGTGCTTGTGATTTTTATGGTGGTTTTAGGATGATTCGTAATGTGACCATCTGGTTCTAGGTGATATAAATCTGGTAAGAGCACTTATGTGTATCGATTGCAACTGCAGGAAGGCTAAAGATCCATCAACTAATTCTATTTTCTTTATTTCTTGTATTTTCAATTTTGCTTCAATTTTGGTTAAGAACCACTTCCCCTCTTCCATTTCTCTCTCCCACTTTAAGTTAAGGGTGCCTGCTGTGATCTTCTATACAAACTCTAAATAAAACAGAAGACCTCAAGTTTAGAAACTGGAGAAGAGAAGAGAAGAAAAGAGAAGAGAAGAGAAGAGAAGAGAAGAGAAGAGAAGAGAAGAGAAGAGAGAAGAGAAGAGAAGAGAAGAGAAGAGAAGAGAAGAGAAGAGAAGAGAAGAATGAAATAATTGCTGCAATAATCATTTCTGATTCTTCAAATAAATCCAACATAGATAGTCAAAGAAAAAAAAACACCTCACTAAATCAATATGGGCTGAAAAGAGCCAGTCTGTTAAATTATTCAGCATGTTCATCACAAAATTAATGAGCTCTTGGTTCCTGCAGTGTTGAGTTTCATCCAAGATCCAACCATATCAGAATCAAGATTCCCCGTTACTAGGCTTTAACTTCTGGGAGTTTAAATAGGAGGTTTGGCCAAAAAATCAAATTTACACAACTTCCTTGTTACCATATATGCAGCCAAGATGAGTCTGGTGCCTGTTATAAAGTGTGTTAAATGGCAAAAAGAAATAAATCTGTTGCTGGCAATTTAGGCTTTATGTAGATGTAAAAAGAAAAAAAAACCCAGTGTCTGCTGTTTATAATTAATACTTCCCAGCCACTAGTATTTCATTTTAGTAAAACTGCATGTCGTCCTAACTGCATACCTAAATCACTACAATTTCTCCTTAACTTTTCTTGTGTTTTTTTTAATGTTCATCATTAGCTTACATGATTTCTGACACCAGTATCTGGATGTCTGTTTAGATATACAATCTAATGTAAGCTTACAGTAAGTGGTAAAGTGTCACAACCAAGTCTATTTAAAATTAATTTAAAAAACTTAAAATCTGGTGGTTTGATGACTAAAGTATGTAGTTATGCCTAACTACACCTCTGCACCTAGGTTGTCCTGTTCTTTGTAAGTATTTGATGATCAAGATTGCAGTATTTCTCGTATTTCTTTCTTGTACGCATGTGTAAATGTGTAAATCCCTCTAGATAAGAGTCTGCTGAGTGAATAAATGAATAAATGAATAAATGTAAAGGCAGTTTCTGCATTGCTAATAGATGCCTGTAAACAGTCCTGAAATCTACTTGTGTTATAAATTAGCCTCATCACTTCAGTTCACAGCTAAAGAAGAAAAATGAAGACAGTAGGTAAATCAAGCCTAATAATGCAACAGGGGGCAACCATGTACTTTGCTTATGGCCAAATTGATTTAAGGTAAAAGATGTGAAGGATATGAGCAGTTGCTCCAGCCACTTCCTCTCCCATTATTTTGACATATACATTTCCTCCTTCTTCAGTGACCATGCATCCCGTGCTGGATGCTTTACACATGGTTTGTTTGTAAACTCCCTGTGGACTGAAATCTTTGGTCAGTTTGCTTTCTTTCCTTCATAAAACTTGCCCATCCCCAAAGAATCCAGGCTGTTATCATGTAGCTGACCACAGAATAAAACATAATGCTGCAGGGCCGAAAGGGCTGTGAGTGTCCAGTGGAGCAGATGAAAACTATAAGATGCAGTTTTGCCTCAGGGAACGTATATGCAGAGCCCCTCTCAGTACTGACCCAGGACCCCCAGCATACAAAAAGCACTTAGTCCCACCAGCACATAAATACTAAATGCACGTCTTTTCTGTTCCAAATACAGTGCATTTTTTCAGGGTACTCTGAAGATGTTTCTGGTTGCGTAATCATAGAAGGGAAGGCATAGAGCTTATGAAGTGGAAAAGTAGGCCTGTCATTCTGCAGAGAAGAAACAGGATTCAGAGTGAAAATGGCAGTTCATGATGCCTCCAGGGGTCAACTTTTAGTTCTGATAAAGACAGCAGAGAGGGTGACAGCTCCTCAGAATGCAGGTCTGCCTAGAGATAACAGATTATTGGGTGCCTAGAATAGATGTATTTGGAATTAGTTGGCCTTGCCTTAACTTTGTCCATTATGATTAGAGACTTGACAATTGCACTGGAATACAACGCTGCCATCTATTGGCAGCTACAGAATCTACAAAAACAGAACATTATTCAGAGTTCACAGCACCATGGAAAATGATTGATTCCGTTCATTTTTAAATATTTGCTTTTAACTAAACTAAACGTGTTAGAGATGGTACTTTTTTCTCTTTTTTCCTGGTCTTTAATATTGGCCTTTTTTCATCTCATAAAAAAAGACCACAGAGGGGCGCTCTGAGACTTTCTAATAATAATAATTCAGGATTTAACCCTCAAAAGATGTGTCCCTGCAACGCATACTTACTGCACTGTTCTGTGAAAACTCCTAACAATAAAATGTGAAAAGCAACCATAATAATCAGGATAAACTCAAATTTTTTTCAAATTCCATGATAGTAGTTATAGTCACCTCTATAGTAGTATTTTAGTTATCTATAGTAGTAGTTTAGTTATCCTCAAATATTTTTGAGGTTTTTAAAATGTCAGAATTTCTTGTGAAAATATTTCTAAATAAGCAGTTCAATGGCTCCAGGCAGAATCTAAAGGAACTACAGTTATGGAGACTTAGTGACCCCAGAATGTAACCAACTCCTGGAGCTGCTCAGCTGTGATCTCTGAAAAAAAGCTTTCAGACCGTTCTTCTTTCTTTGTGTGAGGAAAAAGTATACTTGCATTCCCTTCAGGGCAGATGAGGAAGGAAGATGTATTACTGCATTAAAAGTGGAGTTGGGTATTTTCATGCGTGGTTCTACATATTATTTTAACGTCCCCTCCGTTATTCTGATCAACAACCTTCTGTAGTATTTCATTTATGTTTCACTCGTCTTTCCTCTAGGAAGTGTGTGTGGCCTGCAAATTTAGTCAGATTTATACTCCATTAAAATAGGTGATCATGTATCAATAGAAATATTTGACAAATACATTTTATTTGCAAATATTTTTAGGCATACAATAAATTGTGACACACCACTGTTAATAATAATAATAATAAAAATAATTTAAACTTACGAAAAGGTTACATTTCTCACATATTTTCAAGGGTGAGACAATATAATGTAAAAAAAAATTGTTTTGTTTTGTTTTTTGCCTGACTTACAAGGACAATTTCAGTCATAGATAAACACAACTAATAGGACTGCTGCCTGTGTAATCATATTGCCATTGGCTGGTATACAGGGACAAATGAACTACATAGAAAAACATTGTAGTAGTGTGGTGGGACAGGCTGCACATGAAGTCATGCTTCTTGCACTTGGATGAAGTACAGTTCTCCTCTCTGGCTTTTATCATGATGTTGCTCTGCAACCTCTGTCATAGTTTGTTTTGCCATAATCTCAGAGGGTGCGCGGTGTGAAAGGAGATAGCACAGGAACACATTTTCAAATGAGTCGGTTCTTTATATGAACATGTTTAGATCAAGCCTCTTCATTTGTCTTGACTTAAATCCATGTTACTGACAAAATCTTTTTAAACGTTTTTCTCATTTAGCCTACAACAAAACCTCTCTGAGAAAGTACTGCTCTACATTTTTTTTTCTTTTTTTCATTTAATCTTTGGTCCCATTATTTGCAAGATGTACAGTAGAATCTTAGACCCTTTTGACAGAATTAGCATTAGAATTAGCACATACAAGTGAAATATTTTTTCTTATTTAATGTACAGAATCATTGGGTCCACTACTAAAGTCAAGTGCTTTCTGTTGCCAAGATCTGTGCATGCAGACAGTCAGAGTCTCTTTATTTGTGTCCGTACTAAAAGAGTATCAGATCCAGATGTCGCTGCAGAGCCTTTGGAATGGCTGGGACTGAGAATGTGGAGAAGCCTTCCAGTGCTGGAGGTGGAACTGCTGATTAATACCTGATAGTTCACGTTAGTGCTGATAACTTTCCAGGATGAACTGCAAGAACAGCATGATTTTCCAAAGTCAGCCAGGAAGGAAATCGCACGGCTAACAAATCTAAGACCAGTTTTATACACAGAGATTACTGGGATCCATTGTGAAAACCAGTTAATGTGTATTAAATGCTCCAGTGCTTCATGACGGATTGATCAGAAGTCAGAAATTAGCTTTGCTAATTTTTACACTTTGGAGTGTAAGAGCTGAATTTTGTTTATTAATTAGAATTATATAAACAATTCAGTATAAATATATATTTAGTTTATTTAATATATGTTATAGTTAAATGTAGTAAATATATTTTTAATCTACAGAGTCTTTGGCTGTTAAAAATAATGTTAGATTTTGCTTTTAGGGTCTGCATTTCACTCCTATGTAAGTATCTGATTCAGTCTCGTTTGTGTGCTTTGTTTTAAAGAAATTGAATCTTACCATTATAATAAAATTAAATTATGGCAAAAATGATGGGTCCTTTGCCTTTAGCCCCATGTGAGCTGGGAAAAGCTTGAACACTGCCTGTGTCCGTAATCAGGACAAACAATTAAGATAATGAGTGAGAGTGAGTGAGAGATACACATTGGTAGTTTTATAAAACCATAGAATCAGAATGTATACATGTAAACCACCACTGATTAGTAATTTGTTTAGTTTTTCTTAAGCCTGTGGTCTTTAGAGGCATGACAAATAGGAACCATCTTTATAACTGTTTCATAAAATGGAAGAAAATGGCTGACAACTGCATTTTAAAAATGGACCAAATTGTACAGAAATATCTTCAGGTTATGTTGTCACCTGGAAATGCTACACTGGACGTTGATCTCTGTTGGTTTTGAATTTGGTGGGAGAATCTCAAAGTCATATTGTGAAACATAAATGTTCAGTTTGTTCCTTCCTGGTTTGGACTGAAGCTGTCTCCTGTGAAAGATTAGCCCGGTTCAGCATGTTCACCTTTGGAATAATTTGACATATTTTATGATCCATGCTGTTTGTCTGAATTTTACCCAATGCGCCTCCACTGAGAGCAGGAACCACTAGGAACATCTTTAGGGGATTAGTTGTGTTTTGCTTCCAGAAGCATTGTGATACTGTTAAGGTTGGAGCATGGTGTGGTTTGCAGAAAGGGGCGATTCTTAATCCACAATGGCCATCAAGCTCAGAGGTTTCCCACACATTCTCCCTCTCACCATTCAGCTCTCTTCATAATTCATTTAGCACTTTTTCTCCTCCTGTATTAAAAATAAACAAGTAAGACTGAGACAGGCTTTCAGGGCGATACTTTTTCATATGGCTATGTACTATAAAAGTGTCCCAGGTTTGCAATAAAACTATTCTTGTCGTAGACTATTGGCGTGATGGAGGAGAAAGAGAAGAACACAGGAAGCTCATGATGAGAAAGAGGAGACTGTAGAGAAAAGCTAAATGTAGATATACTTAGGGGATAAAATGGAATTAATATAATTTAAAGCCCAAATGAGCTGATTAACCTGCTGAAATGCTGCTTACTTACTGTGTCCTTTCTGCTGATTTATCATGGCACATTTTAAAGTAATGCTTAACAATGAAAGCCCTTATCGAATGGGTTACTAACTTCATACCTGAACAATGCCATCAAACCATACTGAACTGCTGATTATTATTCTCAAATAGTCTTGCTTATGTGGTTTCTGACACTGTATAACATGCTTTTGCAAAAAGGAAAACTATATACTTTAAGTACGAAAAATATAGTAGTACTAATTTTTATAGTACTACTGTTTATTCAGTACTTCTGTCCATTTTCATAGGTAACAGTTCAGTTTTAGCCAAATCATTGATTAATCAGAATCAGTCTTATTTTTAGTGGCAGTGGTGGCCTAGTGGTTAGGGAGTTGCCCCAGCATCCGAAGATTGTGGGTTCGAGTCCCTCGCCAGTAGGTTGCCCTGAGGTACCCTTGAGCAAGGTACCGTCACTGCTCCCTGGGCGCTTTCAATAGCTGCCCACTGCTGCATGGTGTTTGTGTGCGTGGGTTAAACACAGAAGTCCAATTTTGTTGTGGTTCACTGTGTGCTGTGCTGTGACCTCGCAATGACAAGGGTTGTCACTTTCACATAGCCTTTTTCACATATACGGGGGGAGGCAGCACGGTGGTGCACTGGGTACGTCAGGTGGATTGGAGATGCTACATTGTGCTACCCTATGTGTGTGCATGCATATTCCTATATGCAATTCAGGCATACACCGTCACACACATGGGAAAACATCCACCCTTGTAGATATCCATGGATATGAACATTTGTGAATAAATATTAAATATTTTATAAGTGCAGCCAAAAAAAAAAAGAAAAACATGGAAAAATAAGATAATGTTAGTCAAAAGACTCAGTTTGCTTACATGCAACACCTGATCATCAGCATGATAGTGTGAGAAAAGCAACTTTTCTGAAGTTTGATTATTGTAACTTTTTCTTTCTTTTCTGAATGAGGAGCAGAAACTGTTGATAACCACGATTCTTTCTCTGCCTGCTTTTTGGCTGTGGCAGTTTTTTGGTACCGTAGGTATAAAGATGCGTTTTTATTGATTTTTCCCTCTCACCCCTGGTGGAAAGTGAGGGGTTAAAGTGTCGGCCGTGGTCCAGAGGCCTCAAGCAGCTGCACTCGTGAGTGAAAAGAAAACAGGGCTGAGCAGGGGCCTGTCAGGCTCTGATGTACGATTTGTAATGGGATGTTTCCAGACCTCCTCTGTCCATATGGCTGCCGACACGTTCAGAAACACCCACCGCCTACAGAGCCAGCAAGAGCACAGAGCTACATCTGGCCCACAGGCACACACACATGCGCACACACACACACAAACACACACGTACATTTATATACATAGAAACATGAATACACACATGCACAGATGCACACTCAATTACACACAGGTCTACACACATACACACTTCTTCTAATTTCTATTTTACTCCATTTTGGGATATTTATCTTAGTACTTGAATAAGCTGTTCAGACAATCAAGTGAGTGAAAAAGTACTGAAATTTCTGCATGAGAGAGATGACAGTCTGGCTGCTACAGTTTTTCTTTAATACTGAGTGATGCACCCGGGAACAGTGCAAGCTGTGACTACAAATAAAACTACAAAAAAAAAAAAAATTCTGTAACTGAAGCCATACCAAATGAGAGATTATGGGTCTATACAGGACTGTATTGAGCTCTTTGGGTGCATTAAAGGCAACTATAAGTAGGCACATGAGCTACTAATGAGCTGAGAGAAAAATCCCTGTAAATCTCTGCACACTTTTAAAACAGTAGCTAGTGTAGCGTGTGCTTCTTATTTTCACCCTTGCTTTGAATATAAAAACAACTTCTGAATGAGCCTAAGGTATTCATTGAATGCCCTGCTCCTTAAATCAAACTTAGTGACGTATGCATCTGCATCCAACATGTCATCCCAGCAGCCATGTTTCCCAGATTGCTGTGCATGCTTGAGCCCTTTGCAGCAACTCCTCACACTCTGCAGCTGTTTGTCTCACCACCCTGACAACTCTCCAAAATTCTCTGGGAATTCACAACACGGCTGTTTCTGCTTGCCATATCCGGTGTAGTCACTTCGGAAGAGCTACCCAGAGTAAATGTCCATTTGAATTTATCAGATTAGGAACTGTTGAAAAAAATCCTTCCTGACCTATCTTGAAGATTGACCTAAGGTCCATTCACAGCCTACACACATGTGGGACGGGTTACAGTACTCTTCTATTGTAGCAAATTTTGTATTGTTTTCTTTCAGGTTGCATGAGTGCAACATTTGGACTGATGCTGTGAAAGTGTGCATTTGCAGATGTACATAATTTAGGAATTTCCAATTTTGCAAATGCAAACTGATCAGTTCACTGAGGCGTGGGTTCGGTATGAGTAGTTCTCTAGGGAGGTGGGAGTAGCAAAAAATCCTACTCAAGAAGGAGGAGGTAAAGTAAATTATTGTACAGTTAGAGGAAGTGATTGTCTGCAGTAACAAATAGTGAGTTAATCACTATAAACTTTGAACTAGGTAGGGTTCAAGTGGGTTCAAATAATGGACCCTTTCCTAACCCTGAGAGCAAAGTACTGTCCCTAAACACTGCTCTAAGCGTGCTGGATGTATGGCTGCCCTCTGCTTCTCTTTGGTGGGTGGGTTAAGTGCAGAGGAAGGGGGGAAGTGGTGGCCTAGTGGTTAGGCACTTGACCCTTGCCGTCCCAAAGCAGTAGGTTACCCTGGTTGTGGATGTATAGCTGCCCACCTCTTGGGTGGATGGGTTAAAATCTGAGGAAGTATTTTGTTGTGGTGTTGTATCAATGACAATATTCTGTGTATGTTTTCTAAGTGGTGAGGTTTGCAGGAAGAGTGACAGATCCATTTAAAGTAGAGCTTGGATTACATCAAGCTGGAGCTGGAGGAAGTTGGTGGTGGTCTAGTGGTAGGATACTTACCTATGGACCTATGGCTCAAGAGGTCCCAGGTTCAAATCCCACCTACCATCACTGGGTCCCTGAGCAGTCCCTGAGTGTCTCCAGGGGGACTGTCCCTGTAATTAGGACATGGAAGTTGCTCTGGATAAGAGTGTCTGCTAAATGCTTTAAATGTAAACCCCTGCTTTTCTGTCATGTTCTCCTGCTCTCTAGAAAATTGTCCCCTGTTGACAAAATGTTCTCATTTTTTTTCAACAGTTCCTAATCTGATTCACAATGAAAGTCTGTCATTCACACATTCTCTATTTTTCAAATTACAGTTTTACCTATACACAGGATTCATTTGACTCAACGGTACATGGAGGACTGCCATTAGAATAGTGCTATTTAGAGGCTAGCACTATACATCACTCAAAAATGAATCTGCTCTCTATTAATACATTGGTGCTTGAAAGTTTGTGAAACTTTTTAAGTTCTCTATATAACTGCATTGATATGATCTAAAACATCCAATTGAGGAAATTCATCAGTGGAAAAAGTATGTGAATATTTGCTTTTTGTGTGACACCCTGTACATCGGCTTACATAAATCTTAGTCCCTCCATACTGAGCAGCTTCAACTCAGGCATGTTAGCAGGTTTCAAGGTTCAAAGTATTCTACTTTCATATTCTGAATGATGAAACTTTAAATTTCATAATTATAATAATCCATAAGGAAATTGCTTTCTTTTTGATAATCCACAACAATTCCTAGTCATTCTTTTAACATTCTGAGGTAGAACAACTTGTGTGCTCAAGGTTGTGGTCTTGGTGACCCACTTTCTCTTCAGTTCATGGTCTATGTTCCTTTAGAATTCAGTGGTATTAGATCAGAATTCATTCCATTAATAAAAGCAGGCCATCCAAGCCCAACATAAATGTCTGAAACCAAAATGTTCTGTTTAGGTCTCATGAATCCAAAACCCCATAACCTTCTAGTCTGTCCATGTGATCTTTAGAAGGGGAGTGATTTTTTTTAGACAGCAGTGGTTTTCACCTTGGAACCCTGCCTTACACGGCATTGTTTTATTCTGTTATTCTGATGCTGGCTTACATTAACCAATGTAAAAGAGATTTTCTTGCTTAAAAATGACCCTGGGCTCCTTTGTGACCTTGATGATTATTACATGCTCATGTATTCTTTTTTCTGTTCTTTTAAGTCCTTAAAAATGGTAAAAAAAAAAAAAAAGATCTGAACGTAACAGGGTTCCCACTCACCTGCTTATCATTGCTTTAATTAAGAAAGAATCTAATTTCACGTTCAAATGAACTGGTAATTCTATAATTAGACATGCGTTTGCTGCTTATAGATACACAATATTAGATCATTTTGCCCAGTAAATAAATCCATGAATAAATAAATGTTCGTCTCATTTGTTAAAAGGGTGTTGCGTGTCTAAGTGTTGTGTAAAAAGTGTTTTAAAAATGTACAGAGGGTGCTATGTTGTAGGTCAAATATGCAGAACACTCAGGTAACACTGTAGGTGATTTTAGACTGAGGAAAAAGCTATTGAGGAACATCTCATACAAACACCAGAGGATTCTTCCTCCCTAAAGGACTGGAGGAAGTCCTATTCTCTCACCTTTGACTTTGTGGCAGTTTTTAAAGAGCCACATACATCAACACCGACACAGCTGATTGTCCATGACCATATCCTCTTCACTTAATGCCCCTTCACAGTCAGAGCCCACAGCCACATCAGCCTCATAAAGGACCATTACCTACTAGAGGGCAAGCATACCTGCTTATGGCCATATAAAAAAAAAATACTCAAGCCCAAAGAGTGAACAGTGATCAGCCATCCAAAACATTTTCAAGTTCATTTTATGAAAAAAACAAAGAAAAAAGTTTAACATTGTTTTTTTTAAGTTTTAACATTTTTAATGCATCACATCAAATTTAATGGTAGAAAAAGATCCTTTTAGTGGAAGCAACAATTAATGTATAGGTTTTAGTTTAAGCACTACCACTTAAAGGCACAACCCATGTCAAAAACATCACCCCTTCTATTTCAAAGCAACTAAACAAATAACAGATGAAACCAAACTATTTTTCTTTAATAAATAAAATTCCCTAATAAATTCATTTTAATTATTGGTATTTTTTCAAATAAAACAGAGAAAAGAGTTACTGAATCAGTCAGTTTGTAGGAAAAATATGTCCTTGCAAATCTTAAAAGTTGTACTTGGCTAACTGAAAGGAAACATGGCCCAACAAAAGAGTTTTCCAATTGAAACAATGGAAAGGAATAAAACCTCTCCTTCAGAAATAAAATCCAACACAGAGTTTGAAAAAAGATTGCTGGTTTCTTGTTCCCACTTATTTATGCTATGAGACTGATATCAAGCAAAGAACAAGAGGAGATGGCAATCATTACCTCAGGAGTCGATACACAGATGTACCCTCAATAAAAATGGCTTGGTGGTGGTGAAATAATTTTTTTCAGGGTAATTATCTCAGCTTGCCTTGCAAGAGTGTTAATGTTTTTTAAGGAAAGGCATTTATTTCAGTAACATGGCCTGCAAGCCATCCAGTCTATCACGGTAGATGGCGCTCCGCTCTGACTGACCACACCTGCCCCAATGAGTCAGAGCACAGCGTCAGTCATTCAAACGGGTGATCTTTGTTGTAACAGTGGTGCTTTAGTTTGTATCTTTGTTTACATTCACTATGCCTAATAAAGCTAAGAATAAGCATCCCGGCTATGCACTTATGTCCTACCCACAACACCCCAGCGTTACACAATCCCTTGTGTAAAAAAGTCTATTAAAAGGATCCATTCTGCAAAGTTTAGCTATCAGCAGCATAATGGAGAATATTGTTAATCAATAATCAATAAAGAATGACATTTGATTAAAATGTAAATATTAATAGGATTTTTTCTTTTTATTTTATGTTTGTTTGATTTAGGAAAAAACTCATTCTCATTCATTCAAAAGACTGAATTTTATTTAATTGAAGTATCCTTTACAAAGCCAGAGTTTTAAACTATCTATTAGCTTTCCTCAGTCTGGTTCATTGAATAAATTTTAATTAACTTTTGATGTACTAATTGATAATAATTGGGTAATTGTGACTGCATTTATGGACCATAATTGAGGAAGCCTCAGATTTCGTGATGGGAGCAGAGTACAGGGTGGCAGGCAGGAGAAGTGGCCTTAATCAGAATCAGTTTCCTTAGTAATGTGGAACAGCCAACAGTGTCACTATCCCAGTCAGTCTGCGTGGACTGCCAGGCAGGTGGGTTTTTATGAGGCTTCCTCTAAAATGGCTTCAAATGACTTCACTGGTGGGTCAGGGCCAGCTTCCATCAGGGCTTGGGGGAGAATGGGCAATTACTGGGGGAAATACCAAGAGCAGCCTTCAAAACCACCCAGCCAGGGCCAAGTGTTACATCATTAGAGAGCAATCACCACACACACATACACACACTCATGTGAGGGCTTTGTGAGTGCTGCCACTCACTGGGTGAAAGCAGAAAGCAGAGCAGATGTCTGTCACCCAGGTTTATGGTCCAGACCTGGTGGTATTTAACTGAGAAAACTCTCCAGCCTAACAGTGGCGACACCACAGACATATATCATATAGGCCTGGCTTTAAGGTACTGCCATAGCCATAGACTGTTTTACTTGCGCTCTTTTATAACAGATGCAATTAAACGCTGTCCCATTCAGCCATTCCAAGTCCTTGGTCTTAGCCACAGTTAATCGACTGGAGCGACTTCAAAACCCCCTCCTTGAAGCTAAAGCCATGGCCATTCACATCAAGAGACCAGATTATTATATTGTTAACATATTTTTTCACTCTAAGTAATGGGTTCCCACATAATCTCCACTGCTGCTGGGTGAAAAATCATTACTGCCATAGGAGGTGCCTTGGAGAAAAACCATTGACAAACTGGAGGCCTGTTTTCTACATTGTTCACCCAAACAAAACCTTTAGACATATACATGTAACTGTGTTGCTTAGGAACATTGGGTAGATCATCACCATTGGTGGATAATTTCTGTGGTGCATACGATATGATAACAGCAACAGAATGAAAACTTAGAGTACACATTGTAGAACAATATCTGCTATTTTATAAAAACATTTATACTATATGAAGAGATTATCTGATCATCTAAGTAAGTGAAGTATGAGGCATACATTTTTGAAGAACGTCAAGATATTGCTATAGGTTTATATTAACTTTGTAGTGTGATAAATTAACCAGTTTTATAACATATCACAAGAAATATGCCCAAATGACCTCTTGTACATGTTGACTTTTTGAACTATTTCAAAAAGGTTTTTGAAATAATTATACACTGATTTTTAATTCTGATACTATTTGTGAGAAGGCATATGAAATGACAGAATATATGGTTTGTGGAAATATTTTTAATATTTTTAAGTTAAAATATTTTTAATATTTTTAAGTTTAAAAAAATTCTAATATGGCAAATACTGAAATCACCAGGTGCAGAGAATGTCTGCTTGACCTGAGGTATCTAATGGTATCTTATTTTTTTTTTACTTGACCTGTTGATGGTACTTAAGTGCTCAAGGAGCAAGAGTGAAAGTTGATGAGGAGATTCAGGAAATTGTCCCAAATCATTGTGCCAAATTTCACAAATTTTTATCATATGATTGTAGGGACTGGCTTAGACACCTTATCCAGAAGAAAAAGAAAAAAGAAAAGAAAGACAATGCTAACATTAAGTCTTTTCAACAAAAAAGGAAAGAAAAAATAGTTTGTAATTGTTTGTAATAGTTTTTTAATTAACTGGTTAAAGATGATAGATATATCAGCCCAAAAAAGAAGTGAAATAAACGTAAAGCTGCTCCATGTCTTAGAAAAGCTATATCCATGTGTAGAATGTAGTTCAAATTTACAAGCTCTTCTCATGCCTTTAATCATTGTTATCTGAATGCTTGACATATAACTCAAGCCATTGATATATACTGCTCACTTTTCAAAAAAGTAACAGCTATTTTTCCAAACTAAAACCATGTAATTTTGGAAAAGGCATCAGTGCCAATAAGCTGTATCCTAAATCTTTGATTCATCTTTTATATTTGTGAGGTTATTTGATGAGTATATGGGCGTCAATGTCATATAAATCGTTTGGGGAGGAACTCTCTGCGGATTTTATCACCTGAGACGGAGAGCAACAGATGGGCTGAAACAATAAAAGGCGCATCAGGCCTCACGTGTGAATCACATCAGCACTCCCTATCTCGTTAGCGCCAGACATGCGTAATTGATTCCAGATGTGGGATGGGCAATCCAGGGAGGATGGCAAGTAATGAGGGGTCACTGCAGCCTCTGCCACACGTTGCAGCTTTATGCTCAGTTGGATCCTTCAGCTGAAGGGGAAACATCGACACGGAAGGTGTCCAGAGCACAATTTACAGTCTACCATTTACAGATGAGCTTCACAGGAAAAATGTACAGAAGGTGTACACATATAAACTCATGCACGAATATACTTGATTTTATAAAATGAACATTTTCTGTATTGCTACTGTCAAACCAAAATCTGATAACTTCACCTGTCCTAAATATTGTGGAAATCTTCTTGGTTAATGTTCCAGTAGAAATTGTTCAAAATTGGTGCTTTTTCCTTCTCCTGAAATATGTATGGTTTTGGTTGTGCAGTCAAAATATCTCTGTATTATATATTCATAATTTTCTTAGACTCCTCCTAAACATGAAAGGTTTTTATCATTAAAACCATGGTAATTAAAGGCAATATTCCACATTTTATTATTATATTTCTTTTTCTGTGATCCACTTGAGCATTTATGAGATTTTATGAACCAAGAACATAGACTTCATTGGCTGTTGTTCCAATGCCACTATTCTGTTCTCAGTGGCTGAAATACGTCTTTAATATCAGCCATAATGGGTCGAGCTAAACTGTAGCAGGCTGAAAAGGTGGAGAGAAATGCACTGGTTTTCATGAGATCTCAAGAGTTCTTTACAGTATATGGACTGTATTGGCTGGAAGCTTCATCAGTAGTTATATTGTGCATCAAATGTATTTTGTCCAGCAGCAGTACTCAATTTTTAAAACCTCAGAAGACTTCTTCTTCTCCAGCACCTTGTTTTAACAGTGGTAAAACTCTGTCACTAATGCACTAGAACAGAAATCTGCTCGCTTGTGCTTTCATCCTGCTGAATTACTGCCTACTGCCTGCTGAAATATCTCTTGAAAAAATACAACTTTCATCCTCCCTCAACAGCTTGTTCAAGCAGATGAATCACTTATATTAAAGTTTTCACAAAGTTTCGCAGGGTTGCACTCAAAACACAAAATGAATAATGAGTTTTCTTTTTAAACGTATTTGAATACCCTGTCTTCAACCATTTCGTGTCACAGTATCTTGACACTTTGTGTCAAACAATATTAATTCCTTAAGCCATGAGGTCAGTTAGGATAGAAAATCACAGCAATTCCAAACTCTTACTTTTACACAGAGCAACATTTTCATTCAACTTTATTACTGCACTACTTAATTTGGCAATATCAGACAGCTACCACACTGATGTCATTCGAAAACTGCATGCACTACCTAATGTATGTATTCTTTTATAGCATGATGGCACAATTCCTCAGAAACATTTTGTTCAACATGCCAGACCACCAAAAAGCCATAAAGTTGCTTTAAGCCCATGCAATAGTCATGTGGACTATAGCTAAGGTTATTTTGCCTGGAAAGCTCTAGTGATTGATGAGACTTAAGGATAATTCAGACAGGAAATGGTTGATCTTACCACACAAATATTTTCCTTGTCCTCTTGGACCACCAGCACTCATTCTCAATCCCCAGGAGGCACAGGGAGAATCCTCTCAGACAGGAAGAGGAAGAGGCTAGCGCTCTCCTGAGCAAAGGCCTGGATCAGTCAGATGGACTCAGGAAGCAATACATTCAGTATCTGAACAACATGACAAATATATAGAACTTTACTATGAGCTGAAACCACATTCAGGAAATATGTATTAAAAAATCCTGAAATCTGTTTAGGATCATGATTCTGCTGCCAATTGCTTTTAAAGACAAAGGTTCCAAGATGAAAGTATTCTTCGGAATGTTTCATGTTCCAGGGTTCTCAAAGTGATGTCTGATGATCTCCAGGAGTCCATGATGTATAACTATGGGGGTCCCCAGTTTAATTATTATCTTTATTTTAATGATATGATGTGAATATTGCACATTACATCCAAATTAAACCTTTTTTGCCAATTCTATAGTAAACCTTTACATGAGTCATTGTCCTCTGCTCATTATCGGCTAACACTGAATAAAGAGTGGCTGGTCTTCTTAAAACATGTGTACAATGATTTTATTGCACTTTTTACCATCTGCATTGCAATGAACACCATTTATGCACACTTGCTGAGCTTATCATAAAAAAATCAACAGCTACAGGTTTGTCTAAAGTGCATAACATTTAAATAGCTGAAATTCTTTTTTTTTTTTATAGTATAAGGGTTCCAAAGCCAAAAACACATGAGAAAGTCTGCCTTGAAAAAGAGTTCAGTGTTTTAAAAGGAATCACTTGTCAAATGAGCTAAAACGTAAGGCTGAAGAATCCTTTTAAGAACATTCACATACATAGCTTTACATGCAACCTATATACAAGCAAAGAACTATTTAAGAACTTTTTTATAAAGAGTACATGTGAAAAGGGTTTTTTTATAATAGTAATTACAACAAACAGTGAACCTCTCAAACCATTTCCAGATATTTTGTTCAATTTCAGACATTTCTAAAATAGCTTTCTAATAGTCTTTGGTGTACATTACAACAAAAGTGGCACCGTCTCACATTCAGATACATCCATACACCTCTAAACTGGCAGGTTTGGTATAAATTATGAGTAATATAGCAACTAAGCTAGTGAAGTTATGATAAATATGATGAAAAATATCCTTTGGCTATAAATCTTGACTCACTCCCTGGACACAAGAGCAAACTGCAAAAACAGATACATGTAAAACACACACACACACACACACACACACACATGCATAAAGTGAAAGAGTACACTAGTGCAACCCAGCAAAACAATAATGGCTTATTGTTTGAGTTTGGGTAGCAGACACAGGTCTGATTGTATCCCTGTGGCCATTAAGTCTTCTCCTGAGCTGCTTATGGAGATCACAGCTCCTGTCTCTGAAACCTGAGTCCTCTCAGGGCGGTTAGGAGAATGTCTGCTGGACATCAAGCCCCATATTATGGCTTTAGAGGGATTTTCTACTATCTGCAATAATTTAATGATGAATGTGAGGTTGAAAAAGGATACATTGATTAATACAAATATAGGCTTCAAATGATTTATTTAAGATTTCATACTGAACATGGGTTCCCTACAATGTTTTAAATGATCCTCTGATACAAATAAATTATCTCTTGACGTTTTGAAAGCATTAATCAGTTACTTCAATGCTTTCATGTTTTTTGTCACTTATATCCATACCTACATTATGATTTAACACAAAAATGATTTAACACAAAAAAGCAAAGAAGGCTGATTGAATTCTATCAAACCTCATTAAATTAAAAACTAAAAGAAATGTTTTACACAGTATATTAGTATAGCTCTTTATTTAGATCTCTGATTACACCTTTTGAACTTTTGCTCAATACTGTTTTCTTTAACGAGGAAATAAGCATCTGAATGGACCAAAGGTTGGAGAAGAAGCAGTGAAAGCAGGCTTTTCTTTATAGACTCCTTCTTAATTCTGACTGAGTTTTATTATGGTAGGGAATGATGAGATTACTGTGAGAATATGTGGTTTGCCAACAGCTGGTCCACAGACAGCCTAACGCCTTTAGTTTGCTTCCTCCGTGCTCATATGTTGAGGTAAGAGATGCATTACCTTGGCATCTCGCTTGTACTTGGGACTAATTACATGCTTGTAAAGTTTAGTGGGGCCTACACCTAATGATGGACCACCCATCTGTCTCTGCAAATAAGTTTTGGCACATCGTGCTGTGTAGGCCACCACAAAGAGGGAGGCAGTTCTTCAATTTCATGCAGTGCTACTGACTCCAAGGTTATCTTCTTCATGAGGTAAGCAAACTGCTAAGATGTCAAGATTGGGTGGTGAGGGGGGTGAATTAATTGCTGTCGAGTTTCACTTTTTGACATCGAATATTTCAGCGTCATAGCAAAGCCAGACTATGTGCCAAATAAAATATACACGAAACACTGGACTCGATTAGTCCAGAAGGCAAGATCAGCATAGTGGGAAATAAACAACTCTCAGATGTGTTTACTGTGTCTTATGTGCATTGGCTGGCCTTGAAAATGAATGGAGCCAAAACTCCAAATAGCGTTATTATTTTCTTCTGTAGAAGCATAGTAGAAGCATCACTGTAGGTCAGCATCTATCAATCAGACCCCAGAAGCAAGGATTTCCAAACAATTGCCTCAATTAGATGGCACATATAAATAACATGGCTGCCAAAGTCTTAACATCAATGTCAGGTTGCTGAGCCTGTTGTCAATTCTGCACCCCCCACCCCCTCTCTAGATGGGTTGGGGGGGTGTTGATGCAAGGTGTCACTGGAAGGAAGTAGGAGTGGTCACTGAGGGGAAGGCAGCACCTTCTGGCAATGTGTTCCAGCTCAGGCAGGGGCACATGGAATGCTATGGCAGCTGACTTTCTATGCAAGGAATGCTGAAGGCCTCGTATCTGCATTTCCTTATACAGTGGCTATGTATGACTCCTTTAGGATGCTGGGTAGCTACCACATCAGACAAGACAGATATCAAAAGATGAAGGTATTGTGCACATATTTATACATCAGCAAATCGACAGATCCTAAATCGGCATTGCTATTCACAAGCAGGAAAGACTGGAATCATGAAGAAGTCCCCATGTGACAGTGGTATCAAGTGAGCCATTGATTTGCAATCTGCTGAGTAACTGGACACCTTGTCAGTCATGTTATCAATGGGGTGTGAAGGCTTTTGGTATTTGGCACATGAGCCTCTTCACTCCTTGTGCCAACTTAAATAGCAGCTTAAGCCCCAGGACATTGGACAAACTGTTCTCTGTCATCGCAATACTTCACGCTGTCTCCACAACGCCACCGCCAAAAACACCAAATTTTAAAAGAGGGAGAATTTAGTGGAAAACCTGCATAGAGGAAGTCAGAAAAGCACCTTTAAAACAGTTTTTTGAACAGAATAAAGCATATGGAGATTTGCTTTATTAATACATATAATAGTCTATTGAAAGCTCTCATAACACAGAGGTTAAAGAATAAATAAATCCTCACATCTGTGTATGGGATGAATAGTGAAGTGCAAAGCTGAATTGGCTTCCTTGTAGCTTTTGGCATGTTGCCGACAACTGCAGGGCGAGGGAAAAGTGGTGTACCTACATTTTCACACCATCATTTTGTTTAGTTTGCAACAATAAACACCATCATGTTCTTATTGGCCACGCTCACTTAGTGAGTTTCAGAGCATTTCATTCAGTTTCATTCATACTGCATGTGTAGCTTTTGATGAAGAAATGCAGTATGAAAGAAAACTAAAGCAGTCTACTCATGCTACTCTGTAGTTACACATGCCGCACAGCGCTGTTTGTGTTATATATTAGAAGATTCTTGTCTTACGGAAGAAACTTTTCTTTTAATGTTCTCTGTATAAGCTCTGTATGAATAATTCTGTGGTTTAGAATCTTAGTCCTAGATAGACATTTAAGTCATTATTTTGGATAACATGAGAATAAGGCCCACAGCTAAATCATACCAGACGATTATTAGGAGCAACATTGTGATATGTATAAAACAATCACACAAAAAATACATACTTAAGGTCATTTTAGTAGTTTACACTTTGCTCCTCCAAATAATTTGTGAGATATTTCACTTTGACCCTAATTAGTTTAATGTCCTAACCCTAGGACATTGATTGTGGATTTTTAAAATTCCAATTATTAAATTACATGAAAAATGACAATATATTTTTGACATAATGACATAATTTTTACAAATATATATTATTCTGCAATATTTTTGCAGTCAAATACATTTGTCCTACAACCTAAATTATAACCATTTCATCTGCATTTTCACACAAACATGCCCACACGTCGGACGACCTTTCTGACTCTTTGCAGCATGCGGAGCCTCCGCCGCTGTTGATGTTATTTCACGGCCCCATGGGTCCTGCTGCAGTGCAGCCTCTCCACATCCTGAGTGCTGGGCTGCTTTGTCCGCCCTCCAACCTGCATGGCCAGGAACTTCCAGTCACAGGCCAGATTTATGAAGTTGCGCTCCGCCAGGGGCTTGTCCCACTGCAGCCACACCAGGCTTGTTCTTCAAACAATAACATCCAACTGCACGGGAAGGCTTACACTCTCCCTGCCTTTCTTATTCTCTTTGGTCTTCCAGCTTTTATTCTTCTTTTCTCTTACTAATTAAAACAAGATACTTTTTGAATTCCTGGTGTTGACCACTAGAGTAAAGCCTACCTGATCATCCTGTTGAATTCTAACCAGGTTGACCTTCTCATGCTCCATTTACCACTGTGTGCTTTCATAACACACATGAAAAACATGAAAAATTCAATCTTATCTAGTGAGAATGAGCTTTTGCCAAAATTTCTGCATTCATTAAAAAAATTTGAAAATTGCAATAAATCGTTTCAGTATTTTCTTTGCTTATTTGGATGTGGTACATTCTGAATATGATAGGTATAAAAGAACCTATTTGTGGATAAAGCATGTATAGCCTAAGTCAATGGTCCTCAAAGTACTGCTTTATAGGCACTGAAAGAAACAATAAGCAGTATGAAATCATTTTGTTTTCTATCCTGCACAAATACAAAAATAGGTTATTGTAATGGAGAAACTTTAAGGGAACTGAAGGCCAAATCAAGCCTGAGCCAATATTAAACACACCATGAAAGGTCGTTAAAAAGTGTGCCAAAATCAAAGCATATCACTCCCCCTTGCCACATTATCTGCCTGCTAAGAGGGCTGTAATCTGAGTTTATTATTATTTGGCAGCACAATATATCTTACCTAGATGATGCAATTGCATTATCGATGTAAACACAAAGATTGAATCAGACTGGGGTTGGCCATTGCTCAGTATTAAAGTACTCAAAAAAACTGGCGGCAGTAAAGCCAGCTCAGGACAACCCTAGTGTTTAACCATGTTGTGGACAACTACTGACTGCTGCACTGAGTGTAAAGAAAAGTGAGAGCTTTCAGATTTCATCAAACTCTCCATGCCAGGCGATTACCAGAAGAAAGGATATGGGATGTGACTTTCGTCCTACACTATTTAAGCTTTTCACTTCACTCAAATAGTCCCAGCAATCCCACTTTCTCCTTTCCCCTTTTGCTTTCTTCAGATTGCCTCCCACTCAAACTGGCCCTCTTTCACTCTCCATCTCCCACTTTCCCCCATTCTGTTCCGGACAGTTTAACACATGCCAGACCTCAGCAGCAGTGTGTGTGGAGGAAGCAGGGGTGATGAAAGACCAGTCAAAACATGTGCAGGGAATTGCCATTAGCACATGTGGCTTTCTCCTGGGTCTAATAATGCAAGTGGACTCCAAGTGTCATGCATGTGGGGTGATTAAGGTGGATGAGGTGCATCCACTATGGTGCTTACTTTTTTAATAAAGAGTATGGATACTAAAACACACAGGTGTGAGGACCCCTATCATTCCCACATGTTCTGGATAAAGTAGAGGTGGCACTTTTCTGTGACTGAAAACATGATTTGTTTCAAGAAACTTCGGGTCATTAGGTTAAGAGTCACTCGTCCTCTTCTACAGGAAGACACGTTACAGGATTATTACATGAGTGAAAGAGTGCGCTGTATGAAGTTCAACTTGACCTAAGACTTTTGAGGCCATACCACTCTCCAGTGTCCTTTATTACAGCACTTGTGAAGACAAAGTAGCCTGTGTTTCTCAGCCAAGGAGTGCAGACCATCACCTCTGACTAAGTGATATTTACTGAGACCACACCGAGAGATGGTGGTTGTTTGAATTAGACATTACAGTCTTTAATAAATGATTGATACTTTCGTATGGACACTTATCAAACTGGTTTATAAAACCTAATTCAGTCTGGATTTACTGGAGAAGTCCTGTAATCTAATCTTTGTAGCACTGTGGGGGTGCTGGCAACCCTGAGAGATTTTTGGTAAATGTGTTAGGTTCAGTATAGATTTTACTAGAATAAAATGGTTTAAAGTTTATCCAAAATAGAAAGAGGTCTGAGCTTGTAACTTACAGAATGTAAATGATCTTCTGCCACTATAATGCTGCTAGATACCACTGTACTGAGTCCATGCCTTGATCAATTAGAGTTGTTTTGGTGACACAAAGAAAACCTTTTAGACAAGTTGTCCTTGAAATGCCCTGTTGTATCAACAATCCATGAGCCGAAAGGGCAAGAAAGAGAACACAAGGGTTCTCAATTGTCTTATTCGGCACTGTCCTCCACTGTAATATGATGAATTACAAAATCATATAATGACTTCTTGAACTCAGTTACCCACAGTGTTCCCTTCTGAAAATTTTGGACATGCCATTGTGAGAGGGCTGCAATCACAGAGGCACTGAATTATTGACTGTATATATGATACGTGTTTAGGATTGTTGGTTTGGAACATGTTGCATCTGTTCCTTCCACCCTCTTCTTTCACTGGAAAGGCATTTATGAAAATAGGATATTGCATTCACTGTGTTCACTTTATGTGGTTTTCATGTTTGGGTCTATGTAGGATGTACTCTTACACAATGAAAATACAGTTATTCTATTACAAACAATATAAAATATTTATATATTATATTTGACTTTCACTTTTTCTCTTTTCTTCATATTTTCTTTCTCTTATAAAGCTTGCACAAAAAGCATTTCTTTATAAATATAGAATTAACTGTGATTAACTCTACAAAGTAATGTGAATGATGAATGATTTAAATGTTGAGGAACTTTAGGAAAGGTTATATCTCCAGCTCTTAAAATTCTCCTCTCATCCCTCTTTCCAGTGTTCCTCAGTCCACCATACTGTTAAACTGTCCTCTTCCATGCATGGACAAATCCTTAGCTGAATGTACTTTGGAAAATTTTATCCATGGTTAGGTATCGAACTACATAATGATCTATCCAATACTGGTCAATTTGTTTGACACTGTTGTTTTCTAGATCTTCATCAGTTGTCAATTTCTAACCTCACTTCATGGTGGTTTGTATTAATTATGCTGTTCTTAACCCTCCAGTGAAACTGAGATATACTTTACTATGCATCCTGTACTATCACTGTCACCATGGCGGTGTTTCTGCTGTGGCACTACCCAAATCATTTAAGCTCCTGTGGAAAAATGTTTTGTTAGTCATCCTCAAGTCCTTCATCAGTGTTCAGTATCTAGGCATAGGACATTGTTAGCTGGATATGTTTTGGTTTATAGTCTATTCTTAGCCCATCAGTGACATGGCTCTAAATGCTCCAAGGTGAACCAAATAAGTGGGGCTCATAGCTGTCTGTTCTAGTTGTAGTATAACTTTGTGTATTATATTGAGAGAAAGATGCTGAGGATGGAGCAGGAAAGAGGAAAAGAGGAAGGCCAAAGAGTTGAATAGATGTTTATAGATGTTGTGAGAGGGGACATGCAGACAGTTGGTTTGAAGGACGAAGATGCAGATGAAAGGAAGAAATGAAGATGATTGATCCACTGTGGTGAGCCAAAATGAGAGCAGCCGAAAGGAGAAGAAGAAGAAGAAGCATAACTTTGTATAAAGTGCTGATTTCAATGCATAAAATATGTACAATGAGACATTAGTTATTCTGCAGTATATTAATAGTATATGTTACTAAACAAATGGATAGAAATAAAGATCTGAGACACTAATAATTTTTGTTTTTAATTTTTGTGGAGGCTCAGGCTTTGTAATTGTTAACATATGTCATGCAAACACATGTAAAGTTGAAAGGAAATAATTTATCAATTTTTATGTAGATTTAATTTGTTCTTTTTAATGTTTTTCAATCAGTCCCAGTACGTTCACAACTGGGACTGATTGGCTTGAAATTCGGCAAGAATATTTAATTAAATGAAGAGAAAATGTCTGGAAATCACAAAACTGGATGCAAACATAACATTAAATAGATCTGTGGTCTGTCTTGTCCATTCATAAGCTCGATAACTGAAAAAAAATGTTTAGACATCAATTTTACATTTTCGACATCAAATCCATGTTTCGACATCAATTTTACATTTTCCAGGTGTAGAGATTATCTGATTTTCAGACATTTGAATTGTGGGTATATACAAGAACTTTCTAACAAAAGCTGTAGCACATCCTTCAAGACCGGCCCCCTACAGTGATATCGTTAACATCTGAGGTATTTATGATGCCTCTGTTCGGTGGGACAGGTAGGATGACTTGCTCTGTGAAAGCCTACAGCTGAACATCTGCCGGCCTTAAAACATCTGGAGGGATCAATAAATTATGGTTTCCTTTAGTAATTCTTTTACAAAAATGTTTGTTAGCATTTTCATCTTCAGGGTTTCTTAAGTTGTGGATCACTTATAAAGCAAAGTATCAGGTTATCTGATTATACAAAAATCCAGATAGCAAGAAAAACCAAGAAGCGCAAAGTCAGGAAACAGAAACAAAGCAGACTAAGTTAAAGTACCTGTCATTACACTAAATTGGGTTTCAGCAATAATATAAAAATGCCTTCTTTATGTTGTGGGGAGTCTTTGATATCAGACAGACCCATTTCTTGCAGAAGCACAAATTGGAACTGCCTGGGACAATTTCCTTTAAACACAATAGAAAAGGCTTCTAAGGCTTCTTAGTAAAGTGTCATATTCCTCAATCTAAAATATACCTAGTCCTGTTAAACTTGACTGTGTTAATAGACCAAGAAAATAGCAAAGTTTTCTAATTTTCCAATATGTTGTGGCTTGGCATCAATTACACTGATCTTAGATGCATGTCCTACTTGCATTTCTTTCCATATTAGAGAAGAAAATTGAAGGATTTCTTCCAAATTGGTCTCCATTGTATGTCCAAATGTGGAGCCCCCATGAAACAAATGAATGTCAGCATTGTATTTCTACTGGCAAATAATTTCAGAAAGGCCACATGTATGAGACCTTATGCAAACCTGGCAACATGCTGTTCAGAGTCTTTCTCTGGCCTTTCTTTCCAGCATCATTCAAACATAAAAAATGTCTCCAAATGGCATAACATTACTTGCAGATCAAATAACATCATGCTCTGTCTATAATCTGTAAGAAAACAAATGACAACTATAAATTTCTTATAGTTGTATTTATACTGAACTTAATGCTTCTCAAGGTGGTGGGACAATTTGCCTACCTCTAGAACATTTATATCATACACTATGTGTTGTTCACTTTCTCATACAATGTTTCTTTTTAAATAAGAAGCACTGATAGGAAGTCCCTTTAATCTTTGCTATAGTAAGAGTGTCAACATTTCTGGACAGGCTTTACTCTTGATATAGTGAAGGGTCTGTAAGAATTTGATCAAATTCAACCATAAGAGCATTAGTGAGTTCAGGTTCTGATGTTTTATTGTAAACACTCCAGATTTCATCCAACAGTATGGTGAACGTTGCTCAATAGCCTCAAAGCAGTTTGATTAGATTCATTTTGGAAATGCTGATTGCCATATGAACTATTTTGTATATTATCATTAACTTGGTGATAAACAGCAGAATCATTTTATACAATATACAGTTAAAATATTTCAAACCATTAAAAGATATTGAGGAACTTAAATGTATTAAACTTAAACGTAAAATATTAATCTATTGAAATGGATTCTATTAAAAGGAAAATAAAGGAAAATACAGATGAACATTCAGATCAACACATGACAATGCATCATTGCATTTTTTTTACACCCTTCTAAGACATCCCCCTGTTGTCTCCTGCAGGTGTGCAGCTCGGCAGCCTTCCCAGAACCCAGTCATGCTTTCTGAAAAAGGCCTATCTCAGGACACAATGTTGTACTGGTGTTAGTTCAACGTTTCTCAGCAGAGCAGACAATACATCTTGAATCAGTCTATGGAAAACTGGATAAACTTCATCATCACTGGAAAGAGAACTAATGTCATCACTCAGTTGATCTTTGATTTGGCAAATTCACAAGCATAAGCCTTATGACCACACCAGTCCAGTGAGGATGTGGGTGTTATTGCCTATTGGGAGTGGGGGTGTTTTTGGATCTGAGACCATCCATGCACAACTTAAAACAGATCTCCCCTATCCACATGAATTTCCTCGCCTGCAGAGATGGAGGAGCTGGACCTGTTATTTCTCCTTGCATGGTAACTTATATTTTCTGTAGCTCTTACAGTAGCCACAGCTGTATGACTAGGAATCGACCTGAGGGTTAAATGAGCAGGGTTCAGAATAAGTGAAGATGTCTAGAGTTCCCCTTCTTTGGTTTAATGTGAAGAAACACAGTGAAGATCATCTTATAACTTTTGCCAAGACTTTTAGAGCTACAAGCAGTTATTCGGTTTCTGACCAATAAACAACACTCCGAGGATGCATACGTAATCTTGTGCGATTATGTGTGATGAAGAATCTTATTTCCTGATATGGGAAACTTCTCTTTACACTTGTAGCAACCTACAATTTATATATTAAAGAATGTCAGTAAATTTTTGTTAAAT
Organism: Hepsetus odoe; assembly: GCA_017165825.1. Classification (NCBI taxonomy): domain Eukaryota; kingdom Metazoa; phylum Chordata; class Actinopteri; order Characiformes; family Hepsetidae; genus Hepsetus; species Hepsetus odoe. The sequence continues at coordinate 8,430,761 of CM029368.1, forward strand.
CCTCCTCTCATAAAACCTCTCATACTAAACTGGTGGTCTTACACTAGAGATACACTAGAGATAGGGAGTGTTTGGGAGTGCCTTGGAATGACAGGAATGCCACAGTGTGTGTACACAGGTGGGCTGGGAAAAAGAATAGGATTGGATCGGACGGTCAATTAGGAAATCCAAAAACAATGGCTACACATACTTTACATCTCAATCAGGCCTCTAAAAAATCGGGGAATAAACAACAGAAGGTTTTGCTCACAAGCTTACTCTGTCTGCACCTGACAGTCATTTTGACAAGTGTGATAGCCAAAGTCTGCAGAAGGGGGAGGACACTGCTTCACATTCATATTACTGTGTTTTTCATCTTCTGCTTAGATTAATGAACATACTCGGCTTTGGGTTCTGTGATGTATGTTTCGTAAGATTAATCAACAAAGATTATGATGAATTATCCTCTTGATCCTCAAACTTTAAGCACTCCACTTGTGCCAGAAAGTTTAGACTAATGTGTACTCTCATACAGGCTACAGTCCTTGGACTACAATCCGATGTGACAGAATTTGTCGAGCATATGTTTGTGATTTCTGTTAACCCTATATTTTATGCATGGCCGCTATGAATAGCACTGTTCATCAGCATGTAAAATATGTTTCCATAATCTGCTGGCAGAATATTTTTTATGTTGTGGTCTGGATAAGAGTTACTTTAAACAATTACAAAGTACTGTTACAGATGATCAATTATCTGTTAAAGATAAAGGTAAAACATCTAATAAGGTAGTATCCCTACATTTTAATAATGTATTCTGAATGCTTTCAAATAATAAAGGATTGTTGTTCATAGTAATATAATACCGTCTCCAAAAGTATTGGAAGAGGAGGACTGCTTCATTTGTTTTACTGTGCACTCAAGACATTTGGGTCTGAGATCAAAAGAAGAATATATTCAATTACATACAACATTAAAAAGGAAAGCGACTATACTTGTCATTGTGAAACACAGCACAGCACACAATGAGCCACAACAAAATTAGACCTCTGCATTTAACCCATGCACACAAATGTGCAGCAGGGGGCAGCTATTGAAAGTGCCCGGGAAGCAGTGTCAGGGACGGTACCTTGCTCAAGGGTACCTCAGGGCAACCCACTGGTAATTCAAATCCCACTGGGATTTGAACCTAGAATCTTCCTATCTGGGGGCTAACTCACTGACCACAAGGCCACCACTGTCTAAGACAGACAAGCTCCTCTATAAAGCACAGTGGTGATAGTGCCATGACCTGGGCTTGCATGGCTGCTTAAGGAACAGGTTCAGAAATCTTCTCAAGTCTACAGAAACAATTTGCAGAGAAATAAATCCAAACCAGAAGCAATCACGCAGCAAGATGATGCTCCAAAACACACGGTTAGGATAACAAAAGAATTAATTACGGTGAAATATTGGAAGGTTGGAGTGAATGAGTCACACTGTAACTCAACTGAATATGCATTTGATCTCCTGAAAAGGAGACTGAAGAGAGAACCCCCATAGTACAAAGAACATTTGAAAGATGTTGTTAAAGGCTGGGGAAACCATAACCAAAAAAAATTACAAACAATTTTGTTAAATTGGGGGGTTGCATGCTCAATGCGGTTACTGTAAGCATGGGAGTGCTTTTTGATTATGATTATGATCAGCTGTTATTGTTTTCCTTGACAGCCAGGTTAAGTGCTTATTGCACATTCAGTACACCAGTGGTTTCCTTCTTTTTTAGGACGTTCCAATTTGTACTCATATTCATCTTCATTCTATAGTTAAAGCTCATGAAATTGCTGTTTCAATACTCTTGAAGGGGGCTGTAATTAAAAGAATGACGCCTCTGTCTTGACACAAGACAAAAAAAATAAATCTATGTTGGTAACATATTTGTGATACTTATCCAAGTAATTAATTGACAAAATTAATTGAGAAAATGCATGATGACAAGCCTGCAAAGTCTCTGGTTAAATGTCCTTTGGCCTAATGAGACAAGACTGTTTGGCAAGTCACATCAGCTCTGTGCTCACAGATGTGAAAATGATGCTGCCAAAGATAAGAACACCAAACTTACTGTGAAACATCGAGGAGACTGAGTTATATTTTGGAGCTGCTTTGCCTTGTCTGGCACTTGTGGCCTTGAATCTGTGAAAAGCACTAGATGGGAACAAGTTTAAGAAACATCAAGGCATCCTGGAATGAAACACACTGCCCATGTAAGGAATGTCAGGAAGCTCAGCCTCAGTTGCAGGAGAGATAGAGATTGAAAGAGCATTGTCAAAAAAAGCTTTTAGTTGCAATATTTACCAAAAGGAGGCAGGGCTAAGGGCTCAAGGATGAAAAAAAGAGTGCAGACATAAATTTACATTTAATTGTAGATTTTATTTTATCCGTTGTTCCAATGATGGTCTCAATATAGCATTAAATCTACATCACAACATACACATCTACATTAAGGATAGATTTCCCTAGCACAAACTTTAGGAGTGTATAATGCAGTTGTAATGATAATGTGAAGAAAACCTTTCTTGCAAAGTTAATTGCTCTTTTCTGGAATCATATCCTTTCTAACTTTAAAAACTCTTGTATAAGATTGTTCTGTGTGGAGCCTGAGCACAATTTTTGTTTTCCTTCAGCTGTGTTTGTAATGTTTTAACTTAGTTTTAAGATGACTGGTCACAGGACTGTATGATAATGGCAAAAATATTGATTATTTTGTTAAATGTTGAGATCAAGATTAATTAACACAAATATTCATTGACTTTAGAAACATCATGCATTCATTAAACGTTTTAAAAACTTATCTATTTAAGAGCGTTAAAGTCTTTTTTAAAAACAAAAATAAGTTAAATAATATATACATATATATGCATATGATTTAAGTAAATTACTTAAAAATAAATTCTTCAAAATAAATGATTTCTTAAAACATCTTAAGTAATCCCTTAAAGGTTTTTTGTCAGAAACACCATCCTGTTTCATGGTCTGGTTTCAGAGATGAGTGCATGCAGGAGGCAGTATTTCTACATGTGCTAAAGAGCCTAACAGATATTTCTTTGCCAGACTGGTGTATCTGGGATTGTCTCTAGTGGATCCTTTTCAGCTTTGACGTTGCTTTTTATTTAAATTTCTTTTCATTTTTTTATTGAAACTTCAGTTATAAAGATGGTATCTTTTATGTCTAAATACAGACCAAATTTTCTGGAACACATTATGAAGACGTAATGGGTTAGTTTTCTGATTTCTACTCTTTTTTGTGTTTGATCTTAATTAAACCTTATATTAAATAGCAAACATATGTTTAATGCAAGTAATAACCTGTTGTTGCTTAATAAGGTTAATATTGCAGTTCTTGGATGGGTTTGCTGATATGGCTATGGGAGTGTGATAAATCTGATAACATTTTGTTTTATCACTTAATTATTTTCTGACTTTCTTTTTTATTCTCACTTTTGTGTTCATCCTTTCTTTGTTCCAGGGGTCATATGTGTGACTTCGTTTTTTAATGTTCCAGGTGTGAAGTCACATTTTGCTCTTTTTCTTTCAATCCCTGGCCCAGATCTAGTGTAGTAAAAGTCACTGTTGTACCAATAAATAAGCCTCTAAATGGACAAAACAGCTGTCACTCATGGTCCCCTGCCAGTTTATTGGAAGGGTTGTGGTTTCCTGCATTTCGTCATACGATATCATCCGGCCATAATCTTAAGATTCGGAACAATTTCCTGAGCTCTAGATGATTCCTGAATCTTGGTTACCACAGCATTAAACCACACTGGCTTTTGGATGGTGAACTTGTTTGAGTTGCTATAATAAGCTTTCCTAGGGCGTAATGAATTCTTACTCTTACTTAGACACTTATGGGGCAGCTGAATCAAACTTCAAACTGCCGATTCAGAATTTTATGTCACTGAAAAATGTTGCTTGGTCGAACCATTTTATTATCATATCAGAGCCACTGTCTTTTAACCAGGAAAGGATTTGTTTTAGTCTAAAGGCATGACATTTCATCTGAAATGGCCCAAGAATGTGGTTAAGCTTAAAACCTGTGATGTGATCTGATATCCAGGTTATGCTCAATTATTTGAACAAACATGTAGCAGTTGTTGATTTCTCACAGACAGCCATTTTTGTAATTTCTCCCAGATGCACTATGCCTTGGCCTTGAGCCAGACTGTCTGTAGAAACTGTGAGAAACTCTACACAGACGTATTCAAGGCCATTTTTATTCTCAAGACATGTCTTTCACTGCAGCAAAGGAGCTGAGTCTATTTTAGAAATGCCAGCATTTCATTATCTGCACCATACTGATGAAAGACATAAGAAAGATCTGTTCTTGCACTGAGCCCTTGGATTTGAAAAAGCTGGGACACAGTGGGCTACCACAGCGAAAATCAAAACAGTCACCGTGGCACTGGGTCTCGTAGTTCAGCGAACATCATCCATCAACACCTACAGCTACACTGAAAATGATCTTAAATCATTTCTTTTAGAGACGCAGCAGACACCCAAATTCAATGTGGAAAAGTCTTCAGTTGGCTTTGTTGTTCTTGGCTTAGCACAGAGAAATGACAACATTTCCCTTCCTGTTAAAGGAAAGCTAGTCCCAATGGGGTCAAGGTAGAGGGTTTGTCTAAGATCAAAAGTAACACAGACCAGAGGCATTCCAAAACAACAGCAGTTTCATCTTCCTCTTTGCATGGCATGGACTGCCAAAACTTGGCTTAATTGGAGATTAAATTACCATAGGGACTGTAAAACACGGGACAATCACTCAAATGTATTAGCTAGAGAAAGAAACCGGATTATCTAGCACCATAGCACAAATAAAACTAACCCCTGGAACTTATTGCTTCACGATAATCACCTGGGGTAATATTTGTCAGTAACATGATGAAGTTCAAGGATCGCAAGTTTTTTTTTTTTCGCAACTTTTCATAGTCTCACTACATATTACTGATATCCAGCTTGGGGGCAAAACTAGGTTTATTGCTTTGTAAAAGAAATATAAGGAATCAATGATGTTTGCTTGCAAAAATTCCTAATTCCTCACAACAAGCACTTCCTAGTTGAAAACACATCATAAACATGTTAGTCACTTGTTTTAATTAGCGTTTGCGATATAGTGTGTGATCTGTGGTATATTCTTCCTACCCAAGTCATGTTTGCTTTCACTTGTGTTTATTCATACAGGTTTTTTTTTTATTGATGTGTCTGTGAAGGACGGCATCTGCCAGCCCATATCCATCATGTCTTTGTTTAGAGATTGCTATGATCATTGCAGCTGGGTGCTTGGCAGGCTTTGAGAGGTCATAAATATATTTTCCCATTCACTTCTTACAGCCACGAATTGTTTCCGCAAGGGAATCGCTTTGTGTCTTGCTTTGATCACACTATATCATATACAAACATCTAAATCGGAGGACTAATCAAAAACGTCTTGTGCAGAAGAAAATGCATAGCTGGCTGTTGACCACAACTGAAAACAAATCCACTTAACCCTGTTTCGCCTGTGTGTCGGGGGGAACGGCAAAGCCACAAATCAAGTAAGTCTAAACTTTTGGAGGTATCAAATCACCAGCTGCTCTCATACAACTGAGGACATTTTGAAAAGTCTAGCCATTTGCCAAAATGCCACTCCAAAAATTAGGATGCACACACACACACAGTAGTCATAGAAAAGCCAAACCATAATATTAGTTTTTCAACATGACTTTCCATCACATTTACATCACATTATCCTCTTTGGAGTTGATCATATTTCCAAAAAGAAGTAAGCTAGAAGGAAGAAAAAGAAATAAAAAAAATAACAATTAAGTTGTGAATTGATGAGTGTCATTGGCACGACAGAGACAGTCAGAGCTGCTACACCTGTTTATTTAACGTAAACATATAAGATCGAGAAGACGAAATTAACTACACTTTAAGATGTTGATATAAATGTTGGTATAAACCCCAATGTTCTCTTATTATTTATATTTACCACACTTTATCTCCCACATGGCCCTCATGGTAGTATGGATTAAGCAAAGCACATTTCAGCTTACTGTGGAAATGTTTCTCTATTGGAGGAATATTTAGTTAAATCATAATATTTAACTAAATATCCATATCAGGATTTTTTTATTTTCACTCTGTCTAAAGAGCACAATGCATCAGCATTTACCAACCACTGTTATAATTAATAGACATTTCTTTTGACTGTCAACAGGCAAAATATTGCATCCTCAATCCTCAATGGTGACAATTTAATTCTGAATAAATCCAGTAGCAATCAATTAAGGCAATAATTAAAACAGTGCAAAATTTCTTCCCAAGGCACTTTTGTGGAATGTTCACAACATTCTTTCATTTTATTTACAAAAATCCAAATTCAGAGCCACAACTCATGAGTGAAAACATGTCAAAGTCTTTTGTCTTTCTCCAGTTTCCCAGTTCTGGCACTCTTTTTAAGTAAAATCTCTAAACTGAGATGTTGCAGAGATTGTGCTCTGTTTAGTAGACTCTCACCATCTGTTTAACAGAATCGTAGGAAATCTTAACAGCTGGCCCTGGATTAGTTTTCAAGGGCCATGGCATTGATGGGACAGTGATTCCTGAGGAAAACTGTACGGTTCAGTTGGAAGTTTCCAGAAGGTCATAAGTGAGCTTGCTCGGCGCTCTGGTCGCTGTCGTGACTGTCATCCTCATTGCCCGGGGAGCCAATGGAATGGTGCAATCCCACCATGCCTGCAAACTCAGATGGCAAGAGTGTCCCTTTCTTCACGTTCACCAGTTCTTTCTCTCGTGCAGCTGCTCCCTGCTGACCCCCTTTCACTCGTTTCCACTTCATCCGTCTGTTCTGGAACCACACCTTCACCTGCAAAGAATGGAATTTTTGTATCAACTTGATTTTGTATCGTTTATTTTGTTCAGTATTTTACAGTAATACAGTAATGACGTGGCATGCAGGGCTCCAAATTGTTGGTGAAGTTGTTAATGATACAGAATAGCCAACTGTACACAATGTTTACTGCATTAATTGAGTCTCCTAGCAACATGTACTTGCTAGAACTGCATCAGGGAAACTCAATGCCATTCTAGAGTTGGTGGTGTTGGGGTGTGTGTGTGTGTGCGTGTGGGTGGGTCTGGGTGTTTCGAGAAGGAGTTGTTTTGGCTCATAAGCCCCCCAACCACTCTTAAACCACAAGCACCTCCATATGAGCGTGGTGCAAATAATGTAGATGTGTGTATATATGTTTCTGTATGAAGGGCAGTTTTATGAGCTTTCTGTAATAGAGCTCTGCTTGCACAGCACTCGGTCGTCCTCACACTCGTTCACTTTACACAGTCCTTACGTAAAAGAACGTACAACACCTCATCTCGCACAGTCTGTTGGCAGCAGTGCAGGCCTCAGCGGCTCATTGCTTACTCTTAAGCTTCAGGGCACACTTTCAGAGGGTCATCATGACTATTTTAACACTGCTGGGTGTTTTTCTTCTTTGGTACTGCACAAGCAAAGGTGTAGTAACCTGTCTGGAGCTGTGGGGAGGGGGTGGCTAGCATCAGGTGGCTAGGCTATTTCCACCTGGCAAATAATGTGCTGATGCATGGCTCCTGGCAGCCTGCTGGCCCGAGGCCCTGCCTCCTTTGCCTGACTCAACAGCTCACTCTGTATTTGTGTCTCTCAGTGATGATTAAGCTGTTGCCTAAAACGGTCCGAATGGGTCCAGACTCAGAGCTGTAACCACTCCCAAACCTATGTGTGTCAGTGCCCAGGCAAGATAGGGATCTATTTCAGGAGGAAATGTTTAATTTAGTTCTAAGGCTGCATGTATTTTAGGGAAAGTAAATGGCTGGATGAATATGAGCCATGCACACAGCATGCGTATTATTGAATCAAATTATTTTTTTATATTGTTGTTATATTATTAGAATTTAGGTATACCTTCAAAACATCCATTTTAATCAAGTACTCAATTACATTTTTTGTTATACAGAATATATGTACAGAACAAAGAAGCATTTGGGCTTCTCTTAAGTTTGAAAGAATAAATACAACATTTTTCACAACTGCTTTAAATTCTGCAGTAAATAATTATTTGCACTAATTCAATAGCAACAGTTACAGTAGTAATTAGTTATGAAAGTATTTAATAATGATATAGATATTTTGTTGTTGTTATTATTATTATTATTATTATATAACTACAGTATAATTCAATTGTAAACACTCAACATCATGATGCTCTTGCAAGCTGATATTAAATTGATTACAGCTATATTTCACGAAAATAACAAAATATTATTGTGGTGTTCTGTGATATTACTGGTTAATACATTTTTTTGTAATAGGGATACAAGCAGTATATAACCATTGCAATCCAGACATCACCACAGCTGAGGTCCAGGATCAACCCCCACACACAGATTTACTGGACCTGAGGAAGGAATCTTTGGAAGCAAGTGTACGGAGGAGTATGGAGGGAAAACAAGGGCTGAACAGGAAGACTTGATTCCTAGGTGAGTTGACTGGCTTTGTGGGGATTCTCTTTAGGCCAAAGCACTTAAGCACACATCCTATAGTCTCACCGGGGGCTGTGTGAGATCTATAAGCTGGTTTGGCTCAACGCGTTCCTGTAAAGCAGCCTTGTGATTTTTTCTGGGATATAAAGAAAACATTTTAATGGAAATGTGGAACAGGAACACTGCTTGCTTCACAAGAAGACAAATGAGCTTGGCTCAAATTATAGCACTTCAAATGGGTTTGACATTTCAGTCTTATTTGACATTTCAGTTTTTGAATGCCTCAGAATTATAGAGTGTAAAATATCTTGAAAGTGGGCACAATATGAAAAGTTCCTATTCGTCAAATGTGCAAGTGAGAGAAAGAAGCATGGAGTAATGGCTGCCATGTTTGGCTCTGCTTAAACTGCAAAAACAAACAAAATATTGCAGCTGTGACATGCACCAAAATGATATGACCTACAAACATACCTTCATATGCAAACATTCTTTCCTCTCCTGGCCAAATACAATATTTCAGTGGTTTCAGAATTTTTAATTTTTTTATGTCCTCTACAGAGAACAGATTGCTGCATATTTATAACACTATTACAATTAATTGGCTGATTTTAACATAATTGAAAAAATATGCAGTCTAGTCAATTCAAAAGTTTTGGCAAGTTGTATAAATGATGTTTTTTACATCACTATGTTAAACTAAGCAATGAAATATAAAAGCGTTTTTGAAGGATTTACTTCAAGTATGAAGAAAAAATGTAGACTTTTTTGGCCCCTCGATTAATCAAGGCTTTTAATGTCTTCAATTTTGAATCATGATTCAGTTTTGCAGTTTGTTCATGAATATAGAAACAGTCCAAAATCTAAAGATTGAAAAATTTTTATTAATTAATTTATTGATCTGACACATTGTTTTTTGACGTATTAAAAGCTGAACTGTGTATCTTAGTGACCTCAGAAACCAGGCTCAGTGTACAGCATACTTGTCTCTCGGTGAGGTCAAGGTTGACGGCGATTTCATAACGTCTCAGTCGTGTTAGATAGTTGTGGTGGGCAAACTCAGACTCCAGTTCTCGGATCTGCTCTTTGGTAAATGCTGTGCGCTCCTTTCTGGGCTTACTGTTCACGTCTGACTTATAGCTCCCGTCTTGGGAATCTGAAATGAAAAACAGAACATTTTCCAGCTGCAGGAAAAAATAGAATATAGGCAAAAATGGAGCAAAAGGGAACAAAAAAATGGATTGTGTGATACACTACAGGAGCCCCAGCAAAATGAAAATGAAATGAGAGCTAAACAATTAGGGGTGCCAGTCACCTTTTATTATACCGATATTGGTCGTGTGTGGACTAGGCTGAGAGGGGCCAGGAGCAAAGCATGTGGAAGCGCTCTTAAATCTGGCCTAAATCAACACAGCTCTGCTGCTCTCTCTCTGTTTCACAGGCTCCACGCTCCTCTTTACTGAGTGTAAGCTATTATTTTAGGAAATATTTCTGAGTCATTTACAAATAGTAACAGTATCGAAGGATAGTTGTGAATGAAGAAATCGGGCTATTCATAAGTTTTAATAAAAAAAAAATAAATAAAAAAACTAACACCGATTTTAATATTCATTACCTGCCCTGCTAATTTACCAAACACACTTCACTGCAGCTAATTATTATAATGCTTTTAAAGCAAAAAATGACTACTTGTGTTTTTGTATTTTAGTATATTTAGATCCATTGGGCATTTTGATAATGCTTGGTAATGTTCTGCATTATAATGCTGTATATGAATTTAACAAAAGGTTTAAAGACCCATATCTTAGATTCTTTAGTTTATATTTTTTGCATTCTTTTTTTGGTGATCCACATACAACATTTATGTCATACTCACCAAAATAGGCAGATATATCTTCTTTGTGGTGTCACAAAAGCAGTGAATAAAATCTATTTAGGTTTTGTTTGTACATTTCAAAACCTCCTGCTAACATACCACAGTAAACTATGTTATTTTTTTAAAAGGCCATGACTTGGGCTCTTTAATGCCTATTTTATGTCAAGTGTTCATCAACTTTAAAGTCTGAAATCCAATCTTTAATTTGACCAGTAAAGTCCTTTCCATTCCACCTAGTTCCATCCTAGACGACCATACCCTGTTAGAAGCATTTATTAAAAGAATAGTGACACCAAATAGTAGATGTCTCTGTGACCAAAGGCTGTGCATTCAGCACCAGTAAATTAAGTGGTTGGGAATTTTTCTTCAGATTGCTTTGATGTGGTCACAACAAAAAATATGGTTGAAATATTATTTCTCCCCTGAAAGTAGAGACAGAGATTTCAGTTCCTTAATGGCTCTCAGATCCTTTTCATGAAAACACTTTAAAGGATTAGTCTGGGTTGAACTTCACAGGGACATTCTGAATATAACAGTTAAAGGCGACAAAATGTTGGATTGTAATTTATGGCCTGTTCTCTCAGACATAGCTTTTACTTCCAGCTGCCAGCTTCCAAATCTTTAAATAATAGATGTGCTGAAAATTTGGGAAATGCCAGCCAGTGGTCTTTCTGTTGGCTGGTTATGAGGGTACAGACTAGCAGACTCCACTTCAGTTCCTTTTAAAAGTGAGCAAACTGCAAAGACATTTTCCAAATATTCAGTGATACGGGGGTAGGAATTCAATGATTCTGAAGCAGAGTGCCTTTTCAGTACACAAGATCAATTTCAAATTTTACGCTCACCATCACTCTTCAGAATAGTGCTGATCTCTTTGGCACATCACTGAAGCATTGCCACATTGCTTTATGAGATGTATGACCTACAATTGAATGAAAACCATGTTGCCTTTGATAACTGCCAACCGAGTTAAGGAGGAAATTGGATTTAGGATAAAAGTAGTGCCAACTAGAATCTACTGGAAATCCCTAGCAGCACTGTAGTGATCCATCAATCTTCTGTTGTGCACCAAGTGAAACATGTGCCCATTTGGAAAAGCCAGACTAGAACATTTACATTTTGGACATTTATCTATTTGTTAATTAGTAGCAGTGATGATTCCTTTGATAATGACTGTAGGACACTGTTTAGAATGTGATTCTATTAAGAGATCGCTGTAGAGTCAGTATTTTTGGTGCTCCAATCTCGAAAACACTGGCCTAGAGCAATCTCCTGGTATGATCACACGGACAATCTGAACAGAGATCCAGCATAGCCATCTGAGGCTAAGGCCACTTTTTTATTGTAATTGAAGATGACGTGAAATGAAAAGTTCATGTGGTATTAACTCTTAGTTTGTTCACTGAATTATTCAGGGCTATGCTTTTTCCACAGCACCTGCCTAAAAAGTTGCTATGACTAAACTCAGGCTTTTCAGATTCTAAATTACATTTTTGAGCAATTGAATGCATAAACAGCCAGGTTTATCACAGTTCCCTAAACATGTTCTGCTGTGCTAAATCCAGTGCACATGTTGGGGGGTATCAAACGCCCAGGTGTGACCAGAGCAAGCATTTAAAAAGCAGTTTCACCTGTAGGCCATTAAAGCCCTGAAGGGAAATGCCACAGTGAGTTATACCTCTGAGACTGATGAGAGAGCGACCCAGCATGGCTCTGCAGCACCAGACCCAGCCATTAAAACTCCACGGCAGCTCGCCAACACAGGTGGGATCTTTTGTTACACTTGAAGGAATCTCACCAATTTGCACTCAGGTTACAATAGGTAAGAAGCAAACCTTACCTTTTGTTTAAAAATCACAGGACAGTCAAAATGTCCAAGCTCCCAGATTTTTTTTTTATTGTATTTTAAAGCTTTCTTCGCCATGCAGTCTGAACAGACCGAGTTTTAAAGCTAGAAATACCGGCTGCATTTTGTACTATGAAATCGCTCTCATACAAACACACAAAGCAAACAAACAAAAAAGTGTACAGGAGATAACAAAATAACAAACACAAACAAACAAATAAATATTTGTGTGGGTTATATTATATCTAAATGATCTCTGCTGCAATCCTCTTTAAAAAATACAATTATTTTCTTATATTAATCTAAAACAATGTTATTAAACTAACTAACAAAATTTTGCACTACTGACTGAAAAGCTTTATTATTAAAATCTATCACATCTGACAGCAGAATCATAGTGAGGTAATGAATCAAAAGAGAAAACTATATTGCAGTTAAATACTTTTATCTTTACTTTTTCTGGTTGTTTTATGTGATTTGAATGAGATGTTGTAAAGCAGATATTGTAGCGATAAAGACAATTGCGCAATTCTTTAAGTGCCAAACAAGAATAATCAAGAGAATTCAAGAGAATGAGGGAACTAAAGCCTTAAACTGTGGGATAAAAAGTTTTTATATTGAAACCTTTAAAGAATGTAATGGAAAATGAATGAAGCTACTGGGTTGGGTCTTTGCATCTGGTGAATGCTGAATTCATCTATTCAAGTTCATAAGCTATAATGTTATTTATTTTGTTATTGCAACAAAACTACATTTATTATGCTTTGCATATTGAATTTTGAAGTCATGCATTATTCAGGTTTTAAAGAATTGTGCATTTTCTTTTGTAGTACATAATAGCAACAAGTTGCAAGCAAGTTGTGGTTCAAATGTTTTAACTTTATTAAATTTAATTCATTTACATCTACTTAGTTTAATTAGTAAGAATATGGTGTATTATATTATGTCTTCTTATAGTTAAGCAATCTTTTTTATATTTAGGCATATTACTCTTCTCATATGATGGTAATGAAATGCATGTATGTAAGTTGCTTACCTGAACTGTCACTCTTTCCTTTATTATTCCTTCTGTCTGCCTCTAAGGGTGACATTGTTTGCCGCCCGAAGTCCCCAGAAATGCACCCGGTGGGGTCACTGCTGCCAAGCACTGGGTTTGCTGTGCATAGGCCCTGGCTGGCAGTACCTGCAGATCCACACAGCTCTGTGACGGGTGTGTCAGGGTGTGGGGGGAGGCATAGGCTGTGGCGCCCACCACTGGGTGAGGGCATCTGCTGGACATGCCAGGCTGAAGGCTGATGTTGGGGAAGCTGCTGGGCTGCATGTCCACGGGGCGCATGAGGGCCACCATAGGCCCCTTCCTCTCCTGGATAACTGCAGGGTGGAGAGGGCCCGGGCAGGTCTGGGTATGAGACATGGTCGGAGCGCCCATGCAGGGCCTGGGCAGAAGGCTGGGCAAATGCAGGGTGGAGGCTTTGAGCCGGAGCATGAGGGTTCCGTAGACAGCCAAAAAGAGAGTGATCCATTTCAGTTCAGTTCCAGCAAATCCACACTGAATTACTCCCAGAAAAAACACACACACTCAAACAAAAATTGCTTCCAAGACAGAGAGAAAATGAAGAAATTTGTAGCAGAAGTAGAAGTGGAAAAACTAGTGCAATAGCCCCTAAAGAGTGCGAAAAGCATCTAAAATCACAAGGCTCCTTCACGGCCCCTCTCACCTCGCACCCGTGGCTCTTGCGCTCCAGGACTCAGCGGTAGAAGGAAGAGGGATCGAGCAGCGATGAAAGGCAAGGCCTCGCGTAATCCTGAGCATGTGGCCCTGTTGCCAGGCCGAGCAAGGGTAAACACACACAGCCTGCTGGAGGCTGCTCAAGTGACAGACAGCCGAGAGAGAGAGAGAGAGAGCGAGAGGGAGAGAGCTATCCTGGGCCTGAGTGTAGGGAATGGGTACTTGCAGAGAAGTGGAATAAGAGAGAGGAAGGGGGGGTGGGGGGGTGCTGGAGGGGAGGAGAGGTGGGGTGGATGTTATATATAGGCCGTAACGTGAGAGGGAGGCTGGGTCACTGGCTCCTTGCTACTGACCACATGCTTACCATCTTCCTCCAGAAAAGCGAAGGACAATAAATCTGAGGTTGGCCAAGCAGGTTTGGCCTCGGGGAAAAAAGTGGGCAATTTATTTTGGACCTCAGCTATCTGACCCCCACTGGCACATTTTCTAAGAAGTGAGTTGCGTCAGCATTAGAGGGGTTTGGTTTTTGGATGTGCTGTGGGAAATGAGGACTGAAAGTAAAATTGGTTTAGTAGGTATATTTGCAACTTTTTCAAAATCCCTAAAATATTGTTTGGATTTTTGGTCATTTTTAGGACCAGTTATTCACTTTGATATTATCAACATCACTGTCATTAGCATTGCAGTTTTCATTCTAAAGATTCACTGAAAAAAACACATTTTCATAATTATCCCCTTACTTCAAATGCAGCCAACTGGCCAAGAGATATCTAATGTCCAGTGTTGGCTTCTGCAGTGTTGCTCTACAGCTTTATGGTTAGTGAAGCCGGTAATGAAAGGTTTATTTGATTTTTTGTGTGTGTGTGTGTTCTTTACATTTCATGTGGTTAAAGATTCAATTATTTCTGTTTCCACTTCCAAGGTAATCTTCAGACCTTATGTGTACCTGACTGAGTTTGAGAGAAACATTGAGATGCACTCGTTTTAGCTAAAATGCTTTTATAATCTACAATTAACAATCAAAATTAAAATTTTAAAAGTTCACATTTTTTTCACTTTTCCCTATGCATGATTTCAGAGTGTGCTTAATGAAATCTATATTTTATCCATGCTGGAATGGGCCTATTTTTGTAGAATGGGGTATACTGTAAATCTGCCCTGTAATACACACATTATGAAATGAGGAATGAGCTTTAAGACTGTCTGAATGTCTAAGAGTGGGCCCTGGAAGACAAATGCTGTTAATACTCATGCACGTTTTTCAGTGGGTGGAGGACTATATTTCTCCCTTAGTGCACTCACTGAAACTGAACACATATAAGAGCTTCAATGCCCGTCACAAAATGTGCTAAGAATAAAAGTTCTAAAAATGAACTTAACAAGCAGTGTCCACAGAAAAATTCCATATTTAAATGAAAAGCATTTGAAGTGAAAACTTTTTTTTTGGACTTTTATTGAACGCTCATGCTGTAAAATAAAGCTAACCCAGATCGTATTAATACTATTGACTGGGTTTCAGGTTCATTTTAGTTTTTCATATTACTTCATGGCTTTTCATTTCACTTTATAGAATTTTGCAGCCATTATAAAATAACATCATGGAGCTTCTGAGAAATAATAAACTGACTCATTTTAAAAGTGGAGTCCTAAAACAAGTTAAGGAAGAGAACAGGCACTTCTTTGATAGTTTTGTCATATTTAACAACACTAAAAATCAACACTGACTAATATTGAAAGTCTTATTAAACAATATCTCTTGAACTCTAGAGAAAAGTAACTTTTGCTGCACACACACACACACACACACACACATATATATATATATATATATATATATATATATATATATATAGATAGATAGATAGATATACACNTGCCAAACAAGAATAATCAAGAGAATTCAAGAGAATGAGGGAACTAAAGCCTTAAACTGTGGGATAAAAAGTTTTTATATTGAAACCTTTAAAGAATGTAATGGAAAATGAATGAAGCTACTGGGTTGGGTCTTTGCATCTGGTGAATGCTGAATTCATCTATTCAAGTTCATAAGCTATAATGTTATTTATTTTGTTATTGCAACAAAACTACATTTATTATGCTTTGCATATTGAATTTTGAAGTCATGCATTATTCAGGTTTTAAAGAATTGTGCATTTTCTTTTGTAGTACATAATAGCAACAAGTTGCAAGCAAGTTGTGGTTCAAATGTTTTAACTTTATTAAATTTAATTCATTTACATCTACTTAGTTTAATTAGTAAGAATATGGTGTATTATATTATGTCTTCTTATAGTTAAGCAATCTTTTTTATATTTAGGCATATTACTCTTCTCATATGATGGTAATGAAATGCATGTATGTAAGTTGCTTACCTGAACTGTCACTCTTTCCTTTATTATTCCTTCTGTCTGCCTCTAAGGGTGACATTGTTTGCCGCCCGAAGTCCCCAGAAATGCACCCGGTGGGGTCACTGCTGCCAAGCACTGGGTTTGCTGTGCATAGGCCCTGGCTGGCAGTACCTGCAGATCCACACAGCTCTGTGACGGGTGTGTCAGGGTGTGGGGGGAGGCATAGGCTGTGGCGCCCACCACTGGGTGAGGGCATCTGCTGGACATGCCAGGCTGAAGGCTGATGTTGGGGAAGCTGCTGGGCTGCATGTCCACGGGGCGCATGAGGGCCACCATAGGCCCCTTCCTCTCCTGGATAACTGCAGGGTGGAGAGGGCCCGGGCAGGTCTGGGTATGAGACATGGTCGGAGCGCCCATGCAGGGCCTGGGCAGAAGGCTGGGCAAATGCAGGGTGGAGGCTTTGAGCCGGAGCATGAGGGTTCCGTAGACAGCCAAAAAGAGAGTGATCCATTTCAGTTCAGTTCCAGCAAATCCACACTGAATTACTCCCAGAAAAAACACACACACTCAAACAAAAATTGCTTCCAAGACAGAGAGAAAATGAAGAAATTTGTAGCAGAAGTAGAAGTGGAAAAACTAGTGCAATAGCCCCTAAAGAGTGCGAAAAGCATCTAAAATCACAAGGCTCCTTCACGGCCCCTCTCACCTCGCACCCGTGGCTCTTGCGCTCCAGGACTCAGCGGTAGAAGGAAGAGGGATCGAGCAGCGATGAAAGGCAAGGCCTCGCGTAATCCTGAGCATGTGGCCCTGTTGCCAGGCCGAGCAAGGGTAAACACACACAGCCTGCTGGAGGCTGCTCAAGTGACAGACAGCCGAGAGAGAGAGAGAGAGAGCGAGAGGGAGAGAGCTATCCTGGGCCTGAGTGTAGGGAATGGGTACTTGCAGAGAAGTGGAATAAGAGAGAGGAAGGGGGGGTGGGGGGGTGCTGGAGGGGAGGAGAGGTGGGGTGGATGTTATATATAGGCCGTAACGTGAGAGGGAGGCTGGGTCACTGGCTCCTTGCTACTGACCACATGCTTACCATCTTCCTCCAGAAAAGCGAAGGACAATAAATCTGAGGTTGGCCAAGCAGGTTTGGCCTCGGGGAAAAAAGTGGGCAATTTATTTTGGACCTCAGCTATCTGACCCCCACTGGCACATTTTCTAAGAAGTGAGTTGCGTCAGCATTAGAGGGGTTTGGTTTTTGGATGTGCTGTGGGAAATGAGGACTGAAAGTAAAATTGGTTTAGTAGGTATATTTGCAACTTTTTCAAAATCCCTAAAATATTGTTTGGATTTTTGGTCATTTTTAGGACCAGTTATTCACTTTGATATTATCAACATCACTGTCATTAGCATTGCAGTTTTCATTCTAAAGATTCACTGAAAAAAACACATTTTCATAATTATCCCCTTACTTCAAATGCAGCCAACTGGCCAAGAGATATCTAATGTCCAGTGTTGGCTTCTGCAGTGTTGCTCTACAGCTTTATGGTTAGTGAAGCCGGTAATGAAAGGTTTATTTGATTTTTTGTGTGTGTGTGTGTTCTTTACATTTCATGTGGTTAAAGATTCAATTATTTCTGTTTCCACTTCCAAGGTAATCTTCAGACCTTATGTGTACCTGACTGAGTTTGAGAGAAACATTGAGATGCACTCGTTTTAGCTAAAATGCTTTTATAATCTACAATTAACAATCAAAATTAAAATTTTAAAAGTTCACATTTTTTTCACTTTTCCCTATGCATGATTTCAGAGTGTGCTTAATGAAATCTATATTTTATCCATGCTGGAATGGGCCTATTTTTGTAGAATGGGGTATACTGTAAATCTGCCCTGTAATACACACATTATGAAATGAGGAATGAGCTTTAAGACTGTCTGAATGTCTAAGAGTGGGCCCTGGAAGACAAATGCTGTTAATACTCATGCACGTTTTTCAGTGGGTGGAGGACTATATTTCTCCCTTAGTGCACTCACTGAAACTGAACACATATAAGAGCTTCAATGCCCGTCACAAAATGTGCTAAGAATAAAAGTTCTAAAAATGAACTTAACAAGCAGTGTCCACAGAAAAATTCCATATTTAAATGAAAAGCATTTGAAGTGAAAACTTTTTTTTTGGACTTTTATTGAACGCTCATGCTGTAAAATAAAGCTAACCCAGATCGTATTAATACTATTGACTGGGTTTCAGGTTCATTTTAGTTTTTCATATTACTTCATGGCTTTTCATTTCACTTTATAGAATTTTGCAGCCATTATAAAATAACATCATGGAGCTTCTGAGAAATAATAAACTGACTCATTTTAAAAGTGGAGTCCTAAAACAAGTTAAGGAAGAGAACAGGCACTTCTTTGATAGTTTTGTCATATTTAACAACACTAAAAATCAACACTGACTAATATTGAAAGTCTTATTAAACAATATCTCTTGAACTCTAGAGAAAAGTAACTTTTGCTGCACACACACACACACACACACACATATATATATATATATATATATATATATATATATATATATATAGATAGATAGATAGATATACACTTTTATTTTGGTAAAACACATTTTATATATATATATATATATATATATATATGTATATTATATGGTTTTAGTAGAGACTGACACAGAAAAGGTCATTTAAGTTCAGAGTCAGGATTAAACATTCAGATTCAGGAATAAACTTAAAAGTAAAAGTAAAAAGTAAAGTCATCAAGCAAGTCAGTCAGTCAACTGGTCGATCAATTCAGAATTTCAGTTCAGTTGCAGCTAAAAGTGTTTGATTTCGGTCTATATTGTCCTCACTATGCGTCATATACTATGTGTGCACATTCTCACCCGCCAGGCTCATGACACTGGACCAGCAGAGGAAATTAGATTCATTTTGCAGGGAAATTACTTTAGCAGACCGCCAAAATCTGATGGGTGGGTGTAACTGGTGCTGCCTGCCTTTCAGTGTGGAGAAACTGCTGAGGGTGTGTGGTGGTCCTGTATTAATCTCCAAAAGAAAATACAGTGTTTGCCTAACAAATTAGGTCAATTAGTCGTTATGTAAAGTAATCTGCGTGCGGAGCCCCTGGGTGCGCATTAATGCTCATATGGTTTCTGTTTTAAGCTCAGACGCTGTGCCATAGCAGTGCCCCATGGCCTACAAGTGGTTATGTGACTCTCTCTCCTCTTTTTACTTCTCGCTCACTCTCTCGCTTTCTCTGAGGGTCTGAGACCTAAGCCTCTGTAACAGCCAACTGCTAATTTGACAGGTCCCAGTGGAAAAAGGATATTCTGTAGGTGAGTCCTTTTGACCTTGTGGCTAACCCTGTGTGTATGTGTGTGTGTGGCATTAAGAGCATGTGCACATAAGTAAAGCTATGTTACGCAGTTAAAGAGACTGTTCGACTGACAAGCAGCGCATATTAGCTTTGGTTGGATTTTGCACTTTGCTAAGGCAACACTCCCTCCAATCTGTCCATGTCAATCAGATCAGCAAGAATATATCAACCAGTTACATGAGCTTTGCAGATATATAACAAATTCTGTTAATATCTCAGGCTGTCTTTTTTCTATTCTATTTGCTGAAGCTTCTTGGTGATGAATGAGAACTGTTAAATGTGAATTGCCCAATTATTCATGCTCCATGTGATTTTAATTGTGTTATCTTTGCTCTGCTGTTATCATTAACGTCATCAACTTCATCAATAGCTCTTTTAATATTTTCATGCAATTTAACTCTTAAAGCCATTATGTTTGATTTTTGAATGTTGTTAGGGTATCCTATAACTTTTTTTTTCAAGCGCTAAACTACTTTTAAAAAAGCACAGAAACCTTTTAAGTGTTTTATACTCTCAAAAAAAAGGAAAATCTAGGCGTACAGTGTCCTCTGCTCCATGGACAGTACTCCTTCAGTACCTTAAATGAAGGCACAGGACTTTTCCACTTATTTGAGTTTCACTGACCCCATACTTGGTCTTGACTCCAACTTTTTAAGTTGAATTTTATATTTAAGAACAATACAAATATGTCATTTTGTACGTAGTTCACCTTTAAAACTCATCTTAGGAACATAACTGCATCTTAAAGACATTTGCATGGATTCTACCTTCATTTTAAGGGAATTAATTTTAACTAACCAATGCACAATATAAATGAAATATCATCTTGCGGTTATATTGCTATAGCAGACCTTGCATTATTCTAAACAGCAGTGTAGCTATGTGATGATTAAAAAGTGATCTGCATTATTTTGACTACATAATTTGATGGATCATATAAATGCCCTGATTGACCATATCATCTCTTAAACCCTAATGTGAAATGTACATTTCAGACACATTTTTACATTTATCATTTAACTCTGGCAAGAAAAAATAGGCTAGAGTGAAAATTCTGATATTTACGTTCCAAAGTACACTATACAGAGAGTGCACATAAATATGTAATTTTTCTGGGCCTCTGGAATATTGGTCTTGCAAAGTTGGACATTGCAGTGACAATTGTGTTGCCATGAGTTATTCGTGTCATGGCTGTGTAATAGGTTATTCTTCGTAATATAGTTTTGGAAACAGGACAAAACTCTTAAGGTGAATCAGTATAGCAAAATGGCAAAAGTCTGGACCTATTTAATGCAGAAAAAAAACAATTTCTGTGTCAAATTATATTTCTCATGGAAGATTACATCATTAAACTAATATTTGCTGAAAATCAAATCGTTTGAGTATTTTAATCTGTCCACTATTTGCCTTAATCACAGCTTGAACTCTGTCTGGCATCCAGTTTTCATTGAAATGTAGAATCTACTCTTGTTCCAGCTCCTTTTTAGAGCAGCACAGTGAGCACATACTCATGGCACAGCGCGCTTTGCCTTTTAGCTTTAAATATATTTACAGTGATGTTCAGTAGTACCGCTGCTATTTCCTTAAAATATAGCTAAAAAATATGATTTGCATAGGGTATGTAGGTTATGTAGGGTATGTAGGGTTTGTTTTCTTCAGTAAGTTTCATCTGAGTAAAATTTTGTTTGTTATTTTAGTGTAATATTATTTGAACGTATTATTCATATGAATAGAAATGAGTTTGTTTAAAATCTTGTACATGTAAATGATAAAATGCTTATTACTTTAAATGCCTGCTAAATAAATAAATATCATGTTTTTTTCAATTACATTTTTAATTACTTTTAAAGTTATTTAGACACAAAATAGTTCATTTATTCTTAAGATATTCTAATGATAATTTTACAAGGCACAAGGCATAGTGACAGGTAAGCAAATTCATAATGTATGGTTTAATAATTTGTCTGATGTCATCTCTTCTCTATGCTCTGTCTTGACATTTTTAGTGGTTGATTTACTGGTCACTAGTCCACAGTCCAATAACATGTGACTTAAACACAAAAGAACACTGATCAGTGTTAGCTTTCAATGGTTCAGACTGGTTGAAAATTTTTAAACATACTTTGCTTAATCTTTAATCTTTCCAACATCGATAATCAGCCCTTAAAGTAATGTTTATACACTGATTTAGTTTAAAAACTGAATGCAGTATCGAATTCCATAAGATGTATTTTGCAATAGAGACCTGACACTGCACTGCACACAGTGCTTTTGGAGAGAGTGCTGGGTGTATGTTGTGTTTCCTCACTCAGCTGGGTGAATCCTCCAAGCGAATCAGAAATTCTCAGGCTTGCAGCTGAGACTAATGTATTCCATGCAGTGTCTTCACTTTGTCACAGCATTTTAAAAATGAATTTGTTTCTGGTAAGCTGAAAAAAGGGGAAAATTGGCATATGGCAGCAGCTAAAACAAATAATAAAAAGGCTCATCATTCCAGGGCAGGTCCTCAGTAGAACATGTTGTTCTAATATTACAGATAATTCCAAAAAGTGAGTCTGACATCGTGAGATTTAAAGGCTTCCTTCTTCTCTTAGTTCTTCGTGTGCTGGCTGACTTCCTAAACAGAGTTTGACTGTGCTAGTGTCTTTGTACTGTTGTTTTTTTTTTTTTTTTTTTGGAAGACAGGTCTGAAACCAATTATTTTTACTTATGATTTGAACTGGCAATCCTGACTCACAGTCTGTGACTTTTATTTTCTAGTTTGCTGCCATGGAACCTATCAATGTCTACACTTAACCAATTGTAATCATTTGTATTCATTAAAGAATTGGCTATAGTTATGACAGCCAATGCTTACATAAGCTGCCATGCAGAAGGCCTTGCTCTGAACTGTCTGTCTTGAGTCCTGGGTTTCTCTTGCAGATTCAGCTCCAAACACATTTATCCAAATGCCGTTGATAAAAATAGACACTGAAAATAACTTTATGACACTTTTATGGCAGTTCTAAGTCCAAAGAATTGGGAAGTAACAAAATACAAGTGCTTTGTTACTGTATTTAGTAGAATCAGGCAATTGTATGTCTGTGTTTCTCATGACTTAAAAATTTTACTCTCAATATTTAAAAAATCTCTATTTTCAGCAGATTTTTTATTACGGTTTAAAATATTGTTAAAATATTACTAGATTAACTTTACTAGTTAACTTTGCAGAGAAACAGCGGGTTGAAATGTCATATTGACATATTTTTACGTGATAAAAGAACTTGAATCTAACTTCCTCTTTACCCAAAATCTCTTTTACACAAATATCTCTATTTACACTCAAGTAAAGAATGTGTGTACTCACATCTCTGAAAATATGTAATAAGCATGAAGAGATAAAAAATTTAGGAATTTTTCCAAATGTAATTTTAAATTTTAGGAGTGCATTACAGCATTGTATGTATGATAAAATAAATTGACTAAAGTAATTGTACTGGTCTCATTACCAGCAAGCAGAAAGATAATTTTCTATGAAGGATTAAATTGGAAATCACAGAAACCTCCTTTGTTAAGTGGCTAACTGCAATGGCTAATCAAAACTTGAAAAAAAAATTTATGATTTAATATTTTGATTGATTCAATTAAATATCCTAATTTAATTGAAATTATTATTATCATTATTTTAAAATACTAATATTATAATGTTTGTTTTTGTGGTGATTGTTTTTATTTTTTGCTTTTTCAAATATAATATGTGCATTTTAATTGGCCTGGGTGATAGTGGGGAACTAAGGGAAGGGCACATTAAACATTAAACACAACATTAAAAGTACTGTCAGGTAAAGTTAATAAAAATGAATGTCATTATAATGGCACCTGTCAAGGGGAAGGGTATACTGGACTGTAAGTCAACAGTCCCATTGTGTCTGTTTGTGTGTCTTCTTTCCAAAGTCTGGCAACCTGTCCAGATGTTTTTCCACCTTTCACCCTGAGCGCTGAGATACATTCCCCTACAACCTTAGCTAGGATGAGTGGGTCAGATAAAGAAGTTGATGGGTTAGAAACTATAAAAATATGGCAGGTGCTTGGGTCTGAGTGACAAGGGTCAAATTGGGTCAATTTAGGTCAAATTGGGTCAAATCTATAAATCGGCAGGTTATGAGGGTTGGGAAATGCAGAGGTTAGTATATGCACAAAGAGGTCCATAGAAGGTCAACTGGTGAACTCATGATAGGGTCATGGGTGCCCATGGCTTGCTGATCTGCATAAGATGGAAAGGCTAAGCTGTTTGGTCTGATCCCACAGAAGAGCTCAAATGGGGCAGGGGCAGCGGTGGCCTAGTGGTTAGGCCGTTAGCCGGAGGATCAGGGGTTCGAACCCCTTCCCAATAGGTTGCCCTGAGGTACCCTTGAGCAAGGTGCCGTCCCCGTCACTGCTCCCCGGGCACTTTCAATAGCTGCCCACTGCTGCACGGTGTTTGAGTGTGCATGGGTTAAATGCAGAGGTCCAATTTCGTTGTGGTTCATTGTCTGCTGTGCTTTGACCTCGCAATGACAAGGGTTGTCACTTTCACTTTTTTTCACTTTCAAATGTCTAAAAATCATACGGGCTGTGATAGAAATGTGTCAGAACACAGGGAGTCACAGGTTGCCATATGTCATAGAATGCCCAAGCTGACTCCTGTCTATTGCCAAAAGAGCTGATAACGAGCATGTGAACGTCAGAACCGGACCATGGAGAGATGAAAGAAGATGACCTGGTCTTAGAATGCATGTTTTCACATCACTTACCTGGGTAAGAGGTTTACCATGTAAACCCAAACATTGATTGGTATTGTTCAGTTTTTACTTGATAAATATTATACAATATATGTGGATGTAATTCTTGCTTGATAAAAAAAAGGTAAAAGAATGTGCAATAATGTTGATATGCCCTCTACTGGCACTG
The DNA here is from genome assembly GCA_017165825.1 of Hepsetus odoe. Taxonomy (NCBI): domain Eukaryota; kingdom Metazoa; phylum Chordata; class Actinopteri; order Characiformes; family Hepsetidae; genus Hepsetus; species Hepsetus odoe. Next base: position 8,455,369 of record CM029368.1, read on the forward strand.
ATAGATAGTACAATGTCTTTAGATTCTTGACGTGTTACCAGTTTGAAAACATTTGCATAAATCTAAGTCTTTCAGTTGAGAGCAAAGCCTGAACGAATTACTTGACTTACAGAGTTTATCCCCAGCTTGGCATGGTCAGAACATCTTCATGAACATTCATAACTTGAACATGTACATCCAGCCCGCAGAAAACCCAAAACACTGATTATGTATCTCCTGTGACAGACTACCAGTGGAGCGTTGCAAGACTAAAAAGACACATCTGACTAGAACGACAGATGCTTTCCACATTCAACCCCAGTATTTACCCACTGGGGGTTTTCAAATCAGATCCTTTTAAACAGCATCCCAGTACAGGCTAAATGCTTCATTCGGCCAGCTAATGACTGCTTGTATTCTCCACCAAATGTTTGCCTCTTGTTGTTCTGTAATCAAGGGATAATTTCCTATTTTTGCCCTCTAAGCACTAATCCTATTTGAGGATTAAGTGTAAACATTATGTGTGCCCTGCCCCTGTCTGCTATACTGATCCCAATGCCTGTAAATATATGCTCTTTTTGTGAAAAAGCCACAGTTTAATTGCCTTGAATTCATCATTTTCTTTACAAATGGGCCGTATCGCACCACCATGCTGTGTTTACATGAAACAGGGTTGACCTCTTATAGGCGCTGATTAATCCTGGGGAAAAAAGCAAAGGAAAGAAATTTAGGCAAACCACAAGTGTAATGCTGACTTTATCTCTCTGTCTCTTTCTTTAACTGTGTCAATCTGATCACAGTCTGTGTTCTTAGTTTGTCCTTTTTTTTGTGACTCTCTACCTACACATCTGACAATTAGTCTATAAATAAGTACATACATACAATCACACATACACACAAAGAAATGAAGTGATTAGAAGGTAGAGTGTGATATGAGGAAATAGAATGATGAGAACATTGCTCAGTTGAGAAGTACACACTTCATAAATCACGACTTACCTCTGATCATGCTCTCATGAGCACAGAGTTACAAATCAACAACTGAGGAATTGCCAGACTGTTTATTTCCTTCGACTGTGCGAAGAACATTCACTTGAGTTCTAAACAAGGCCTTGTCTGATTTTTGACAGGCAGTGATTTGTGAAACGATTTTTTGAAACAAATGTTTATTGTGTTTAGGATCCATCCAACATTTGGTTTATGCACTTTGTGACTGATGAGAGAATAATTTAGGTAAATAGTTAACACCTTATTTAAAAAGAGCCTGCTCATCAGTCTATAATTTGGTTAATCAATTAATAATTTTCAATAAATAATACAGAATAATTTGTCTTAAAATTAATAACTGAATAAGCTAGTCATAAATTAAAAAATAATGTACTTATGCCCACAGGAGCCAAAGCTATGGATGCATTAAAGCAGCAAAAGGGGATCAGCGTGGACACTTGGAGGATGCAGTAAATGTGCCTCATCCCATCTGGACTGCCTTACATCTCTTTCAGCTCCTGTGTTTGTGCTGCACTGAGTAAATCAACATCCAGGAGAAGGCCATTTTTTCAGTATTTTCACTTCCTGATCTAACAAAACCTCAATGGGCCCCTAAACCTAATCTGTAATTAAGGCGGTACAGGCTGCCCACACATACAAACATGCACATACAAATTTAGTTTTATACACTGTCATAGGTTCATCTGTATGTATAAATGTTCATGTGAATAATGTATATATGTATATATGTATGTATGTGAGGCGGACCCTCCATGGATCAGACGTCCCACAGATACTCAAGATCTGAGAAATTTGTGTGACAAGTCCATATTTATTCCTGAACAATGTTGTGGCAGGGTGCAATATCCTGCTGAAAGAGACCACTACCATTAAGGAATACTGTTGTAATTAAAGAGTGTACCTACTCTGCAACAATGTTTAGGTAGGCGGAACGTGTCAAAGGAGCATCCACATGAATGCCAGATATAGGTCAGCAATATGACCTGAGCTTTTCTCTGGGATTGGACCAGACAGGCTAGTGTTCCCTTTCAGCACTACAAACTATGGTTGCACATGATCCTATTGCTGGTTAACTGGCTGTCATTTTATGGAACACTTTTGGTAGATATTAACCCCTGTGTATCATAAACAATCTACAAGACCTTACCCAGTCATCTAACCATCACAGTTTGGCCTTTGCTTGGTATAATAATAATAATAATAATAATAATAATAATCCTTTATTTATAATCCCACGAATGGGAAATTCGTTCTCTGCATTTCACCCATACACACATGTGCAGCAGTGGGCTGCTATTGAAAGCGCCCGGGGAGCAGTGATGGGGACGGCACCTTGCTCAAGGGTACCTCATAAAACAAATACAAATAATATACAAAAAAACAAATACACACAGACACACGCATGTGTACAAACACACACAGTCAGCACACACACACGCACACACACACACACACACACACACACATGCACACGCACACACACACACACTTTTCACCCTTTTACACTTTTCATTCATGTACCCAAACCAGGATATGACATCATTGCTGGTCTTAAAGAATTTTGCTTCACTCTAACGTTGCAGTGGGCTGACTGCTGCTACACTTTTGGCTTGAGCTTTTGTGGACGCCTTTGAATTTATGGCGCTCTTCACTCTACCAGAAGTCTGCGGTGAAGCAGGCATCCTGCAGGACCGGCCCAGACGAGACGCCCATCACTGCCAAGGCCAGCATAGTGGTAAAACCAGCTTACCAATCCTGGGTGGAATACCAGCAAGTTGCATTACAGGGCTGTTTCATTATTTACTTTCACTTTCTCAGAAAAAAAATATTTCAAAATCTATTCTACAGTCTATCACGTAATTCACTTAATGCTGTTTTGTATTGGTTTAGTTTTTATTTATTTCTTAATTTAGGTATTGTGCTGGGTTGAGGGAGGATTGTTATTTAAAATGTCTTGTATTTGTTCAGTGCACACTTACTAATTATTTGCATTTCAATTAAAAATTTAAAAAATGTTTTGTGTTACTCTCATGCTAAACTAATATAACATCCTGGCAACTCTATTCTCTCCTCCTTTCATTTATCGAGAGTGTTCTGCTTCAATAATACTTTAGGAAAGTACACTTTCAACAGTACACTAATGTAATGTAACACAAAAGAACAGTAATGAAATAAACCAGTTATTTTTCAGTACTGGAAACATTTAATGTGTAGTTATTAGGATGTTACATAAAACAGCAACAGACTACACTGGATGCTCCTATTTCTAACTGATGTAATATGAAAACTCACTTTAGTTCAGAAACATTTTGTAAGACAGCTGACCTGAGTCAGGGTTGGTTGTTCAAGAGCACCATCTAGTGTAAAATACACAGCAGTGAAAATATAGCAATCTGTAACAAGTACCCTCTCTCCTTGGTGTCAGTACAATCTGGCCTACAGAAATACTGTGCCCCCCGCCCCCCCCCCCCCACCCCGTCTCTGTGTGTGTTTGTGTGGGTGTGTGTCTAATGTTTTATCCTGACAGCTTAATGAAGCAGTGAACATGATTGAACATAATTTCTTATGTGTTTATAAGGGAAATAAAGATTATTTTAGGGTTTTGCCAGTTTGCTTGCCAGAAAATGTCTAAGCTGGAAAAATGATTTCCTAATAAGGTCAATCAGTTCTTTAAGCTCAAATCCACAAGACCCTGGCTAACTGTCTCTTTATTCAATTGCCTCACTGCGTAATGCTGTGATTATATACATAAATATCACTTTTAATATTATTTTATGCCTGAATGTTGTATAATACAACATAGAGGACTGTATATAACCAGAAAATGTTCAGTACATTACTGGCAGCTAAAATATAATGTATTATTCTTTAGACATTTTAGTGCAATTTCACTGTAATTTTGAAACAATAAAATCAGCACCTTTAGTAAACTGCACATATATTTCACATTATAAAAGAAATACTTTTTATTGGCAGTGGAGCGAGGACATACAATTGACCATTTTTTGTTTTTTGCATTTTTTTGCATTTTGCATTTGTTTTTTGCATGACTTGCATTTGCTTGTGCAAAACATTGCAGCAAGAAATTGTACACTTCCTAGAAAACTATAATATATGGAATATGGAAATACATATTTCCTCCTGACTTTAGAACTGCATTACTATTAAACAGGTGTTATACTTTATTTTTTAACTGAATAAATACATAGAAAGTTTGCACTAAAGTTTGCAGAAAATGTCATATTTATGTTTATTTTCTCATTGAACATTCCCTACACTCCGCCACATATCCTAATCAGGGTTGCAGCAGTAACTGGAGTCTATCCCAGGGCTCACAAGGTGAAAGGCAGAGAAACACCCTCAGCAGTTCATCGTAGGGCACATACATTTTATGAAACAGTATTATTTTTTACCTACTGTTATTGAAATTATTCTGTTCATAGATGAGAATAGTCAGCTCCAAAAATCTATAATAAAAGTCATTGCATATTTGAGGTTGCATATTTGTTTAGAATATGAGAAGATATAATTGTGGTGACACAGTTTTTTGTATTTTGCACGGAAAGTAAAATTTACACACATCATAATCCACAGTAACTGAACACAAAACATGCTTGAATGAATTCAGGAAAAAGCAACCAGTGAGTGCAACAAGGTTTGCTAAAGGCTCACGTCACACACCTGCTGGTGCACGAATGTACAAATTCACACCAAGTGTTTGTGCTAAATGGATTTGAGTTGCCTGGAGACCTCAACAATTATCTTAATTACATAGCAACAGACAGACCTTCCACAAAACTGCTTTGATTTGGCTGAGGGCTGGATTACTAGTGAGTGACGATTATACAGAGGGATCAAACAAATGCGATCAAAGAAAAAAAACGCTGATGTTTTTTCTCATTGCGTTTGTGTTGTTTGATTTGGAAATCCACCCCCTTAACCAGACAGGAGCCTAATGTCAGGCACAATTATCTACCATTGTATGTAGCAAGCCTTCTAAAGTGTTCTTTGTATGTGGAAGGATTCTGTTTGTTTGTGATATTGCTTATTTTTTACTGTGGCACACATCCTAAAAATTAAAAGCTTTTGAGCCATAATGTATTATAGATAAAGTATCATTTACAGTTACAGTCCTTCCAAAAGTATTGGAAAAACAAAGCAAATTCTTTTGTTTTGGCTGTGCATGGAACCCTTTAATTTAATAAAAGGAAGTTTTAAAGTAAATTAATATTTGATTGCATATCCCATAATTGGCATGACTTCGCCAAATTGCTGTTTTCATCTTTGTTTATGGTTTTCCAGACTTTTTCAAAGCATTTTAGTTGATATTTTTATAATTTGGATCATTGTCTTGCCTTTGGACAAAGATCCTCTCAATTAGTTTGAATGTATTTCTCTGTGAAATGGCAGACAAAACATTTCTGAAGACTTGAGAGTTCGTTCTGCTGTTATCATTGTGTTACATCATCAGTAAAGATTACTGAGCCTGTTACAGAAGCAGCCCTGCTGGCCTAAGCCATGACGATAAGCATATGCCTTTTTTCTTGTTTAAAAAAAGCCTTTTCATTGTTTAGTAAGAAATTAATCTAGCCACTAGGGATGCACAAGCTAGTGTATTTCTTTGTGCCCGTCCTAAGCCCAGATAAATGAGGAGGATTGCATTAGGAAGGGCATCTGTATAAAACTTGCCAAATCAACATGCAGGCAATGAAACAGATTTCCATACCGGATTGGTCAAAGACCTGGTTGACAATGACTGTCAGCGATGCTGTTAGCCTACAGGGTGCTGGTGGAAATTGGGCTATTGTTGGCCAAATGTAGAAGAAGAAGAAGAGGAGCAAGGCATGCCTGGAGGCAGTAGGAGAGAAGCAAGGGTAGTAGAGTGAAAGTGAGGGTAGGAACTTTGAATGTTGGCAGCATGACTGGTACAGGGAGTAATTAGCTGATAAGATGGAGAGAAGGAAGATTGATGTGTTGTGCGTAAGAGACTAGATGGAAGGGTAGTAAGGCCAGGTGTATTGGAGGATGGTTTAAATTGTTTTACCATGGTGTGGATAGAAGGAGGAATGGGGGAGGTGCTATTCTGAAACAGGAGTATGTCAAAAGTGTGTTGGAGGTGAAGAGGGTGTCAGATAGGGTGATGAGTTTGAAGCTGGAAGTTGAAGGTGTGATAATGAATGTTGTTAGTGCTAATGCCCCACAAGTTGGTTGTGAGATGGAAGAGAAGGAAGAATTCTGGAGTGAGTTAGATGAAGAGAGTGTACCCAGGTGAGAGAGAGTGGTGATTGGTGCAGACTTTAATGGACATGTTGGTGAAGGGAACAGAGGTGATAAGGAGGTGATGGGTAGGTATGGTGTCAAGGAGAGGAATACTGAAGGTCATATTTTGCAAAAAGGATTGAAATGGAAATGAAAGAAGAAGGAGGAGCACAGGGTGACGTATACGAGTGGAGGAAGATGCACACAGGTGGATTATATCCTTTGCAGGAGGGTCAATCTGAAGGGGATTGGAGACTACAAAAGCAATGACAGGGGAGAGGGTAGCTAAAGAGCAAAGGATGGTGGACTGTTGTGAGAGAGGACATGTAGGCAGAGGAAGATTGAGTGTTTTGCATCTGGTGGTATGGCCTCTGTATTTCTGCTATCAATGTCTTCTCTCTTCCCTCTTTTCTAATTCTCCCCCATAGAATTTATTCTTCACAGGTCAAATCCAGAGCTTAAATTGGGAGCAGCTATCAAGAGCTAAGCATAGTTTAAACACTCAATATATGAAGACACTGCGTAACAAAAAATATGAAGTGACCTGTACTTTGATGTATTTTAAAATGTTATGCTCACTTAAAACACTGAGTCATCAGTTACAAAGGGTGTTATGTTTTACATAATTTAACATATATACAATTAGGTCCATATATATTTGGACACTGACACAAGTTTTTGTACCTGTTTACTGAAACATATTCCAGTTATAGTTATATAATGTGGACATAATATGTAGACTCTCAGCTTTCATTTATGGGTATCCACATTAAAATTGGATGAAGGGTTTAGGAGTTCCAGCTCCATTACATGTGCCACCCTCTTTATAAAGGGACCAAAAGTAATTGGACAATTGACTGAAAGGCTATTTCATGGGCAGGTGTGGACAGTTCCTTCATTATATCATCATCAATTAAGCAAATAAAAGGCCTGGAGTTGATCTGAGGTGTGATGCTTGCATGTGGAAGATTTTGCTGTGAACAGACAGCATGCAGTCAAAGGAGCTGTCCTTGCAGGTGAAACAAGCCATACTTAAGCTGCGAAAACAGAAAACAGCCATCAAAGGAATTGCTACAATATTTGGAGTGGCAAAATATACAGTTTTGTACATCCTGAGAAAGAAAGAGAGCACTGCTGAAAGACCTGGACGTCCACAGAAGACAACAGTGGTGGATAATCTCAGAATAATTTCCACGGTGGAGAGAAACCCCTTCAAAACAGCCAACCAAGTGAACAGCACTCTCCAGGAGGTCAGCGTACCGATATCAAAGTCTACCAATAAGAGAAGACTGCATGAAAGTAAATACAGAGGGTGCACTGCAAGGTGCAAGCCACTCATAAGCCTCAAGAATAGGAAGGCTAGACTGGACAAGAACAACCTCTACCAGAATGATGGCAAGAAAAAGGTATGGAGAAAGCGTGGAACAGCTTATGATCTAAAGCATACCACATCATCTGTAAAACATGGCAGAGGGAGTGTGATGGCTTGGGCATGCATGGCTGCCAGTGGCACCGGGACACTAGTGTTTATTGATAATGTGACACAGGACAGAAGCAGCCGAATGAATTCAGAGGTGTTCAGAGACATACTGTCTGCTCAAATCCAGCTAAATGCAGTCAAATTGATTGGGAAGCATTTCATAATATGATGGACAATGACCCAAAACATACAGCCAAAGCAACAAAGGAGTTTATTAAAGCAAAGAAGTGGAATATTCTTGAATGGCCATTTCAGTCACCTGATCTGAATCCTATTGAGCAGCATTTCAATTGTTGAAGACAAAACTTTGGACAGAAAGGCCCACAAACAAACAGCAACTGAAAGCCACTGCAGTGAAGGCCTGGCAGAACATTAAAAAGGAGGAAACCAGCATCTGGTGATGTCCATGAGTTTAAGACTTCAGGCTGTCATTGCCAGCAAAGGGTTTTCAACCAAGTATTAGAAATGAACATTTTATTTTCAGTCATTGAATTTGTCCAATTACTTTTGAGCCCCTGAAATTAAGGGATTGTGTTTTAAAAAATGCTTTAGTTCCTCACGTTTTTATGCAATCTTTTTTTTCAACCCACTGAATTAAAGCTTAAAATCTGCACTTCAACTGCATCTGAGTTGTTTCATTTAAAACTCCATCCATCCATTTTCTGCCGCTTGTCCCAAACGAGGTCGCGGGGGGGTGCTGGTGTCTGACCCAGCGCACACAGGACTGCACATGATATTATCCAGATATATAATTGTTAAGTACACAGTTGCCTAAATGTATTTCTGAAAATACTGTTCTTAAAAAATGAATCATGCTGTAACTATGCTGTGGCTTTGCAATCCCTCCAAGGACATTTCTTCTGTATGACTACATGGAGGCAGATTTATGCCAGAGATTTCAGCCATTTGTCATTTTTTCTTTCCATTAGACATTAGTGATGGGCAACATATAAACTAAATATAGCTTGGCCAATCAACACCTGTGTCGGTGAGCCCCACATATACTCACTTTGCTTTAGCACACGCCATTAACAGCTGTCAGCACGTTCATGGTGTTGAGAAGAGGAGGAATGTTTCACATTAAACTCATCAAACTTTAAGGGCGGACAATCGCCATGGAAAGTAAAAAGCACGAAGGTCTGCAAAGTCTAACTAAAAGTTATAGGGCTATATTTTATTTCATCGGAGGTGAGTGGAGTCCCAGCCAGATCTCCCCTCTTACTTTACTTACATCATTTTACTTACATTTCAATACTCATATGTATTTGCAATATTAAATACTTATACTTCAATACTTATATGTGTGTTTAAAGGAAAATGCTATATTAACGCTGTATTATGCTATATTAAATGAGATATTAACATTAGAGTAAAAAGTAGCTGCAATTTCTATTTAGAGACTAACATATCAGTGGCATCAAATGCTACTGGAAAATACCCACGTCAACACTTAGCCTCTATATTTGCCTGTAAGGTTTACATTTGTGTATATGTAGTAATGCTGCTTGCTAAGCCAAAATTTGAATATATTTTTGCTAGACTAAAGAGCAGTGATAATCATTTAAGGTCACTTCTTGCATGCTCTCTGGATGCAGTCTGGCATTTAGCTACTTTTTTGCACAGGACTCTGAGTGGGAGTGATATCTGAATAAATCAAAATGTAATGATTTGATATCTACTGTAAGAACTGCTCCTCACCTGAAGAGGGCAGTAGAAGTAAAATCAAAACAATACCTTAGCAATACAAGGTATACAGAAATCTATCCATCCATTGTCTGAGCTGCTTAATCAAACTATAGTCACAGGGGTGCTTCAAGCCATCTCGCTTCTCATAGGGTGTAAAACATGGGGGAAAAATGTGTTTAGGACAATTTAATGTCTCCAAATCACAGCATACATGTCTGTAAAACATGACCAGTGTACACACAGGGAGAACTCCACACATAAGACACCCAGACCACACAAGCTGGGAATCAAACCCAGACTCTGTAAACTGTTTCTGTTTACTGTAGTAACCAACCTTAGATGTGTACTTTTGAGTTTTTTACATTTTGACATAGTTGCAGTGAAAAGGACTCGGAATGAACTGACAGTTTTTTCCGTCGCTGGAAAGGTATGTAATTTGAGGATGGTCAAGACAGTGATGGCATACAAAATGTTCAAAGACTTTTTAAATCCCTTACCTGAGTCTCTCTGATTGAGCTAGTTTATGTATTACTTCATAAATGGTAAATATGTGTCTACATTTATCATGATGTAAACCATTGATGTGGTTTTTTGATGAATAAACCTTTGATAAATGCATGAATAAACTTCTGACAGTGATCACTCAGCTTGTCTTCTGCCTAAATGATGACCCCTTCAGTAGGCCATTGGCATGAGAGAGTCCTGCCCTCAGGCGTCACCTTCTATAGATATTCTTATGTTTGGTCAAGCAGCTATCAGGTTAAAGATCAACTTACTGTGAGTGAACAACTGATGGACTTTCCCATCACTAAACTACAGAGAACAACGGAGAGTAGACTTCCACCTTCATTTAACCAACAAGAACTCTCCCCAACATCCCTGGGTCTCATCCTATTCACCTGGGTTGCAGAGTGTGATGCAATGCAAGCAGCCAGTGAAAACCAACTCTGCCAAACATGAGGTCACAGGGAAAGGAACAGTGGTGTCATGTGATCACACGCATTCAGCGCTGTCACATAATACTTAATGAGGAACTAATAGTAGTGTTTCTTTAAAACTGCATTTCCTCTCGTCCTGGATCTAGTATCACTCCAACAAAAACAGTCTCGTGTATGGGATACTTTGTTGCCGTATCATTGTCACCGAAGATGCCAAAGATCAGTGAAGATACTTAAAAGTGCTTTAAAGTAATCTCACAAAGCAACCAATGGACTTCAGTACAGGCCAAGAGCATCCTGACTTGAAAGCAATTGTGTGTATTTTAGACTGACGTATTATGCAACGCATAAAGTGGTTTCTCTTCTCTGTGTACCTAAAGTTTACCTAAAGAGGAAAATACGAATTTGCTCAGCATAAAAACAACTTTACAAATCTATTGTTGTCCATATTTCTACACAAAGGCCTAAAGTGATGGATTATACTAATTCAGTGCAGCTTAGAGAAAGGTTGGACCACATCAAACGCTCCACGAAATATTCTGTTTAAAATCAACTTCTAGTGGGAGCCAAGTACCATGAAATATCCTTCCTGGAATATTCGTTCTGTTTTTTGTTTTTTTCTCTTTTCTTTCTCTCTTTAAAATTCTTAGATGACAGACCAAGCTGTAAAGATCTTTTATCATATTGTCTCATATACAATGTTTTGGAATTATGATTCTGTGAGCAAGTAAAATGTGTGATTTAGGTTTATTGTTAATATTTCAATTGAAAGATGTTTTCAGAATGTTTTTACAGTTTTGCTCATGTGTTCCAGGAGTGTCAACATTTTTAGGAGGCATTATACACGGTTAAAAATAGACACTGTTTAAAAAAGTCACAGTTCAGGAACATGATGCAAACCTGGTCCTAAAGATCCAGCTTTAAATGCATATGAATGCTTTTTTTTACGTACATGGGACAGCGGTGGCCTAGTGGTTAGGAACTTGGCCCCCAGGACCAGAAGGTCATGGGCTCAAATCCCAGACCAGTAGGTTGCTCTGAGGTACCCTTGAGCAAGGTACCATCCTCGCGAATGCTCCCTGGATGCTTTAAATAGCTGCCCCCTGCTGCAAGGTGTGTTTAAGGGTAAAATGCAGAGGAACCATTTTGTTGTGTCTCACTGTGTGCTGTGCCGTATTTCACAATGCCAGTTAGTCACTTTCACTTTCACTTAAAAACAGTCTCAATTATTGTAAAAGGAAGTCCAGTCTAATAATAATATGAGCTGCAATAATACAATTATGTTAAAAGCAGTGAAACACTGAATATTCAGGGTACTACCTTTGTGATGGTGTTTTTACTTTAAAAAAGTATGGTTGTTTTCCTGGAAAGTAAACATCAAGAAAATTAAATCTGGTTTGAAAGATGCAACACAATGAAAGGATGTAACAAACTATTATTTATAAATACTCAGTTGAGTTGATTTAATAATAAAATAACCAGTAAAACAAGATAACTAAAGGATTAATGCTGTTAGACATACAGACTGTAAAAAAAAACAAGGAAAACTATCATATCCCTGCAGCGTTTCACTTCTAATCACATGCTCCGTCAGAGTAAGTGAGGAAAGCAGACTTAGTTAAGAGGGTCCTGGAAGCTGTCTGGGAGCAGATGTTGGGCTTATCCGGCCCACCCGGCCCACCCACGCTGGATCCACTCATCTCTGAGGTGATGAATAATGATGTCACAAAGGCTCGGGTCAGCAAACAAGAAGAAGGAGCCAATCATCAGGGATACAATGCTCTTATACACACACACACACACACACACACACACACACGCACACACACACAGTATAGATTGGATTACTCTGCAGATAAATCACCACTGGTCAGTCATAATGTATGAACCCACTTGTGTTGAGCAAAAAGGACAAAATACAAATAAGCTTAATAGACTGTAATCAAACCAATAACGGATATCATCAACACATATTCATATTTCACCATCAAAGAGTGGATGATAAAATATCAAAGTTGAAGTTATTTTTCTTTATTCCAGAGTCAACACAACTGTTAACACTAACATTGCCTTTCAACATGACTGTCCATCCTTTGTGTTTTTACAACAGAGTCATATCTCCGACATTAGCAAATCATTTTTTTGCGAATTTAAAATTATATAAATCACTTCAAGTTGAAAGGGTAACTCTTTAGGCAGCAATGTTATTCTGTCATTCTGATCTTGCTATGATAGTATTCATCAGCACCCAGGTATTTCTAGAATTTCTACAAACATTTAAATGTTTATCTGCCATTTTAATCAACACCAATTTGTTCCTGGAACAAGTTTTTTCAAAGCATTTCATCTTTTCTGCATACACAATGAACATGCACAAAGTTAGTATGGCTGGCAGAATCAGGCCTCCAGCTATTTCAGAGAAAAACTGTTTCTGTTTATTTGTATTTATAAGTTCAGAGATTTCCAGTGCAATTTATCAAAGCAAAAAACAGTGACAAATGTCAAATTATGCAAAATTACATGTAAACCAAAACCATGAGGCATTCTTAAATGTCATTTCTTTAAGATACAGCAAAAACAACTTTTCCCTGAAAACATCACTGCATGTGAAAGTGACTATTCTTGTCGTGAGACGCATCACAGCACAGCACAACGGAATTAAATCTCTGCATTTCACCCATACACACATGTGCAGCAGGGGGCAGCTAATGAAAGTGTCTGGGGAGCAGTGACAGGGACAGTACCTTGCTCAAGGGTATCTCGGGGCAACCCACTGGTGAGGGAATCGACCTCCCAAAATCTTCCAATCTGGGGGTCATCTCCCGGACCGTTAGGCCACTGTATGCATGTGTACTAACAGCAGGATCTCTGATCATTCAAAGCAAAAAAGCAACCAGATAAAGTAGCCTATATGACATTATATGAAATCTATATTTACATAATCAATTAAAATCACGCTCCAGTTTTGACATGGCAATCTGAAGTCCTATGTAACATATTAAAATGATAAAAAGGATATTAACTTTATTCCTTCTCAGTGCAAAATAAGTTTTTTTTTTCTTCATCTGTTTGAGTTTTATGTCCTGTGGCAAAGTTTCTGTTGTTTGTTCCATGTTTTGAGGTTGATTAATTGCAGATGCCTTAACACTAACCTTATGATTAAGTTACTACTGCGCTGTGGGCTCTTGCTTTGGGAGCAAAATTCAAGGTTCAGCTAACCAAGGAATTAATCATGATCATTCTGGGCCATCACTACTGTGCACAAGTAGTGTACTTTTGCTGTTGTTCATTTGTTTTATACCCACAGTTCTAGTATTATAACAGGATAGAGCAATTACAATTGCTATTGTTAGCTGAAACAGCTGTTTAAATTCATTGTAAAAAGAAAAAGGTTGTGTTTTGCCTGAAGCAGTAAAGCACTTGGCACATGTTTGTGTCAGATGAACAAATTATAACTTTGGATTACATTTTTCTGCATGTCCTTGATGATCAAATATTTTTTCAGTTGAAAAATAAAACGTAATCCTTCGGATTGTATGTTAAACTCTGACTTTACCCAGAGAACACTTTTGTGTTTAGGGTTTTAAAGGACATCTTTAAGAAAAATCCTACCTAAAAAAATCTTTCCCCATAGAATTCTATACATGTGGCAGATTTAAAAAATGGAACAGGGAAAACTAATGCCTGCTGCCATACAAAACAGCATGTCAGATGATTCAAATGAAGTGACAGATCAGACACATTCTCTAATGATGGGAAAATACTCTGAAGAGGCACAAAAAAATGCTTCTGAAAAAAAAAAAAAGATTCATCCCTGCCAGCCAGAGAACTGACCATAAACTAGATGTTCATAATACATGTGTGATAAATGTGCATCAAGAAATTGAAATGGACATTATGTGTGGTAACTGTGCCCAGCCTTAAAGCAGCAAAAGTAAAACTGTTTTTTGCTCACTTAATTAAGTGTGAATCTGCTCAAAATGCTATGAAGACATGCCAAAGCAACCCTTAGAAGTTGTGCTGTTCTCAGTTTTCAACACCTCTCTGGTCATAAATGTAGTTAATCTTGTAAATCTTCTCAGGGTATGCCTAAAGTGAGTATGTCATCGAAACACATTCACTTTAAAAAAAAAAAAAGATATTTGACCTGAAACAGAATGCAGGCATCTGATCTATTATAACACTCATGACCAGGTCATTAGTCATCTCAATGGATGACAAAATTTAACACTGACCTTGTTGTGTTAAGAAAGTTTTAAAACTTATTGAAAGTTACTGGCTGACTTCTGCGGTGAGTTATGTTTAACTCCTTATCTATCATGTTCTCCTGTGCTGCTTGCGGAATTCAATCAGTAGTCCACCAAATTATTTAATTATTTGGTGCTATTTAAAGCACCAAAAGTTACATCTTTTCTGACAGTTTTCTGATAAACCTTTAAACCATTTCTTATCTTGTCAATACCCTTTATTTGATTTATCTGAATGCTTTTGTTTCTGTATTGTATTATAACTAGTATCTCAGGGGAATGGGTTCATCTTTTGTTTCTCTTATGAAACAAAAAGTCATTGAATAGTCCCCACACCTGCTCTTGGAGACCTACCTTCCTGAAAAGTTTATTTTCAAACATGATTGAACACAGCTGGTGCAGGTCATTAGACCACCTAATTACTTGGATTAGGTGCGTTGGATTTGGGCTGGACTGAATCCAATAGGAAAGTACTTCTCCAGGAGCAACGCTGGTGACCACTGTCACTCTTAAAGTGCTCTTATCTGTTGAATCTGATGCTCGTTGACTTTTACCGAGTGTAGAGCAGGGAAAATACATGTGCATCCCACAATGTGGGATAGAGTGTAATTGTGTGAACAAGAATGTTCACATTTTTATGGCAGTTTGTGTATTCAGTACAGATGTTCTTCCCAAAATAACATACATTCTCCAAACATTTCTGAACATTTAGTTTCTGCAGTCATTTTGGCCTGCACCACATTGTTTCTGCAAAGAGTGAAGTAAAATTACAGTAACCGTTATCATGATTGAGCATATTAAAGGCAGAAAGTGGGGCCTGCAGTCTGAAACACTGAGGGTCTTTGTTTTGTGAGCAATGGGGTTTAGCTAGGAGATGAAGGCATCTCTCTGGAGCATCCTAGATGAACGAGAAACACGTGTGTTTGAATTCTGTCACATTATTCTCATTTTCATGAACATATTATTCTGGCCAGACACCTTTAGAATTCATCGAACAATGTACATTTCACATGTGTGAGAATAGTACAGACAAATCTTTCAATAGAATAGAATAGAATAGAATAGAATAAAATAGGTTTTTCTTGTTGAAAATTATGGAACAGCTGAACAAACATTCTCCTTAAAACAAAATATAAAGTAAAACCATATATGGTGAATCACAGCAACGTCCAGTACAGTCTCCATGGAAATGTCTGCACTTTTTGGCAGGTAAAATGATCATATTATTTATGTTTTAAAATGTCTTATCTTGATAAAGTGTTTTGAATTCTATTCAACACTGAATAAAAAGACAGATGTTTACTGTCCTGGTTAGGGAGTTGGCTACAGGACTGGAAAATTGTGGGTTCAAACCCCTTACCCTGAGGTACCCTTGAGCAAGGTACCGTCCCTGTCACTGCTCCCCGGGTGTTTTCATAGCTGCCCCCTGCTGCATGGTGTGTGTTTATGTGCATGGGTTAAATGCAGAAGTCCAATTTCTTTGTGGTTCACTGTGTGCTGTGCTATGTACTCACAATGACAAGAATAGTCACTTTCACTGAAACAATGAGTTTCTAAGCTGTAATTACTTATAAAAATAATGTCAATGTTCCTTCAGATACCACTACGTTTATACTATAAACCACACTCTCACAAATTTTCATGCCAGTTTCTTACAGCCTACCAAATCACTCACAGTCTTCTAGAAAGAGAAAGAATGAAAGTGCTGCGGGATCAGTCCAGAAAGCAGCACTAGTAAACTATTGTTACATCTGTTTATTAGACTCCAGAATAGTTTAATGGTGTACATGCATGTGCTGTGAGGGCTTGAGAAAGTAAAGATTGGCAGTTTGGTTGTGCTTGGCTTCCTGAAATCCTGGTCTGGCGTAATGCCTGGTTATAGCTGGAGATTATATCATGATTAATTGTGCATCATTACTGTGGGGATTGTTACCACATGCACCCTGCTAGGTCTGTCTCCAACCCACACCTGCACTATTCCACTATTTCTACTTTTTCTCTTTTGTGGCAGGCTTAAATAGAATGCTACGTAGGGCTAGATGTGGAAAAATGTAGTCATATTTTGTTACTACTTATGTCTATAAAGCTTCTCTTAAAT
The DNA here is from genome assembly GCA_017165825.1 of Hepsetus odoe. Lineage (NCBI taxonomy): Eukaryota > Metazoa > Chordata > Actinopteri > Characiformes > Hepsetidae > Hepsetus > Hepsetus odoe. Next base: position 8,472,064 of record CM029368.1, read on the forward strand.
GTTTGAAATGAAACCTTTTAATTGGCTGCAAAAGTAAAAAATGGAAGTGTCCTTGGTTTACTTTGATTGAGCTCCTTCCTAAAAAAAAAAATCACATGCCAATTAAATGTCATGAGAAATTAAATAGATAACTCCTTTTGTCTTTTTGGAGAATGCAAGATGTTGACAGGCAATCAGGAGGTCTGATGAAGATCCATTTGAATAATTTGGAGCAGTGTGCTGTATTAAGTATGTGTTTTGGAACACATTTGAGTGTGTGAATGTACATATTCATCCATCAAATACTTTTCATCTGTCCAGCCACTGCCAAGTACTTATGACTCCTGCTTTCAATCATGAGCCTGTTGCTCATGTGTGGATGAGGTTCTCTCCCAGGTTTCTGTTCAGGTGCCAAATGGAAAGATGGAGATTGAGAGTGGGTGCAGGTTGAACCGCTGGTAGGCTGTGCGCGATGACAGGGTGCATTAAAAACTCCAGCTGCCGGAATTAGTCTGAGCTCAGGTCTATCCGTCGCTGTGTGATGTGTGGCTTCATTGAGCTTTACGTGATAACTGACTACTGCAGTTAAATGAAGCACTGGAATGGAAAATGATACAAAGATGAGATGAAGGGGAAATATGGCGCACTCGTCTAAACCAGAAGTTTTCTTACTGCCCTTTCATGACTAACAGGCTGCTACTTAATGTGATAATAACATCTGGGCAAGCAACATTTTGAATAAGGTAGCTGTAGCCTGATTTTAAAACAGTTTACTGGGGGTGGTTGTAAAACCTAAACTGAAAACAAGGTATAAGTGAGAACGTGTTGTCTTTTAGAATAAAGAAGAGCTGTCTCCTTGGATTTAAGACGCCTTAGGAGGCACAGTTTGAAATTCAGGTTATTGATAAAGACAAGTTGTCCTCATATCCCATGTACTCTGAAGGGGAATCTGTTATCAGGGGTAATTAGAGGGAGAATCAGAACTCGCTAACTGCAACTGTGTTGAAACCTCTTGTCTGTGAAAAAAGTGTCAGCACCCCATATATCTATATATGTATATCCTCTCCTATTTGCTTCAGATGGCTCATCCAGCCTTCTTACTTCAATTGAACCTGGATTATGTTTTGTAATTTTAAGAATCCCAGTAAAGTAGCCTTTTAATAGATCTAAACAATGGAAAAAACCCCAACAAACTCAAAACAATTAATCAGAGGTCCACATCTCCAGTCATGGAGGGCTGGTTACCACACCTGAATCTATGAATCGCCTCATTGGGTGTCCTAGGCAAAGGGGGACTTATAAATTGTGCAAGGTACCTCTGGTCTAAAGTCTTTATTTTGTGTTGGACCATCATTTAAGTGTCTGCTGCCTGCAGGATCGATAATTCTATTACAAGCCAAATGACTGACTGCACTAAGTTACTGGCAGTTTCTAAAAGCAAACAAGTAATTAAAATGGCAATAATAATCCATCCATCCATTCATTATCTGAACCGCTAATCCAAACCAGTAGGTTGCTGGAGCCTATCCCAGTGCTCATAGGGTGAAAGGCAGAGAAACATTGTGGCTGGGTTGCCAGTCCTTTGCAGGGCAACAGGTATATAGCATCTGTGCATAACGAGCTCTTATACAGTTCTGATCAATTGATTCGATTTCATTTGTATACAAACCATCAGTTTGCATCATCTGTATCCATCTAGGGTGAATATCATGTGCATCTGTTTTGTAACGGCTGCTGTGCAAATGCTGCTTTTAATGGGAAAAGTGAGAGCATGGTATACAGCGACGCTGCTTTTCCAGTAACACATTATACACGCAACTACAAAGTGTGGCTGCTATGCCTTGGGCTAGGGGTCTTCTCTCACCACATTGCAGACTTAGATTTCTCACACAAGTACAAAGGACATTCCTCTCTGAATAATTCCCTCTTTTGTTATCTGGGCCAAATCCATCATCACTGGCACATCACCCTCCCTGCTGCCGCCTGCAGAACGAACAATACAAACAATAACAAGAAAAAAGGCACAAGATTTATTGCACTGAGTTAATGCAGTTGAAAATGTCTACATCTTACAGAGTCCGTAAATGGGCACAATAGTGTTTACATACTTACTAACAAATAAAACAACTACACTACATATTTCAGTAATATAAAATACAGAACACAAATACACAGTAGCATACAATATATATATATAAACATTTTGACTTCCAGCATCAGTCAAAAAAAATGTTTCCCATACACACACAAACACACACAAACACACCTACACACACACACACACACACACACACACACACACACATCATGCATCTGTATAGTCTGACCTCACTGGTGGGTGTTCCCTCCCAGTGACAGAGCTGAACTGTTAGTGATCTGGGGGTGTTTTAACTCTGCCCTTTGCTCACACTCTTCTGCCCCTTGCCCTCCAGCTGAAGCACGGACTCGTTGTGTCGGCGCTCGAGCCGCTTGCACGTGCATGACGTCACGGCGGCGATGCGATAGGAGCGCGTGCTGCCGTCGCGGCATCGCAGCTTCACGCGTCTCATCCGGGTACCGTCATTCACGCAGCGCCACGTGCGCGAGTCCCGCCGCGCCCAGAAGCTCCCGCCGATCCAGTTGGGCAGCAGGTGGGCGGGCAGACACTCACCCGCGCACACGAGCTCCTTCACCGCCTGCACGCTCGTGCACTGGCCGTCCGAGATGTACTTGGTGGACCTGAGCTCCCTGCAGCCCAGCTGACTCCGATCTGCTGAAACACACACACACACACACACACCATAAATCCATAAATGTAGGCCTTTCTTCTTTTGTCACATTTTCAATTAGGTTGGCCTGTTTTTTTGTTTGTTTGTTTTGTTTTGTTTGTTTTTTGGAAAAACTTAAACTCACAAAACTTCCATAAACTTAAACTTACAAAACCAAAGCTGCAGATCACACCATCATATTTGGTTGATTAGATGTCATCTAATCTCTTTTCATCTTGTCAATGTAACATTAATTTTTTTTTAACAATCTACTTGTGTGATGCATACATGCTCAGTCCTTTCGCTTAAGTGCATAAATTCATATTCTATTGCAGATAGGATTTTTTTTTATGTGGCACTGATTGTCACAACTCCAGCCTTTCTACTGTACCATTTTACTGAAATCTGCCCCTTTTCCCTGGACAAACACATGATTTTCTCACACTGTACCTCACCTCACCAACACATGCAATATAATTTTTTGCTCCAGACAGTCTTCAGGTACCAAACGATGATTGCTTTTGTGAATAAAACAGTAGAAATTTCTTGGCAATTTCCTAAAAGTAGCAATAGTTCTTTCAGAAAGTGTAATGTCACATATAAAGAAACTACACATCTGATCTCTGATTGGGTAACTGGCCGCTGACACTGACCGGGGCTTGTGATCTGTCTTCTTAATTTTTCCAGGACAGCACCCCTAATAAAAGTGAAGGAGCAAAGATGCATCTGGTTAAAATTTGGGTAAATTTGGTACGCACCGATTTCTGCTTGGTCATGGAAGCTCTTTCCACCGTTGCGTGCTCCATTTAAAGACATATTGCTTGGGGTTTCCTGCTGTGATGAGGTCGTGTGGGTGCTGAGCTGCTCTGTAGCATCGTTGTGGAGATCTCCACAGCTCTTCAGAACAACACAGAGAAAAAGCAGCAGCTGGAAACCACCTGTGTCCAGAGACATGCCAATCGACTCATATGATGAGACTTGAGAGACTTGAGGCTCAGTGAGTCATTGAAGCTTTCAGGAGCAACGTGATTCTACCTGCTGCTCATGTGTTTATATATTTATACATGACCCTCCCTTTTCCACCCTTCCTGGGGTTACAGTTAGTGTTTGGATGCTGAAGTGAAAAAAAGTTGAAAAAAAAATGGGAGTGTACTTACATCTCAGCACGCCTCCCCATATCCATATCAAAACATGTGCATGACTGTGGCTGGCAGATTACTGGATTTTACACATTTACTCTGCATCATGCACACTGAGGAATCCCTTTCTTGAGTTGAGGTGTAAACAGGTACAGAAACTCATTGTGATTCATGCTTGCTGTTGCAGGACAGGACTAAACTCAAATTTGCATTTTTAAACTGGTTTAATGTCACTGAATCATTGAAATCGAAGTTATAAGATACAAAAGGTCAATTGGTTACAGCATAGTTAATTATGGGGTTTGTTTTCTTCAAAATAAGTTCAAAATACATAATCAGCTTCATACATCAAGGGTCTCTTTGTCATGTATAGGCACTGGGAATATTATAAGACAATGTTTGCAATCCAAGCCTTCTTGCATATTTGGACATATGCAGTTGCATAGACACCTCTTTAGGTTGCATTATGTGATTTATAAGCTACATTTTAGTGCACGGGTTAAAATCCACTGATGGCAGTTATAGTTTAATTGCAGCAGCTTATGAAACTTTCAGGTAGCATATTCATTACTTTGTATGCTCCAACTTTACACTGAATCATTAAAATAAATGTTACAACTTAAGGACTACCATAACTGAAGGAGTCAGTTTCCTTCCTTTCAATGATGCACATAAAGCTAATTGAGAGCAATATCTAAAGGCAGAATAAAAGTTGTTTGCCATCTCTGTGTTTTGAATACTGTGCTGCTCTTCTTAGATTTGGCCTCTTCACTAGACTAAATGACTGATAGCCTGTAACAAAATCATCTGTTCATGCAACATGAGACAACACATTGTTTAGCATGTTCAAATACCCGCAAAAATATCTCATGAAATTTACAAATGGCAGTCATTTTTGTACCTATGCCATTTGGTTTCTTAAGAAACTATTATATCATTTTAAGGAGACAAGTTATTTCAAAGAAATAAGAACATTATGTCGTTTCACTGGCAGGAAAAGTGGTAATGAACTACTCCTGTCCAGAAAGAACAAACATCCATTTTAAGCATGACAACATTGTTTCTGGATTTGGACAGCATGGAATACACTGCATTCTTCTCCATACATTGCCATGCAGCCAACGTATGTCATACGTACGACAAAACCCATGAAACAGTATATGACTGGATTATTTTACCTCAAAATTATCCAAAGAGGTGTCTCCGATGAGCTCATAAAATGAGTGTGTGACACAAAATGGCAAGCAGGCAGCACAAAGAGCCATACTCTCTTTATACTGCCGAAACTGTAACTCTCTAAATGAACCATGGCTCTAATTTCAGTCTTTTTCCTCAGGCTTTTACTATCAATTCATTTTACTTCTCTACTGGTCCACTTCTTTGATTTAGGTTGGGGAGGGGACATTAATATTTTGCACATCTTCCTGTGTTGTCACCTTTTCCATGGCCTTTTCAAAAAGCCAGCTGTCAGAATGATCTCTTATTACTCAGAAAGCTCTGTTAGTGATATTGTTTGGGGTTGGAGGGTTGGGGTTATTAGGTTATTGGGGAGATCCGAATGTTCAACCTCAGGGCTTGAAAGCGCAATATCAAAGCCATATGATACGAGGTGGCAAACGCTAATTTCTTCATATCTGAAAACCGGATATTTGAGATAGTCCCTTTATGCTCCTGTAATGACTATGACAAAGTCATAGAAGGTGAGAGAGGAGAGGAATGCCTCTTCGAGGACACTGAGGGGTTACAGCACTGAGTTATGAGCTGATTGACATGTGACATGACAAGAGAACACAAAACAGACCCTCACTGGCCTACAGGGTGAGGCGCTCCCCTGAGACAAGGGGCCTGGGACACAGGTAACAAAGCGCTTAGGAACAGCTAAGAGAGCTCTTTAGAATTTTACACGAATGCCTTAGGATGTGTGCGAAAGAACCAAGTGTGGGAAAGTTCACTGAGGAGATCCCTTCAGTTACTCATATCTTACTTTATAACAGGCAGTGACTGTAATTTATTGCTGATATATATATTTTTGTAATTCAGATTCAGATTCAGATCCTTTTTTTTTTACATAAAATGAATTTATTTTGTTGATACTCATGCTAATACAGAAAACTGAATAGTATGCAAAGAAATAAATATATATAAATGTGCAACATAGTATATCTTTAGGTGGAACAGATGCAATAAGTAATTGTAATAGCTGTACTAATTATATAATGATCAGAATTCACTCTTAATGCATCTTCCAAGCACTGCAATTTGAATATGTGTAAATAGCAGTAAGGAGCTACTATAGTAGAGAGAAAACTAAATAACAACCATGCAAATTTAGACAAATGCTACCCTCTGCTGTCAGCCTACCATGAAAGCCAAATCCAACTTCAGAGAGGCTTTCACTGCTGTTCATTGGAGTTTCAAAGTCTTATGACTTTATTACAGTTTAAGGACTGAAACCTTTTCAACTCTTTCTTTTATCCCTTCACAGAGTGAATAGCATGTGGAATATGTTATCCTTTTCACAGTTAACAAATAGATTCATTTTCAGTTTATGCATATCTACAGTGTTCTTTTATTAAAGGTTAAAGTAAAGATCAATCTTATATTTTCATGCTTCTAAAACAGATTATTTATCAACATATACAGTACTGTACAAACTTTTAGGCAGGTGTGGAAAAAATGCTGTAAACAAAGAATGCTTTCAGAAATATAAATAATGATTGTTTATTTTTATCAATTTACAAAATGCAAAGTGAGCGAACAAAAGAAAAATCTAAATCAGATCAATATTTGGTGTTACTACCTTTCGCCTTCAAACCAGCATCAGTTCTTCTGGCCCCCAAAGAGCCCTGATCTCAACATCATCCAGTGTGTCTGGATTACATGAAGAGACAGAAGGATGTGAGGAAGCCTACATCCACAGAAGATCTGTGGTTAGTTCTCCAAGATGTTTGGAACAACCTACCAGCCGAGTTCCTTCAAAAACTGTGTGCAAGAGTACCTAGAAGAATTGATGCTGTTTTGAAGGCAAAGGGTGGTCACACCAATTATTGATGTGATTTAGATTTCTCTTTTGTTCATTCACTGCATTTTGCTGATTGATGAAAATAAATGATTTTTGCCTTTTTTGTTTACATCATTTTTTCCCACACCTGCCTAAAACTTTTGAACAGTACTGTACACTTTTTTCCATTCCATGTTTGTATAATTTTTAAAAAGTGATCATATGCATGGTCTGTACCCACAGACTCTCAAAATTTCTTTTTGCTTTATGTGGACTTTAGTAGGGTTTTTATAGCTCTAATAAAATATGACGATGGAGCAGAGCCAGAATATATAAAACTTTTTCTTTGTCATAATCCTGAAACCAGAAGGCTGCAAACATCTCCAATGGGGTGATGGTATTCCTCAGAGGAAGGCTGTGAAGAGACTGCACTTACCAGTTGCTCTCTTTTACAGCCTCATGATCTGAAGAGGCACCAGTGAACACCAGAGGGTGCACTCACCCAAGCATTAACCATAATTTGAGATGACATAAAGGCAGACTTTGCATCTCCTGCCAAAAACTTTTATGGGTATTGTGAATGCTTGGAAAACACCATATGGTCAGCTTTCTTTTTCAGTTATTCAGTGGTTTTGAAAATCAAATGCTTTATTAGGATGTTTTCAGACAGCATTCTGCAGCAGCGATGCATCATCCATCATCTGAGAATGGTTCTGTTGTTCAGGCCCTCAGGAACCATATCCCTGCTCATTTAATTTACTGGCAGTCATGCAAGCCCATTCCATCAGATTTTAATGGGGAGGTGGTGAGTGGCTTTTCTGTCTTTGAACATCTGTGTTAGCATCCTACATCGTGTGGCTGATTTTTTTTATTTCCTGAAAGTGTCATTTGGTTTCATTTATTTAATATTTAGTGCCATGTTGACCTTCTTCACTGCTGCTGTTCTGGTTCACTGAGTGAGACAACAGCTTCGAACTACAGATGCAAATGTCATATCTAGAATCCACTGCAGGATTTTTTTTCTTTCTTGGCTATTAACTGGTAATCATAAACTGGTGTTAATCGTGTTTAAAAAAGATTACTGTGACAATGTACACTGCCCGTCCAAAAAAAAAAAAAAAGAAACACACTCTAATATTTCGTTGGACTGCTTTTAGCTTTGATTATGGCATCGTTTCGATAAGCTTCTGCAATGTTGCAACCTTAATTTCCATCCAAAGTTACATTAATTTTTCTCCAAGATGAGATCAAATATATGCCATAGGGCATTGCCTTCATATGCCATAGGGCATTGCCTTCTTGTAGAGATGATGGGAGAGTTAGACCACTGATGGCTGCATCACTTCATGCACCTCACTTCTTACCCTCATGTGCCCATCACTCTGGAACAGGGTCAATCTGGACTCATCAGACCACATGACCTTCTTCCATTGCTGCAGATTCCCTGAAGATGATGGTTCCCCACTATCCTTCCAGTTTTCAATAATGCGTTGGGCAGTTCTTAACCCAGTTTTAGTAGTTTCATCATCTCCTTAGATGTTTTATTTGTTTGATGCTTGCCAGTAATTTAACCCTTCTGAAACAGATGAATATCTTTGCAACGACCACAGGAGGTGTCTTCTGACATGGTTGTATACGTAATGAGAAGCTACTCACTGCATCAGTTAGGGTTAAATAACTTGTTTCCAGAAACATAATCATCCATGCAGTAATTACCCAATGGAAGGCTCCTAACTATTTGCTTAAATCCAGGTGGTGATATTTTTTGGGACAGGTAGTGTATTATATACAACAACAATGGCATGCATGGACTCATCAGAATATCACTGGGAATTGTATGATCACCAAAAAAAACTTATTGCCCCTTCAGTGAATCCCATCCCATCTTAAAAATATGTTAACACCATTAATACCACTAAAATGTGTTAATATGAAAATATGACATTTCACCTCTGTACCTCTGCAAAAAAAAGTGAAAAAATCCTGATACCCTCTGTAAGAATAACCTTTTTGAAATATATTCATGTATTCTGAAAGTTCTAGGAACAGAATTTTGCATGGAACCTTCACATTATATGTATTTTCACTAAACCTTAAAAAATTTGTATCAAAATAGTTCTTTAGGAAAGCAAAAGTGTTTTTTCTTTGTTTGGCCTCATTTCAAAGAATGATTAGTGGCACATTTTTAGTTTGTTGAAATCTAATTTGAGGCCTTGCTCATTTCATTTTAAACATATTCACAAAGAGAACATTTAAAATACATAAAAAGGATTTGAATTATTAACTATGTATGTGACTGCTCAAAATAATCTGAATAGAAAGAAAAATGCACAGCCGCAAAGCCAAAAAGACACAGACTAATGATTACATGATCAAAGCACTGTTTCACAGAAGACATGCTTCTTGACAACTAACATCTCCCCACATTTGGCACAAGAGTTGGCATCCATTAAAGAACCATCTGCCCTGTTACTTCCTGGGTCAGAACTGAGACGACTATTAGGTCGTTCCCTAAGGAACCTGGAGATTTCTTTATATTGATCATAGCTCAAAGGATTGGAATCATTTAGCTTATATCCAGTGGATAAATATATCCGGTGAAGGCAATGCCCTATGGCATATATTTGATCTCATAAAGTGGAGCAGAGATAATATGTCAGGGATGGAGGTAGTCATTGAGTTTTATTAACAGAGGTAATGTTTTAGACCATTGTTGCAAGATTCTTCACAAAAGAAAACATTTGGTTTCAGTTTCAGATACATTTCTGAAGATCATGCAGAAGATTTTTCCTTGTGGGTTTGTTTAAAGAGCTTTTAAAGTAAGTCTGATGTAGATATATATGTGCTCAATCTCAGCTCATCCTCTACCAGCTGCTGCATTTTTTAAAGTTCTCTTGTGGTTGTGCTTTATGTTCTGTATGTTGGTTCTAATGGTTAGGGAGTTGGTCCTGGATCGGAAGATTGTGTTCAATTCCCTAACCAGTAGGTTGCCCTGAGGTACCCTTGAGCAAGGTACTGTCCCCATCACTGTTCCCCAGGCACTTTCAATAGCTGCACCATGCTGCACGTGTGTGTATGGGTGAAACGCAGAGGTTGAATGTTGGGCAAGGGTTGTCACTTGCAACAGAAACACATTAATGATTATATAATTATATTCTCATTCACTCTCTCTTGCTCATTTTCATAGCCGCTTGCTCTAATTAGGGTATGGGGTGGGGGGTTGCTGGAGCCTCTCCCAGCTCTCAGAGGGCAAAAGGCAGGGAAACAACCACCCTGGACAGTCCATCACAGCGCAGATACACAGACAAGCACATTCACAGCTACAGGCAATTTAACATCTCCAATCCACCTGATGTGCATGTCTTTAGATTGTTGGAGGAAACTGGAGCTCCCAGAGGAAACACACACAGATACTGGGAGAAAAGGCAAACTCCACACAGAAAGGACCCAGATTGTCCCATCTGGGAATTGAACCCAGGACCTTCTCGCTGATGCGAGGCAATAACCCTACCCAATGCATCACCGTGCCACCCTAAATAGTTAAATAAAATAATACAAATAATGAATCTCAATTGTTATCACTGAAAAGGTTAAAAATGTTTATAATAACAACATGCCCAAGGGAAGAAAATTTGCCCCTTTTACATAATGAAGCAATAATTTCTCATGTCCCTGTTAAAAAAGAAAGTACAGGTACAGGGGGGGTCAAACATTTTTTGAGAGATTGCTCTCAATCTGTTCAGGTTTCCTCATGTGTGGAAGAATATTACAGCCCATGTTGCCATAGGCAGTGCTAGACATTGTCCGAATGCTTTGGATGACTGCAGAATAGAAATGTATCAGCTGTTGTAAAGGCATTTGAAGTTAAAGGGTGTTATTTGCATCACTACGTGGTGTTGAAAACATTGCTTTGCACCTCATCATGAGGTCTCATCTTGAGCAGAGCACATAGCTGGTAACCACACTACTGTAGGAAGGGCAAGAACTTATGTAGCAAACAGCTGATGCAGTGAAATTCACAGACAAGCTCACTTGATTCATGCAGCACATCAATGAACTCTATAACACTTCTCCAGAGCAACCACACAGCCTAGACAAGGGCTTTCCTTTATGAACACCACTATACGGTCCTACAAGATTTATGAATGGTTCTTAGCTACATGATTTTTGGAAAAACACTTTGATTAGCATAAACATTTATAATATGAAGTTTCTTTCAACTTAAGTACTTAAAATTCACACATCTCATTTTTTAAAAAGTGTGGCATCACTCCTTTTTCAGCACCTTTAATAGAGTGTGACAGGGATGGCAGAAAGACAAAGAGGTGACCAGAAAAAAAACAAAAACAAACAGCATACTAATCTAGTTCAGTGAAGGAGGACAAAACCATATTGGCCCATCCAGGAAGTTTCCAAGATCTGGTCACATGTCATTGCACATTCCCTTGACTCAGCCAAAGAAGAGATGAGAACTGAGGAGGAGCTGAAAGTCACTGTGAGAAGCTTACCCATCAGAAATTTGCAATGAGTGAGACATCTGAGATATCTCACATGCCCAGTTCCAACTTCAGCTGGCTACCAAGGATGTGCTGCAGATCAAATTACAAATATGATTTCTTAAACTCATGTGTTGTATTTAAAGCTGGTTCTCATAAAGCTCTATGGGCAGGTTTTCTGATTTTGGTTCTATTATGCTGAACATGCTTTTGTGTGTGTGTGTGTGTGTGTGTGTGTGTGTGTGAAAGCAAGAGTGACCAGATTCTGTGAATCATTTTAACTCTTAATGTTTAAAAATTAGTTAATGCAGTGCACACAATGCACACAATGAATTCATGATGCTCTTGAATTCATATATCTTATTTGTTTTCTGAAGTTTTTTTATTTAGATTTAATATTATGCATTTTAGTTCTTATATAATCTTATATTACAACATTGTCTCAGTGTCTTGCATTTTCACTGATATTTATTTTTATTCATATCCTTTATCTTTTGATTTAAATAGTTTATTATTACTGTTATATATGGTGCAAACCTGTCTCATAATGCTTTAAAATTACATAATGTTAAATATCTGTACATCTGAGCAGACCTAAAAGCTGAGTGAGTTGAATTTATGGATCAGTTTGGTTTCTTTTCAAAACGCTATAGACTAATGCAGGTAAAAGACCATGTCTGCTGTAAAGCCATGCTGCAGTGTAGTCATGTGCTCATTGCTGGAATTTTTAGGGATTAGTTTAATAAAAGCTCAGATCACTGGCTGCATCTTCACTTAACAATATCTAATTATATTCCATGACAATGCATTTCTATTTTTTTAGTTATATTTCTAAAATAGATAGAATGTTAAAAAAAGATCATAGGAAAGTTCATTTCTGAGCAATTAACCTAACTTCAATCAAGTATATACTATGAGGAGAAGTATAAAATTTAACAGAGGTAATAAAGTTAATTCCCTGGTTAATTGGTACCTTTCAATTTTATTTTGATAATTATCACCTGCATTGTTGCAGATCAACAACATGTCTTCATAGCAACAGTGTGTGTGTGTGTGTGTGTGTGTGTGTGTGTTCCTTACATTTGGAATCAGCATGGTGGTGTCAGGTATATGCAGCACATATGAAAGGAGTTCATTTTTCTAAAGGAAGAGCTCAGTTGCAAGGAGGTCAACATTACAAATTCATGTACTTTGGCATATAAAATGCAGAAAGCTTAAAATTGCACCTTATGGTAGTTTTTATTACTGTTTGATTATTCAATGCAACAGCAGGCACTGATGTAAAACCTCTGTCTGTCACCAGTGTATTTCCCTGCAACAAACATTAATACTTTCACATATCATTTGTGTGACTCATATTGTGAGCTGCTTCTTGGCCAGAGCTAAACAACTGCGTTGGTGGCACAGAGTGCAAGTAGCACATCTGATTCTGACAGGCAGGGGGGCGCTTGGGATATTCTGTTTTTATCCATTCTGCATTTTAGCAAAAGACCCTGAAGAAGCCTGTACTGTAGTTTACGATAAGTGGCCTCTCTGCATTTACAAAAACCTTTTGAGCAGAATATTCACCTCTCAGGAGTCTGCCATATGCCTTTCTAACATAAGCTGTCACTCATTGCATCAAACATGAGCTGATTACACACTCAGCAAAGACATGTTTCACAAATAACTAAGAAATAATGAGCTCAGTGTGTCACACACAATAGAAAGGGAGTTCTGTGTTTTGTGTTTTGTATTTAAATAGTTGTTTGGTATTTTGTATTCTGTATTGTTCATTTACACCTGAGCAAGTAATATATATTAGTATATAATAATCAGTCAGTCATTTTCTAGGCCACTTGTCCTAATTAGGGCCCCTGGAGGGGCGCTGGAGTCCATCCCAGCTTACACAGGGTGAAGGACGGGGACACACCCTGGACGTCGCCAGCCTATCGCAGGTATATAATAGTATATATACTAATTGTATATATACACATACTCAAATTAACTGCCAAGGATTTGAGAAGGATCAAACATGAACATACCAAGAACCCATGATCCTCCTGTGCTGTCATATTCCAGAACTGAACCTACCTGGAGTGTCCAGAAGTACGAGATGTTCATTGCTCAGAGACATGGCCAAGGTAAGGAAGTTGAAACGACTGGGCCAAGAAATATCTCAAGACAGAATTTTCAAAGGTTTTATGGATGAGATGTTAGTAATTTTTGACGGAACAGATGCATGGGTCCATGGCCGTATCAGTATTGGGCACAGAGCTCCACTTCGGACACTCAGACACCAGCAAGGTGGAGGTGGGGTACTGTTATGGGCTCCTAAACCTACTGCCCGGTTTTAGAAGACACTTTCTTCAAGCAGGGGTTCAGGAAAAATCTGCATCTTTCAAGAAGTCCTTGGACTTTATGCAGGAAGATGCTCCATCGCAAGCATGGAAGTTCTCCACTGCGTGGCTCTCCAGTAAAGACCTTAAAGATGAAGAATAATGGCATGGCCCCCTTCCTCACCTGAACTTAACCCTACTGAGAACTTGTGGCTCTTCTTAAACAGGAGATTTACAGGGAAGGAAAATAGTCCAGCTCTCTGAACAGAGAAGCTAAAAAAGTTGATCATCAAAAGATCAAGAATCTGACAGACTCCTTGAATGGAAGGATTATAACAGTTATTGAAAAGAAATTTTGAGTTGTTTGTTTATAAACATGTTAAAAGTAGAAAATAAACAAGTGAGAGAAGAAAAATGTCACTTTTGTATTTAGTTGCTAAATAATTCTGCAGACTAATAGTTGCCTAAAATTTGTGCACACACATGTATCCCCTAACACTCCCATTTTTCTTTTTAAAACATTCAGGTTTCAGGGTTATTATAATTTTGGATTGATGGGTAGTAATGGATTTGTTCCACATTAAAATAAATCCTCAGAATCACTCACTTGCCTAATAATTGTGCACACAGTGTGTATATATATATATATATATATACACATGCACTGCGTCTCAAATAAACAAGATGGAAGTAAGGGCAGCGATGAAGAGGATGAAGAATGGAAAGGCTGTTGGACCGGATGACATACCAGTGGAAGCATGGAGATGTTTAGGGGAGATGGCAGTTGAGTTTCTGACCAGATTGTTTAACACAATCTTGGCAAGTGAGAAGATGCCTGAGGAGTGGAGACGAAGTGTACTGGTACCGATCTTCAAGAATAAGGGTGATGCACAGAGCTGTAGTAACTATAGAGGGATAAAGTTGATCAGCCACACCATGAAGTTATGGGAAAGAGTAGTAGAAGCTAGGTTAAGAAAAGAGGTGAGGATCAGTGAACAGCAGTATGGTTTTATGCCGAGAAAGAGCACCACAGATGCAATGTTTGCTCTGAGGGTGTTGATGGAGAAGTACAGAGAAGGTCAGAAGGAGCTGCATTGTGCCTTTGTGGATTTGGAGAAAGCATATGACAGGGTGCCTAGAGAGGAGTTGTGGTTTTGTATGAGGAAGTCTGGTGTTACAGAGAAGTATGTGAGAGTAGTTCAGGATATGTATGAGGGCAGTGTAACAGTGGTGAGATCTGCAGTGGGAGTGACGGATGCATTTAAAGTAGAGGTTGGATTACATCAAGGATCAGCACTGAGCCCGTTCTTGTTTGCAGTAGTAATGGACAGGTTGACGGACGAGGTTAGACAGGAGTCTCCGTGGACGATGATGTTTGCTGATGATATTGTGATCTGTAGTGAGAGTAGGGAGCAGCTTGAGGAGAACCTGGAGAAATGGAGATATGCTCTGGAGAGGAGAGGAATGAAAGTGAGTAGGGCAAAGACAGAATACATGAGTGTGAATGAAAGGGAGGAAAGTGGAGTGGTTAGGATGCAGGGAGTGGAGGTAACAAAGGTGGAGGAGTTTAAATACTTGGGAACAACAGTTCAGTGTAACGGCGAGTGTGGAAGAGAGGTGAAGAAGAGAGTGCAGGCTGGTTGGAATGGGTGAGAAGAGTGGCTGGAGTGATTTGTGACAGACGCGTAACAGCTAGAGTAAAAGGGAAGGTTTACAGGACAGTAGTGAGACCAGCTATGTTGTATTGGTTGGAGACGGTGGCACTGACGAAAAGGCAGGAGGCGGAGCTGGAGGTTAAAGATGTTAAAGATGTTAAAGATCAGAGTTAAAGATGCTGAGATTTTCGTTGGGTGTGACGAGGATGGACAGGATTAGAAATGAGTATATTAGAGGGACAGCTCAGGTTAGACGTCTTGGAGACAAGGTTAGAGAAGCAAGGTTGCGTTGGTTTGGCCATGTGCAGAGGAGAGACGATGATTATATTGGAAGGAGGATGTTGAGGATGGAGCTGCCAGGAAAGAGGAGAAGAGGAAGACCAAAGAGGAGGTTTATGGACGTGGTGAGAGAGGACATGCAGGTGGTCGGGTTGAAGCAGGAAGATGCAAAAGACAGGAAGAAATGGAGACAGTTGATCCGCTGTGGCGACCCCTAAACGGGAGCAGCCGAAAGAAAAAAGAAGAAGAAGATACATGCACTGCGTCTCTCAGATGTATGGAAGGTGTAATACAAATATTATTAATATTAAGTTATAATTTCATTCTTCCTTCCAATATCTAAGCTTCTTATTCTGTGTCTATGTGGTTGCTGATACCTGTCAAAGTGTAAAGGTGGAGAAACCCCATGGCGCGCGCACATAGGGCGCAATTTCATCTGGAACTGTGCACATGAGTGGGCACGCTGCTCCTGGAATAATTTAGAATATGCTGTTGAAAATCTAATTTAAAAAGCATCATAAACAACTCAATAAGAACATAATGCAGGTTCTGCTTTGGAAGGAATGACACTGTGAGTGCAACCTGTAGCGTCTTTCTCTGCTGCTTTGAGCTATCTTTGGGATTAATTCCTGCAAATACGTGTTTTTTCCCCCCCTTTCCCTCCTTTCAAGCACGCTGATGGTTTGGCAGGCCGAGCTAATTAACAACACCTACAGTCAGGACCCCTGATTTTCTAATGCAGCAGCCATGGCTGAAAGCCAGGCACTGGGCCGTACCATTTCAGCACACCAAAAGGGGGAGCGGGTTCAAATAAAAGCGCTTAGTTTGAAAGGAGTTGTGTTTCCGTTAACAAATAACTCGGTGTTATTTTTGAAGGCGTAAACTTTAATGCAAGGAGTAATTTGTTTGGCGTTCCTCTAAGTATGACAGCGTTTTCCTTCCGCTGTATCTCTGCTACCCCCTGCTGTCAGATTTGGACCGCGCCGGCTGAGTGTCACTTGCCTCCTCAAGTTGAAGCGAGAGAGTGTGCGGTCGTCAGCCGAGCTGTAAACTCTTCACGACGCAAAGCCACTGCCAGGTAATTCAGCCGAAAATCTTCACAGACTTGTAAAAGGTGCGATTTGTCCAAGGTGTGATAGTTTTTCCCACATAGTTCCTGGAGGTAGGCTTCATAGCAGGGTGTTGTAAACGAGAGTTGGAGGCTGGGTGTCCCTGTACTTTTAAATTGGTCTTTAAACTGAGAGAAGACCTCTGGAGACCTGTTGGATATTCAACAGCAGATCTGCTTGTTCTGCCAGCAGCTCCAGGTATTTGCAAGGTGACCTAAGAGTCCAGATTTTGATCTTTAATTAAGAAAGTCTTGCACTGGACCACTGCTTTTAAGGCTTTAATCACTGTAATCAATGTGCACATGGACCCAAGCAGGGTTGTCATGTAGTTTTGCAGCAGATGTAGAAGCTGTGTGAAGCAGATCCAGAACCTCAGCAGCTGAAAGTGTTGAGTAGTGAGGAGAGCACTGATTCAGACTGGGGGATCTTCCCTGACATTCACATTAACGCACTCTTAACGCTACTCAGATGTGTTGTTCTGGGCATGCTCAGCTTTTTCCCAGCTTCTGGAAGATGCATGACTGGATGTGTGTTTGTCTTCTCATGGGTGTGTGGTTTGATCTGGTGCAACCATGTGTTAACTTCAGGCGTGGGCTTGAGGGGTTAGATTGCCATAAACATCTACCATCTCCGGCATCTTTCAGAGCGTTGAAAATTGGAGAGATGGGATAAAAGATGCGTGTAAGCTCAGAAAAGCTGTGCTTTGTGGCTGACAGAGGCGGGTAAAAAAAAAAAAAAGGCTTCTTTAAACCGACTTCAGTAGGAGTAAAAAACAAAAATCAGGTCAAAAATGTTCTCAAACTCCAGTTTCCTTATAGACCTACAGTGTCTTACTACATCCAGCAACGATCACAAGAGGAACTGAAGCTTTGGTAACACTCAGCTGTAGGGCTGTGTTCATAAACCTACAAGACATCTACTGAAACCTCTTATGACGACTGATACTAACATTTATACATGATCATTTCAACAAGCACCCACTGTCATGACACTTTCTGGGGTGAAACCGATGAAAGTAGTCTTTGTGGCAAACAGTTTTAACGTAGTTTTATGTCAGATTTGATGAAAGATTTATGTGGAGGTCATGTATTCTTGTGAAAGCTGCTTTAGAGTGAAGTGTTACTAACAGTGCTGTCCTCGTATTTTCGGATCTTTTCAGTCTAAATTAGAATTAAGAAGTCAGATGAGAGCAAGCCCAAATCAGTCCAACCTGTTGCCAACCGAGCAGAATGAAATCTAAGTACCTCCTGAGTTTTAATGATCACATCATGGACATCAAGTGGTGGGGAAAAAATATTAACTAATAATATGCCCTCCATCGACCCCACTTGCCTCAGCTATCACTGAACACAATGCTCAGGTAGCTCAGGGACCCTCCCTGATGATTTGATTTCTAGTTGTCTTTGACTTGTGCTAAATGCAACTGTCACTTGGGTTGGGAACAGTTTGTTATAATATAACCTGTAATAGTGTTTAAACTGGTATAGGAACATCAGGTGAATCCACTTTGTACTTTTTAATGCTATTTCTCCTCACAGCTGAAGGAGAAAAAAAACAAAAGCTGATTTCATTAAGGACAGGTCGTGCAGCAGATGTGTTCTCCACTGTAATGATACAAAAGGGATTGTGCGCTCTGATAGGCTGAGCCCCCAGCTGTGTTGCTCGGAGACTCCTATATGCCATAATTTGAGGGCGAGGCACGACGCTAAATCCTCTTAAATTGAAAGGTGTAATCTTTCTCTGGGTGATTCAGCTTCACAGCTAATTCTCACTGTGTAAATCATCCCATAGTGAAACTGCAATTGAAACCAGTTGCAACAACCTCCGGGGTAAGTATTACCTCTCGAGATGGACACTGTCAAGAATTGTGATTAGAATGTCTTTATTGCATACCTGACAAAAGTCCTTATAATCCTAGTATTTTTGCATGTTTAGTTGTAATTTTCAGTAAATGCATGAAGAATGAAAGCTGCAACATGCCGTTGCTTTTAGAAGAATATTTGAAGTAAGAGCGGTTCAGATTGATTGGAGGCATCTTTTTGGACCATATAGCCCTCGTGTGGCACTACAGGGCAAGGATTCCAGTCGTAGAAGGTGCCCACACAGATATGATGTGAGTGCATGTTGATCCAGAGTGTGAAAGTCATTGCATTAGACATCTCTTGAAATTGCTTATTTCATTAAAAAATATATTATGTTTCTTCTTAAATTGTTCTTTTTTTCCACTTAGTCGTTACATTTTGTTTTAAAGCAGCAGCCACTTCAAAATCAATTCTCATGCTCAGTTATCATTAAAGCTTCTAGCGCCCCCACAAATTTCAGAGTAGTTCAGCATGTGATGTAGTCACTTTAGTTCGACCAATGAATGACTGAAAGCAGGGGTAACAACTCAAGATGTGTAGCCAAGATGCAAGTGATAAGCCATGATGAGGAGTAAAAAGATACATTCTATTAAAAAACAGCAAGGTGTAAAACTATTAAATCAACATGCTGTGGTTTTAGTCTTCCTTCCCACATTACAAAGACATGAACATCAGGTGAACTGGAGATGCTAAATTGCCTTTTGGTGTGAGCTGTGATTGTACTTGTCTGTGTTGCTGCTGCGTGATGTACTGGTGTTCTCTCCTGTGTGTTTCTACACCTTTCTTCCTGTGAGTGCCGGGATAGGTTTCAGTGCCCCTCGTGACCCTGGTTAGGGTAAATGGCCCAGGCTGCGTGGATGGATGGAGACTTAAGTTTACACTCACAAGAAACATCCTGGAGATGGAATTGTAGTTCATTTTTTGTCCTAGGAAAGCCCAATTACAGAACCTTCTTCTGCGTTTGTGCATATTTTTTTGCCCCTTTGTTTAAAAAATTATGAATAAAGGAAACTTTCCCAAGCATGAAGAGAAGGAATTATATGTGATTGTTGTTTTTTCTCAGAATTTTGATGATAGTAATGGATGATTAGGTAGCAAATTTGAAAGTCTTAAGCAGTTGCCTATTTTCAACACATTATCAAGTTGTAGACTCTAGGGTTAGGGCTGGGTTAGTGTAAAGTACATTTGCTCCTTTTGCACCTCAACTTTGTTTTAGTTGTCTGAGGCATCTGTTAAAACGCGTGTCTCTTGGCGAGTGATCAGACATGTCCTTGCTGTAATACGACACGTGTCACAGGCCTGGGTGACTGAAGTTTACACTGTCAGGGATGAGCCGCTCTATATTTAGCACAGAGCAGCATGAGCCTGGCCAGAGCAGTCACTTTCTACTGGATTGCACCGAGCTCACACTCACTCTATAGTAGAGCGGCCTTCACAGCTGGTAAGCATTTCAAACAGCAACTTTTGGTTCTCTCTGTGGCAGTGGCAAACAACAAGCTTACTGGGTGACATTAGGTTACTGTTTCTATTCTTGGTTGTTATTTTACATTTACCCATAAATGACTGTGTGGATTACTAATAGTAACAGATACTTCTTTATATGTTTAGGAATTTTATGAATACCGGCAAGCAGCAGAAGCCAGTGCTCACAGGCCAACGGTTTAAGACCAGGAAAAGGGGTGAGTTTTCATTCATGGGCTTGGGTTCAGCACAAAACAAGACTGCAGCATCTGATGAAAGGTTTATTAAAAGAAATCAGTCATTTTCCTTGAAGAAAATTAAACTGAAGCAAATGGGGAGCTTTTTTTTTTTATATACCTGATAGTGTTTTGTAGAAGAGCAGAAACCCTTTTTTGGCATTCATTGGTCTGAATTCACAAACATATTTTATAGCATAATGTGTGTTGTCTTGTAATCCCAGTATGAGGGGGGACTATTTTATTATGCATAACACCCCTTCTATCCCCCTAGTAGTACAGAGTGGCCTCTTTCCCTCTCAGAGCATTTAAAACTTTTTGACAAACCGTTGTCTGTTGTCAGAGTTAATCTTGGTTTATCCATGCTGGCATATGCACACAGACTCTTGAGGCATGCACCAGCCCACATGTGCTGCAGTCTCTCACTCACCGTCGCAATGGCAATCTACTTTCCATTAATAGCCTGCTTGTGTCCAGCAGTGTACACTGGCTCTTACACAAAAACAGGCCCTGTACAGGCCCCCTGCCACCTCACTATTACTGCCATTTCTCTTCCCCACATTCAGCACAGCCAGAGCAGCATAAAAGCTGCACATTTGTTTATAGAAACAGCTTTAGTGCTAAAAACTAAATACTTTAATGCAATACAATACATATACATATCTGGTGACTGGAGTTCCCTTATAGTAATCTTATTGTCAGAAAATCCAACACACAGCCTTCAGATTATGAACTACCAGGCCAGCACCGTCTAAACGAAACACCTGAGGCTGTGGTTCAGAACATCATGCAAGGGGGTTGCTGATAGAAGAACTGCTTCACAGAGAATAGCTTTGCCTACAAAATGTTCTTTAATGGCCTTTGACTGCCAAATGTGAGGGTGTTTTTCATAACAGGACATTTGCGTCACAAAAAGGGTTTAATCTGTAGGTGTGATTGACAGTTAAAATGTGAGGTGTCACAGCAAGATGGTGCTGGGTTTTTTGCTTTTTTTTTTTTTTTTCATTTTACAGATCCATCTACAGAAATGTGTGACTGTTATTAGATACAGTTATGTTTGGCTCTGATCAGCTACTAAGTATCACTGAAAAGTATGTCAGAATGTATTCTGGGTACCCCTTTTTTCTTTTCAAGCTTTTGATTAAAGCTTTATATGACTGTAGTTTTGTGAGCTTCACATCCCTAGTCAAATTACTTTATAAAATAGCATACTTTTTAAATGAAACAAAAACCAATTGTAATTGTGTGTTGAAATGTGCAGACATGTGTTCTACAGAAGATCTGTACTTGATTATTTATAACAATCTTCATGATGCTTTTCTGCAGATGAAAAGGAGAAGTTTGAGCCCACAGTTTTACGAGACACAATTGTTCAGGGCCCCAATGAAGCGGTGATCTCTGCACAGCCAAATTTCTGGATGTCGCTGGGTCGAGATTGGACTATCGTCGCTATGCTGACACCCTGTTTGACATCCTCATTGCTGGGAGTATGCTTGCTAAGAAACGGGGCTGTTCAGAACCTTGAAGCTTTTTTCTTTTTTTCTGGGTTTTAACTTTTTTTTTTTTTTTTTTTTTTTTTCCTTCAGTGAATATGCAGGAAATGTTTCATTTGGCCTTTCAGTTCTTGGTATAGAACCGACATAATGCATGCCACAATTCCTCTCAATTATGCAAGCCATTCTGGGAAAATATATGTTTCTAGATATCAACTTCAAATTCTTTCAGAAGTAAATGCGGTCTCTTGGCAAAACCTATTGGGACTTGTTTTATGCTTGCGCTCATTAAGTGAAGGTGAAGGAAGAATACATTGGCATGCAGGTGTATTGAGCATTCATTCATGGATTCTGAATCGCTTCCTAATGGTTCAGTATTGCAGATCTGTCTGACCTGGTAATGACTACACTCATTAGATGCTAGATTATACGATCTAATAGGCTGACCATCTTTACTGCTGTTATTCAATTGATCTGCACAAACACATTACACACGGGCTTGCACTCACAGCACACTCCTCTTTAATCTCCCTAAATTAATTCACATTCAAGCACTACCCAGACTGTCTCTGTCAACCCAATTGTGGTTAAACGGTTTACTGTGGGTCTATATAAAGCCTCTAGCTTCTTACTGTTAGGCAGCAATAATGAGACAACAGAGAGCTTTCGTTAAATAAGCTGTCACTCAGCAATCAGAACTTTTACCAGATTTTTTTTTTTATTTTTTTTTAATCTATTTAAAGTGCCAGGACTAACCGGGATTTTTGATGGGGAAATGCTCAGTATATTTATGTACAAAAACAGTTGTAATATACCCTAACTGTAATACAATATAATTATACAATGTGTAACTTTCAGTAATCTTATTTGTGAAGTACACATTCAAGCTGCATGCACTTGACATGTCTTTTATCATCTGAAGTATTCTAATTGTATTTGCCATTATGTGAATAAGAAACTATTAGATTCTTTTTATAGTGCCTTGCAAAAAAATATATCTCCCTTAAGTCCTTCTGACAAGACCCGAAAAGCTTTTCCAGCCGGTATTTGAGTGCTCTTAAAGTTAATGTTCAAAGTCAAAATCCATCATTGTTAGGGGATCTTTGGACTGCAGTTTCCAAATAATGCCACAGATTTAGGACATTCAGCTCTTGTGATGCATTGTCCTGCTGATTTTTATATATATATATATATATATATATATGTGTGTGTATGTATATATCTGTGTATATGTATGTGTGTGTGTGTATTTGTTCTCCAATTGTTGATTAGTGAAGTATTACTCCAGTCTCAGTCTTTTAGACATTTTCTCAGTTATTAGAATGTGTTTAGAAGCACAAGGAGTTGAATACTTTGCACTTTACTAGCATTCAAATGAAACATTCAATTTGTCAGAATATCAGAATATTCAGACTATATTGTTATCTGAATATTTTCCTACATAAAACTAATCAAACAAAAGTTATTGTAGGTGTTAATCTTTTAATAAGCTATAACAGCAAAAAAGGAAAATCCACACAAACATGCTTTCTTTTAAGGGGCATCTTCCAAGATGTTCTGTATGATTCTCAGTTATGTTAAGTATGTGACGCTATGATTTATTCTGAAATAGACTAGTGTGTACAAGTGTGTGTGTGTGTATATATACATGGTACTTGCTTTTAATATGTCATATTGGAAGTAAGTGACCTTCTGCTACGGTCACTTTTCAATAGCAGAAATTGCATTTTTCTTTACAGATATTTACTACATAATTTCCCTAAAATGATACATTTGATCATTAATATCATGATTGAATGCTTAATACTGTCTTTTCTCTTGTCTTCAGGACTAACTGGCATCATTACTGATTCATTAGTGCCTGTCTAGTAAACAAATAACCTTGGGTTCGAATCCCAGTAGGGCCTTTGTACTCCTTGTACTGGTGCAGTAAGTATCAGTGCTCAGTAAAGGATTACAGGGGAACTCAAATTAACTGATGCACGGCCTTTACTAGTGTACTAGCGGTATCAGTCCTGCCATTGTTGATTGTACGTGAGAAGAACTGTGTCTACTGTATCAGCCAGACTGATCCTCTTGATCTATGTAGACACAGGGGATGTGGTAATGTTGTATAATCCTGTTAGGGGCTAACGACTGTCTACCAGGCACTCACAGGCTATTGAACCATGTCTATGCAAACTTCCTGAACAGACCAAGCAAGTGCATAATTTACTGGCAATTACTCTCCTATTCCTTCTTTTGCGATTTTTCTTTTTTTTTTCAACAATCCTTTATAGTAGTTCGGAATTACAATGTAGTTGTCTTTGAAAAGGTTGAGCAACAAGCAATGTGTGAAATTCTAGTTTAAGGAAAGATGATGAAACGTGAGCTCCAACACTTTCTGGAATCATGGGGCAGTTCTGATCACTTTTATTTGTCTATAGGACACAACATCACTGTAGTGTACAGCTATAGTGTACTTTTGGAAGTTTTTGTACCAAGTAGGAAGAATACTGTAATGAAAACTTACTTAATGAATACTTATACTGAAAACTTGTAATGCCCCTGCAGTGAACTTTCTATGTTGAGTTACAAAGATAAGAGACTAAATTACGTGCATCGACAGTCACTGTGAGTGTAGCGTTTCATCCTGTACTGTAATAATACTGAAATTGCAAATAAGATCAAATATACAAATATTAATATACAAAAAAATTGATTAAAAGCTGAAAAAAATGCTGACACAAACTCTGTCAGTTATAAACGTAGGTTTGTGTATTTCCTCACTGGACCTTTTTAATCCTAATAGAAATGTGGGTGGTTTAGTGGTAGGATACTGAACACAGAGGAAAGAGATCGCAGATTCCCACCTCCAGCACTTCCATCACTGGGTTCCTGAGCAAGACCCTTAACCTCAAGTTGCTCCAGGACTGTCCCTGTAGTTAAGAAATGTAAGTCGCTCTGGATAAGATTAACAGCTAAATGCTGTTAATGTAATGAGGATTTCAGAGAGCGAAATAAAATGGTTCCTTCAGATAATGTTTATGAATAATGTTTCTTTTCATTTCCCTCTGTAATGGTGGAATCTTTATACCTGTATATACACACATAAATGCAAAGGTGCCAGATGGGGTTATTTGATTGTTCACCAGACACTCAGAATTTCTGTGCAAAAGAGCATTATTAATATAAATAAATAAATGTATTAAATAAACAATGTTAGCAACACTGTGTATTCAATGAAAGGAATTAAACCTCTTCCTTGAAGCTCCTGGGGGGACACGCATTGATGACGGGGACAAGACCAAGGTGACAGAGTACTGTGTTTTCACTGCAGAGGAAAACCAAACTGCTCTTCGCAGCTATGCTCAGGTAAACACACACACGCGCACACACACACATGCATGCACACACACCACTTCTGCCTTATCTTGTTGCTGGATGGAATCGGATCTGCTTATGCACATGATCCCCTTTGGTGGTGCCATAATCATTCCTATACCTGAGTTAAATCCAGATACATCTCTGCCCAGTTTTCATATCAATAACACAGTGATAAATTTGCTTGCAGGTTTTAAATAAGCTTATCGGAGACAAGCAAACATAGAGAGGGCTTTTTTGAGGAGGAAATCAAAAAGGTATGTACTTTATTTGTATTGTTTAAGGATGACATTTTTGTAGCAGATGGACTTGCTCTGCATTATTTATTTATTTTTTTATTCCTCGTGAGGCATCAGGTTATATACTGCTACAGAGACAGAACCAGACGCTGACTCACAATGTTGTCTGTGTACTCGTGGTTTTTAATTATATTTGTCTGCATTCTATGTTGAGAATGTCTGTTTTTGAAATTGGCTTCATATGAAGCAAAATTTGGTTTTGCTCACAACAATCTAAAGAAACTATTATAGAGATACGGACTGCAGATCAATGGTCAAGAACTGCTAGATTTTTAGACTAAAAGTGAAGATGTATTGGATCCGTGGGCCTCATTTACTGGGGTGTGTGTGTTTAATCCCACAATTCCAACTCAGAGGTGTACAAAAGTAATACCTTGCAACATATAAGCCAAGCTTTTCAGATCAAGGTGTTTCATGACCAAACCATGTAATTGTAGGCTGTTGATGTGCGTTGATGTCTTGATGGCACTTATATTTATGACGCTTCTTCGAAGTAACTGGTTACTATGTAATTAAGTAGTTTACTTTTAGAGCTCAGATGATCTATTAATCTATCTAAAAATATTTATGTACCTTTACTCAAACATTTGTTTGTCCTGCATAGTTGCTCCTCTTCCTGAAAGCCTTCAGCGAGTCAGAGACCAAACTGGCCATACTGACGGGCATCCTGTTGTCAAACAGTACACTGCCACCTCAAATCCTTACCAGCCTCTTCAGTGATAATATAGTCTCAGAAGGTTTGTGGAGCACAGATGTTTTACATCCAGTCTTGAGTGTTTAACATTCAGTGTCTTGATTGATAAACTCCTGTGATTGCACACACTGTGGACAAAACTGAGCACAACTTCAAAGAATTTTGTTAAGAACAGATTGACTTTCACAGCTGACAGATATCCCTGTGTATTCCTGCATACTGCTGTGCCTGAAAATCTGCATGTGTGTTTGTGTTGGGGAACTGATCTATGATTCAGAACTGACGTTTTTTATTCATTCTTATTCGTATCTCTATCTTATTATGCAGGCATCGCTGCCTCCTTTGCAGTGAAGCTGTTCAAATCCTGGATAGCTGAGAAGGATGCCAACGCCAGGACTTCAGTATCATAAAGGTCAGCCTGGATAAGAAACTCCTGGTATACTGTGTGTATGTGCAGACAGCCTGCTGCTTTATGTAGAAGGATGCGATGTTTGATATTGAAAATGTGTGATCTTTAAGATTATAATGCAGGATGTATACTTCCACGGAAACTGGGTCATCACCTCACTGGTGTGATTTACCAATTCTGAACATTTATGCAGGACCCTGAGGCATATTCTACTGAGGACCCCCAAAAAAGTGAAAATTTTTTAATATGGCCAATTTCCATTCTCATTTATCACTTAAGATCATGCAGGCTGCTTTTGTTACTGTGCCTTTAAGACTTGAATAAGTAAATTCTCTATTCTGACGGGCTTCTGTAGAGTGAAAGCATGAAAGTAGTCCGTTGAAACATTGTGAAGAGGCAGGACTAAATTGCAGTAGGTCAAAAAGCCATATATAAATTGTGTTTTTGTGACCCTTCAAAACTATTAATTTAAAACCAACCTCCTTTTCTGTTTCTATGCTAGAGTCTTTAACTCTTTTATTTAAAACAATAAGGGAATTCTGCCGTTCCACGACTAAGGTTTAGGCTCTTTTAATACAAAGTAACCTATGAAAATAAACACACTTTTAAATTAAGTTAGAACCTCTCTGACTACATCTTCATTTTCTGGTCACTTTATTCACAGTTGGTACTATGTGGTGTTTTTTTTTTTACTCTTAACAGTTCTTTTTTTTTTTTTTATAACAGTTTATAACTGTATTCCTATACAGTTGTCTGCATCATCATGTATGGTTATTATTATTAAATTCTAATTTAGTTTCTTAATAGGATGCCTCTCTTTGAAAATCATAAGCATGTTTCATGGTTTTCTGTTCCTAATGAATCCGGTATTGTAATCTACTCAGGAACTCTTCCCTGCCAACAAGCAGAATGTGGAGCACTTCTCCAAGTACTTTAATGATGCCGGTCTGAAAGAGCTGTCAGACTTCCTGCGTGTACAGCAGTCTTTAGGCACTCGTAAGGAGCTGCAAAAAGAACTTCAGGAGCGGCTGTCTCAAGAATGTCCCATCAGAGAGGTGACCTCTTGTTCCTGGACTATATTTGGTCTTCATATTCATTTTGTAAACTAACCAAAAGGGCAGATTAATTACACAGAAGTTTTGGTTTGCATTGTTGGTGTGTCATTGTGCAGCACTTTCATTCTACATTAAGAGCTTCTATTTTAAAAAAGGAGTATGAGACCATCTATTAGACGTAGGCATTAACCAGATGCATGTCAATGCTATGTCAGATTGCGGTTTATGTAAAGGAGGAGATGAAGAAGAATGATCTGCAGGAGCAAGCTGTGATTGGCCTATTGTGGACCTGCCTTATGAATGCTGTAGAGTGGAATAAGAAGGAAGAGTTGGTTACTGAGCAGGCTCTCAAACACCTAAAGGTACAGCTACAATCCTGGTGCAATCTAAATGAACAAAATGTGAAGGAATGCACTTTGTGTCCTGTTATTTCAGTAACTATGGTAATATGATTTAAATGTTAAGTATGGTGAAACAGCACTTATCTAAAGGTGTAGGAGCTATGAACGGTTTTCAGATTGTTTGTTTGTGCAGCAAGTGATCTTAAAATAGCAACAGTATTTTTAAAGCATTTCTGTGAACTTGACAAGTCAAGAAATAAAAAAAGCCACCTTTTATTATGATACTGGCTGATCATTAAGCCATCACAGCTGGAATGTTCTCTGAACATTAACGTCACTTGAACCTGCTGTACCTTCTAATGTTAATGAGTGATAACCGTTCATTTAACAGGTGTTTTCTGTGTATATGAAGGGTTTTCTGTGATCATTCTCTCTAATGGATTCTCTCTTCTCTGTAGCACTACGCTCCTCTGCTGGCCATGTTTAGCACTCAGGGCCAATCAGAACTGGTCTTACTCCTCAAGATTCAGGAGTACTGCTACGACAACATCCACTTCATGAAGTCTTTCTCCAAGATAGTGGTGCTGTTCTACAAAGGTGCATGTTAACAGCAATACTTCACTCAAGCACAAATTTCAGAACTAAAACTTTAATGATTAAGTACAGTATTAATAGTACCCCCCCCTCCCCTTTGTTTTTAGCTGACGTCCTTAGTGAAGAAGCCATTTTGAAGTGGTACAAAGAAGCCCATGCTGCCAAAGGGAAAAGTGTCTTTCTGGAGCAGATGAAGAAGTTTGTGGAGTGGCTTCAGAATGCAGAGGAAGGTGAAGCTTTTTGAGCTTGAAGAATACTAAAATAAATCAGTGGCAACCCTTTTCTTTTCCTGAAGTGGGAATGGGACAAATTAATAAATATAAATAAATAAATAAATAAATATATATATATATATATATATATATATATGCTCAGTTTTGCCTTGATTGCACATATACCAATCTGTTTCAAAAATGCTCAATAAGTGTGTCACCTTTTCTTCTCCGGCAGAATCCGAGTCAGAGAAGGAGGAGGATTAGCAGTTGGAGATCTGAAGATCTGCTCTCTGCAGTCCACTCTTTGCAGCCAGCCTGTTAGTGCACTGTAATCTCCATGTCATTGCATATTTCTTAGTGAGAGGAGTCCTAAATAGTCAAGCACAACCCAGCCATGGACCTCTGGGCTCTTTGTCAAGAATGCAGGAATCGTCATATAGACAGCCTTTTAATAATGCACAAACACACTCTTTACCAATGGGATTCAGGTACAGTGTGAAAAATCAAGCTTCTGTAGTAGATATTAATTTGATCAGATCACATATCTATGTATGCTATTGCTTTTTGTTAATAAAAAGTGTTTTTATATGTATTTTATTGAACTATCTGTCCCTTCATTAAACTTTTTTTAAAGTTCACTTAATGTTTGGTGTGTGTGTGTGTGTGTGTGTATATAATATGTAATATATTACATAATCACACACATACCCCTCTAGATGTATAGCTATAGTGTACTCAGTTCTGTTAAGTCATTTTTGCCACACAGGTGAAGTAATGCCACTTTATGTTAAGTTTTCTTTTTAAATTCTTACACATCAGGTCTTCACATTTTTATACAAGTATTTACTTTTTTTCTGTTTGGGAAGAAATGCTTATAATGTTATAAAGGTGCAACAGACGAACTTGTATTAAGTCAATATTTAAAAAATTGTTTCCTGATACCCTACTCACATTTTTAAGTGTAAAATGTAAAATATCATTGGACAATTTTTATGTGATGTCACACCCTCAAAGACCTGCCCATCAAAATATTTGATAGTTTTTGTACATTACACGCATAAACTGGTGATGGCTGAACTTCTAAATTCGAAAAAAATCAGAGGAGAAGACAATTAGAAGTATCTCTCTTGTGAAGCAATAAAAAATAGCAACCAGTAGTTCTCACATCCTAGAAGCAAACATTTCGTCAGATAAGCTGAAGTATTTTAATGACTATTTTTAGTTCTATCTTTGCCACATCCTTCTGGCACTACCCCAAACCCATGCTTCTTTACTTTATATGCTACATTACTGAGGGCATATCCAAACTTTGAGTAATGTTTTTCTGCAATATTTAGTGTGGTACTATGTATTTCGGAAGTACACTAATATTTTACATTTGCATTGACTGCATTTAGCAGATGTGATGTACATCGGGGCATATTAGTCTATATCTCCTCTTCAGACCTGTAGTGTAGGTAGACTTAGTAGTAGCACGGGTTTGCAAATGATGGCTAAATAATAAGTTTACTAGTTAAAGTGAAAATAAAATTTTAACCTTAAAAGTAAACAGATGATTTCTGGAAAGAGGATGGTAGCTAACATTACCTAATTACCACTCACCTTTATTGACCCTTCCCTACTGGATAGCTCAGCAGGGCCTGGAGAGCTCAGTCAGTAGAGCATCTATTACTTTTCATTTAAGAGCCCATCACAGAAGGCACCAGGGCAGCGGTGGCCTAGTGGTTAGGGACTAGACCCCAGAATCAGAAGGTTGTGGGCTTGAATCCCAGACCAGTAGATTGCTTTGAGGTACCCTTGAGCAAGGTACTGTCCCTGTCACTGCTCCCTGAGCACTTTCAATAGCTGCCCCCTGCTGCATGTGCATGGGTTAGTGGTTAGGCCCCAGAATCAGAAGATCATGGATTCAAATCCCAGACCAGCAGGTGAGTTACTCTTGAGCAAGGTACCCTCCCCGTCACTGCTCCCTGGATACTTGACATAGCTAAACCCTGCTGCAAGGTGTGTGTGGGATAAACAGAGAAAGCATTTATTGTGTGTGGTTCACTGTGTGCTGTGCAATGACAAATAGTCACTTTCACTTTACAGAACTGAAAACAAAGACAGCTGTCTGTTATCGTCCCCATACAGTATGATTTAACTTCTGTTTTTCTTCTGTTGACAGGTGATCTAAATGTGTTTCCTTAACACGGGTGAGGAAATCGTATCTATCTGTGCTCCAGCTCTACGGGTTTTCGCTCTCCTGCTCTGCGATAGATACGTGAATAAAAACTGTTACTAGTGCCAGTTTAGAGAACTCAACTTCAGCTGTCACAGGTTTCGCTCCATGTGTAGAGCACGCTGAAGTTTAATTTGTGTGGATCAGTCGTACTTTCTTGACGTGGCGCGCTTTATAGGGAGGAAGAGCGCAGTTTGGAACGGAAACGCTTTAATCACGTGATATATTCAACGCCCAATCCGTGGCCAAGGAAACGGCGCCCTCTTTGTCGTTTCTTACGATACGGCAATTTCGTTTCCTACTCCTAGTTATAGCAATTCCGACTCCTTTCCGGGGATTGGTAGATATGTATCTTCCTTCGACGCGATTGGTGCGAGATATTCCCGGGATTGGCTCTGATACGTTGTGAACCAGCGCGGTGGGCGAGGTTGATCAGAATACGGGCGGGAAAATAAACCCGCCCCGCCCCTCGGGTGGCGCGCGCAGCCGAGTTTGGCGCGAACGCACGCGCGGAGCCGGTGAGCGGAACAAAGGAGGAGACTCAGCCGCGGCCTCGAAGTTGGCTGTTTAGGGTCCGTTAAAGACCTACCATGGCTGATAAAGACGGTAAGTGGTAAATGTAAAGTCCCCTGAAGGGGAGGCGGTGTGTTTTTTAAAGCTCGGCGCTGTTTGTTTGGCCACCGTTGCTCATTGGCGGCCGTTGATAAACCAGCACAGGCCGGTCCCGCCATGTTAGCGTCAACACGGCCTCACGCTCCTCTTTTACAGCCTAACCAGGACCCAGCCGCTGAGCCCTAGGACATACATGTTGATTTCAATTGTATTTTTTGCAGTTTATTTCTCAGGGCAGGAGACTTATAGGCATGCTAAGAATTAGCTTTAGCCTTTGGCAGCCGGTTGAATGAATTAGCCTGTTAGCCTAAGGCGAGGAAGGCGGTATTTTGATAAATAGTCACCAAGGTGTGCGCTCTCCCGAAACCCCTTCTTCTTAAACGTGCGTGATCTATAGAGAGCGCTTTTACTGCTCCTGCAGTTGAGCAATGTTATTTCCTAAAGCTCTGCTAAAGCTACAACTCCAGCTTTTGCTACAAGTGATAACTTTGGTCGTTAACTGCTGTTGTGGTGTATCTTTGAAAGACTTTGACAAGTCGTTTTGTTTGCCTTTCACGGTGTTTTGCAGCTGCTTTCGATGACGCTGTTGAAGAGAGGGTGATAAACGAAGAATATAAGATATGGAAGAAAAACACCCCCTTTCTCTACGACCTGGTGATGACCCATGCGCTGGAGTGGCCGAGTCTCACAGCTCAGTGGTTGCCAGATGTCACCAGGTATTCGCCTGTGTGCAGCACAAACGTTTGTGCACAATTTGTTGTTTGCCTGAATCAATTTTTGTATTTCTTTAGCGAGAGGTCTTGCTAGGGACTTGTACAGGAGCCCTGCAACGCTGGCTTGTCTGTGACTTGCTTCACTATAAAGTAGAAAGGAGTAAAGTTTTGAGAGTAAGCATGTATTCCACTGTCTCTCGTCTGCAGACCTGAGGGAAAGGATTACAGCGTCCACCGTCTGGTCCTGGGCACTCACACCTCTGATGAGCAAAACCACCTGGTCATTGCTAGTGTTCAGCTCCCTAATGATGATGCCCAGTTTGATGCCTCCCATTACGATAGTGAGAAAGGAGGTAATGTCACCATACCATGAAGAATATAACAGCAATTATATACAAGCTTTAAATCGCACATTACACTCTAATCATCTTTGCAAATGAAGACCTTGTTTTTTTTCTTTTCTTCCTCTCCCCAGAATTTGGAGGCTTTGGTTCAGTGAGTGGCAAAATTGAGATTGAAATTAAGATTAACCATGAAGGTGAGGTGAACAGGGCTCGCTACATGCCTCAGAACCCCTGCATCATTGCCACCAAGACTCCAACCAGCGATGTTCTGGTCTTTGATTACACCAAACATCCATCCAAACCTGGTATGAGTCAGTCATTTAACAGTGTATTGCCTGCTCTCCTCTCCAACTTCATTGCTGACTTTGCAAGTTTTCAGGGATAAATAAAATCAAAGTTTTTACTTAGCATTTTGTGTTGGTCGTTAGGAGATTCTTTAGTGTCCGTGTTTAATTGACTGCTTTTTCCTGTAGACCCCTCAGGTGAGTGTACTCCTGATTTGCGGCTGAGGGGGCATCAGAAAGAGGGTTATGGTTTGTCCTGGAATCCTAACCTGAGTGGCTGTCTGCTGAGTGCATCTGATGACCATGTAAGGAGCATTCTTGTATTTGCTGTTGCTTCTTTGGTCTGATGGTCTAATTTCAAGAAGGCAATAAAAGTTTTCCTTTATATTTGATACTGTTAAATGGATATGCACCCAAATGTCGGTGATTATGCTTTGTAATTGCATGTTTCATGCAGTTTTTTATACCAGGGTGTACAACATCTTTTATAGGTTTAGGTGTGGTATTTAGATCTGTCAGTTTAATGGGTAAGTTGGTATGTTTTGAGCACGAAAACCTCCAAACTGTGCAGAACACAGACTCTCCAAGACTCAAGTTGTGAATGTTATGAACCAAATAGTTTTTCTTTATGTTGGTGGCATAAGTTCCTCTGCATTCCTTTAGACAATCTGCCTCTGGGACATCAGTACAGTACCGAAGGAGGGAAAGATTGTTGATGCCAAGACCATTTTCACTGGACACACTGCTGTGGTAGAGGATGTTTCATGGCATCTCCTGCATGAGTCCCTCTTTGGTTCAGTGGCTGATGATCAGAAGCTTATGATGTAAGCTGGTCTTTCTGTTTTTGTGTGTGTGTGTGTGTGTGTGTGTGTGTGTTTATTTAAACCAAATACTTACATTGAATTAATCAGTTAATGTGTATGATTTACTTTCAAGGGGGAAGTATGAGACAAAATCTGATTAACTTTCCTATGGATACTTAATATTGTGCTTGATCTTGTTTTAGTTGGGATACACGTTCCAACAACACATCCAAGCCCAGTCATGCAGTGGATGCCCATACTGCAGAGGTGAATTGCCTGTCATTTAACCCATACAGTGAGTTTATTCTGGCCACTGGCTCTGCTGACAAGGTAAGGAACACTTAATTGTCTCCAGTTAAAGCAAATTTTTTTCTCAGTGGATGCACTTCTGGTGCTTATTCATGTTGTGAATGTGATTTCCTCAGACTGTTGCATTGTGGGATCTTAGAAATCTGAAGCTGAAGCTTCACTCCTTTGAGTCACACAAAGATGAAATCTTCCAGGTATGAGTGGCTTTTTGTGTAATGTATTCATGTTTGAATGTTTAGAATTCTTATACTTATTATTTGCCCTTTTCATGGTGCCAATAGGTTCAGTGGTCTCCTCACAATGAGACAATCCTGGCTTCCAGTGGGACGGACAGACGACTCAATGTCTGGGATCTCAGGTGAATAAGCTTGATGCAACTGTTCTATTACTGAATAATGGAGATATTTATAGCATTACTGTTAACTGAACTTTTTTTTTTTTAATTGTTTGAATGTTTCTACAGTAAAATTGGTGAGGAACAGTCACCAGAAGATGCAGAGGATGGGCCCCCTGAATTACTGGTAAGTATTCTGTTTGATTAAAAATTGTGGTTAAGGTTCATAAACTTCATTAGTTAAAGAAATTTGTTTCCTCTTTTCAATGTGTTAGTTTATACATGGCGGTCACACCGCAAAGATCTCTGACTTCTCCTGGAACCCCAATGAGCCGTGGGTGATCTGTTCTGTGTCTGAAGACAATATCATGCAAGTCTGGCAGATGGTGAGTAAATATACTTTGCACATTAACCTTATGATAAAGTATGCTCTGAATAAATGACAGCTACTAAAACTGTCAGAGAGTGAGGAGTACAGGAAGTTCTGACAGACCAAAGTGAACCCACAGAAATTTGTACCAAAATATTTATAAAGCCTGAGCTTGCTTATTTTATTATCAGTGAATGTCTGGTAATCTTCAGTCCATGTATATATGCATTATTTATGTAGATCTGTTGTTTTTTTTTTCCTTCCCCCTTCATCAGGCTGAAAACATTTACAATGATGAAGACCCTGAAGGAGCTGCAGATACTGAGGTCCAAGGATGAACAGTTAAACCTTTCAGTCTCTATCACCTTCATATGACCATTTTTTTTTTTTTTTCCTTCCCCATATCCTGAAACTGTGAACTGTATCAGTCACATCAGCATCCACCTACACGTACTCGAGGTGAAAGACAAAATGTTCTTTCCCAAGAAAAGGAGGGGAAAATTGACAATTTTTTCTGCAAAGTGTATTTTTCTAAGAGGAATTGGTTGTGCTTTGGTTTTGAATGAGAAATTAATTGTTGTCCCTCCATCCTTTTTGAACTGCTTTGCCTCAGAGCCATTCATATTATGGGTGTTCATTTTAATCGTTGAAAAGCAGCTAATGCCTGAGCACTTGCTTGTCATGTTCAAATAATGGTGGAGAATATGGTGATGAATTTATTTTTTTCATGTCTGCAGAATGCATCACATTTGAAGGGTCCACAGGATAACTTGTGTCCTCTGTTTGTCCTTTTTTTTTCTTTAGTAATGGTCTAGTGATGTCATCTGTTTTGTCTTTAATATTGTTAAATCCTTCTGTGGCTTCTTCAGTGTTTTTCTCCTTTATGTCCATGCTATTGTACAGAACATTCAGAATAAACTGTTTTTCACTGAACTGGTTAAGCCATGGTGTTTGTGCCAGTCTATAAAAATCAGATTTATTTCTTGTTTATGTTTAAAATGATCACTGCAAAGTGCTTTAACTGTATAATTTTAGCTGATTATCTCAACCTGGCTAGCATCACTGTCAGCCTGTTCTTGAGAGTTGCAGCATGCCCTAATATGTCTTTGTTTTCTCTCATCTCTCTTACCCCCTTGGTTATAATGACAAATCACTAGCACTCAGACTGTGTATAAAAACTTTATTTCCTCCCCTCTGACTCACTTCCCCATCAACCTCGCAGGTACATCTAGTGCATTCTGAGCAGTTGAAGTGGGATAAAGATCTGGGTAGACTCTGTCACACATACCTTGGTGTGACATTCAAAGAGGCTGAGTGCTGGTAAATTTCATGTTGCCTACTGCCTGCTTTTGAGTAATTGTAGTGCACCCTCATGCATGGTTATGCTTTTAACTTGGCAGCTAATGCAATTAAACAGCTGTGAAACTGTGTTCTACAAAAATAACATTCACATTAAAAAGTGGTTTGATCACTAAACAGTGCAAATGCAAACAAATTCAGAATCATTGATCAGGTTTTCTCTTCCATCGTGAAGATCGCCTGTGGATGATGTCCTTCTGTCTGTTCTCTATGAAACAGGAAGTAACAGTTCATATACAGCTACACAATACACTTTTAATAGCATGTAAAATAAGATCAAATGTCCAAGATGTTTTATAAGGCTGGTAGAACTTGCCTATAGAAGTACAGCTGCTTGACCAGACTGTTCTTTAACATCTCCAGCTCTTTGATCTTGTTTATCTGAACCTGCAGCTCAGTCTTCAGTTCCCGACTATTTTCCTCGAGGAGATCTATTGTCTCCTGGAAGCAGTATACGGGATTAGTGAAGTGAAAAGAAAGTGAATATTTGTTAATGTTGTTTAGTAAAATATCACTAACCCTGAACCCAGTCCTAAAATATATTTTAGTCACTACCAAAAGCTTTGGTTAAAACACATCAGTTACATACCCGGTATTGCTCCACGTTTTCTTTCCTCTGCCTCTCCATTAGATGGATCCGCTCTTCCAGACGGGCCCTCTCAAGCCCCAGCCTCTGCTCTTCATCTTTCAACGGCCCAAGTTGGGCCTTAAGGTCCTGGCTTTGCTCCCTGGACTTACTTAAAGCATCAGCACTAGTTTCTCGTCTCTTCAATAAGGCCACCAGACGGGGCTCATACCACTCCTCCAGTGCTTTGATTCCATCTTGGAGGTACTGCTGTAGATCACTGGAGGCCCGTCGACCTTGAGAAAGGTATGAACGTGTCTTATCCTTGCAGGACTCCTGTGTAATGGAGTCCTTCTGGTTTTGCAGGGTCTGTAACTGGTCCTGGTGTTGAGAATGAAGCAGGACAATCTCTTCATTCAGCTTCTCAACATGCTCCTTCATCTCTTCCTAGGCCAAAGAATTGTCAGAGGACAGTGAAGCCTTAGAGACTCTTTATATCACAAAAGCTCTTTTTGTACACATTTTGTTGTTGTTAAGAAAAGTAATAAATAATTACAGCTAATAAGATTTGCTCTGTAATTCCTTCTGCAATCTGAAAAATAGATGTTCTTAAGTGGTTCTGTTCTGGCAGATGGTTCTGGGAAAGAAATGATTTACATGCTTTAAATTTTAAGACCTTCATTGAGCACTTAAAAAAGGGTCTTTTATAGAAACATCTTTTAAAAAGATTTCTTCCATGGCAACAGGCCTTAATAACAGTTATTGTCACTTTTGTTTAGCTGTACCTCATTTTCAAAGTCCCAGTACCTGTGCTTGGTTTAACTGCTCCACTTCTTTTTGCTGCGTTGCCAAGGCCAGCTGACTCTGTGCACAGTCCCTGGCTGTACAAAACAAGCGCCTCTTGACCAATCGTATCTCCTCCTGCAAACTCTGCCTTTCCATTCTGGCCTTGAAGAGGAGATTCTTGGATTGCCCTAGCTCAGCCCTTAAAGCCTGCACTTCCTGTGCCATGGGCTTCTCCAGGTCCAGAAGCTGCTGCACCAACTCTTCCTTCCTGTGCTCCAACTGACTGACTTCCTCAATGCAACTTTCAAAGCATGTCCCAAGTTCCTGTATCTCCATGGTTGCAGGAAACTCTGGTCCAGCTTCAAGGATGCAGTCTACGGATTCATCCACTGCCATAGATACTACTGCCTCTGGAACAAAATCTTCATGCTTGCTGGTGTCACTGAAGCCATTGCTTATTAACATAGGTTCTCTTCCTTCAAAGAAAGCTGGTGGAGTAGACTTGGTCTCATGAGTGTCATCAAAGTCATCCAGCTGGGCCAACATCTGCCTCATAAGTCCATTAAATTCAGCCTGCAATGCTTCCCGACATTTCTGTGAATAGG
Organism: Hepsetus odoe; assembly: GCA_017165825.1. NCBI lineage: Eukaryota > Metazoa > Chordata > Actinopteri > Characiformes > Hepsetidae > Hepsetus > Hepsetus odoe. Next base: position 8,510,111 of record CM029368.1, read on the forward strand.
ATATGGATTCCTCAGGAAGGGCAAAAGCAGCCTCAAGCTCCTCCAAGCAATCTTCAAAGTAGTCTTCATCTTCCTCCTCAATGAACAAGGCTTCAAGTGTCCCCTCTGGCTCTGTTAGAGGCCCATAGGCTTGCTCAAACTTTGTTTTCTCGTCTTCCATCATTCATCAGTGAATAACTGTGAATAAAAATCACAAAAATTGTTCATTTTCTACTCTGGGTTACTGCTTCAGAAAACTTGGTGAACTCAGTGGGACACCCTGTGCTCTTGAACCATTTGCTTGGTTTTTAATATACCTCAGTGATGAGAGATGCCTTGTGAAGCTACTTCACTGTTTGTATGTATGTGCAGTTCATTGTGGGTGTGAGATTCCTGTGTGATGAGCAGTATGTGGAGAAGGTGGTAAGGCGGAGAGAATCCAAGGGCATGCAAGTCATACAGCAGCAGCTGCCGAAGCTTAATGAACAGCTAACTGATGAGAAGCAAACAGACAAAAATACAGCATGGAACAAACCACAAAACTGAAAATTATATTTAAAATGAATATTCTAGCTTCATCATGAATATTCTATCTTCAATTCTAACTACTCTAAATATCATAGAGTATATCATTATCCAACTACAGAACTGAAAATAATCCTTAAAATGAAAGTGACAACCCTTGTCATTGCGAGGTCACAGCACTGCACACCATGAACCACAACGAAATTGGACCTCTGCTTTTAACCCATGCACACAAACACCGTGCAGCAGTGGGCAGCTATTGAAAGCGCCCAGGGAGCAGTGACGGGGACAGTACCTTGCTCAGGGGTATCTCAGGGCAACCTACTTTTTGAGGGAATCGAACCCAAAGTCTTCCAATGCGGGGCCAACTCCCTAACCACTAGGGCACCGCTGCTCCAACAAAATGAATATAAATTGAATGAATATAATGAATCATGAATATAATGAATCATGAATTTCATGAATCAAAAATGAATATAATATGAATATTATTTATGAATAAATTCCAACTACTGTCAATGTCCTAAAATATATCTTTACTTTATTTTTTGTATAAAAAATGTCAGTCAGTCATTTTCTGCTGCTTGTCCCAAGCAGGGTCATGGGGGGGGGGGGGGGTGCTGGAGTCCATCCCAGCTCACACAGGGCAAAGGATGGGGGACGCACCCTGGACAGGTCACCAGCCCATTGCAGGGAGGAGCGGGACGGGGACGGCACCTTGCTCAAGGGTACCTCAGGGCAACCTATTGGGAAGGGGTTCGAACCCCCGCTCTTCTGATAATGTGGCCAACACCCTAGCCACTAGGCCACCTCTGCCTCCTGTATAATAAATGTATTATTTTATTTTGAATCATTTTTTTTTTCAATCAAATTTTACTGCTGCCATTTGTTTGTGGCACCACAGGCCTGTTTACTGATATATATATACTGAGGAATGGAAGTGGTACGTTATTACCCTACCTTACTTTGAACTTTTTATTTGGAAAGGAGATGGACAGCTGCCTTTAAAGCTTTTCAGAACAATACAACCCAGACAAACGCTGCGCAAAATGTACATTTTATTTTATGCATTGTTGACCTTCCTACAAAATAGATCTCACAGATGTCTAAAAGGTCCTTGCTGGTCACTGCACATGTCCTAAAGTATCCACAGACTTGCTTATCCAACATTTCCAGCCCTTGCTAAAGTAATAGATCTCTTTAGGGAAGGATTCACACTACATGTTGGAACAGATCTGTGATTTGATTGCATTCAGCTATATGAGCTTGGAACTTCACTACTCCAAAGAATGTGATTCCAAAGACTGATGCCAGGTAGCTTTACACCCCTTTAGCTGGCACCAAGCATTGAGAATGGTGACCTCCGGAGTCTCAGTCATCTGTAGATTCAGTCTGTGGACATACATTATAATACCACTGCCTGCAAAGAAGGTGCCTGAGTGCACTAAAAAGATGTGACATCTGTACACTTTTAGCCATACAGTGAAGAGAAAGTGGCACTATTTGCCATTGAAAAGAGCCCAGAACAGTGAAATACAACAAAATGCTTTCTCTGCATTTAAACACTACATGCAGCGGGTGGGGAGGAGGGTGGCAGTTATGTCCAGTTCCCAGGGAGCAATGATGGGGATGGTACCTTGCTCAAGAGTACCTCAGAGCAACCTACTGGTCTGGGATTCGCATTTTAGAAATGGTCAGTTAGTAGGTTCTCCACCTCAAGGTAAATTATTTCTGTTTATCCGGAAAGGTGATGGACTGCAGATGTTCATTATAAAGTTTTCCAGGGCATCTCTTGTCTACAACTTCTGTTCATATTGTCATATTTGATAATGAAAAAACCTAAGCAAATCAGTGGATAGTGAAAAGGTTGCTTTGCCCAAGGGACATATATACCTCACCATAGGTCTGGCATTAGAACTTACAAATTGTGGCCATCAGCACAACTCTGGAATGAACCTGAATACTCACTAAAGGGCACAGCTCTGCACTGCAAACCATGGCTCTTCTTGAGAGTCTCCTTAGGGGAAAAGTGGATATTATGGGCTCTGATACCCTAAATGGTCTGAGGGACGATGCCCCAGATAAATGGGGTCAGTAGTTAGAAAGGCTGGCTCAGGGGGACCACAGCAAGAGCAGCTGCTGTGAGCTACAGGCACAGACAAGGCACATTCCAGGGCACACCAGCTGCATACTCCATCACTATCAGCTGCTCTTGTTACAATGTACAATGTCTGAAATGTACACTTTCATTATCTCTCTTCATCCTTTTGCCTGAACAATGTCAGCCTCAGAATCAAAGGTGCTTCAGTATGAAGAAAATATGTTGGGATGGTTTTGACGTCAGTAAAACAACCACACAAGGCAAAATAGTAAAAAATAAGTAAAAAATATTTTACAATTTTCCTATAATGTAGTGGCAGCACTCATTCATTCAAGTGTATACTTAGAATAAAGTTCTTTAAAAGCCAAATACTCACCCAAATCAATGTGTCTCTTCACTTTTCAGACTTACATCCGAGCAGTGGGAAAAGCTGGAAGGAGTAAGTAAGTGAGGGAGAGACTGAGCCTGTCTGGTTTCTGTCTTCCAGCCTCAACACACTATAATAGAGTCACCCGGGCAACTCCAAATCTGTTTACATGTATTAATAAACAGTAGGAGGGAGGAAATATGAGCCAGTTAAACATAGATCCCCAAACCTAAGCTAATGTACAGTGACCTCCACTGGGAGATGACCCAAGCACATGGACCAGTGAGACTCCAGAAGGAATATTTTATGCAAATAGCTACAATCAATATCCAATGGGAAGGCCACAGCAGGGGTTGGACATGTGCACGGCAATGTAAACCCATCAAATAGGATTCAAGAGAGGACATTTCAATGAGAGTGGCACAAAGCTCTGGCCAGTGGGAGTCAAGGGGAGGGGGAGCTGTTTAACTGACTTCACTTCTGAACTATTCCAAACAACACTGACCTATTTTCTGGCATGGCCTGAAAGCCTGGGCATTATCGAGTGTAAAGGAGACTGAAATTCAACAAGAGCGAAGAGCGAATCAAAGGCCAGGGACCAGTGTCGGACACTGGACAGTGTTGTGGAAGCAACAGCATTGAATTCCCTTCATGCCTGCCCACTGCCACACACGCTGTAAATAGGTGCTGCACTTCACATGGCCTGTGGGAAGACTTTGAGGATCAGAAGAATCAAGCTTTGTGTATCTCTGTTTGCCTGACATGCAACAGAATACATTAGCCAGTCAAACTGATATTTAATGTCACTATGTATTAAATACACGTGAAAAAAGGACACTTTACGTTTACTTTTATCCATCAGTGAATTCACTTTAATTCTGTTAAGCCAGTTTACAAGTCTGTTAAATCAGTTTCACCAGTGTTTATGCAGGAAAAGTTCTTGTAAGAGTATGATGTCCCTCTCTAGTCTGCTCTTAAGCATAGCAGAGATGTGAATCACAATAGGACGATTTCCCAGCACGTCTTTGATGTATTAGATGAGAGCTTCTATTGTCATCTTTTGGAAACAGATGCAGGAATCTCTTCCAGTCAGGAAACATTTTGTACAGGAGCTGTAGCAAAGGTCACAATACACTTAAACGATTCAGCATACACATTGTGTTTTCAAAGATTGAAAATGTAGCTCCAGGTAAATTAATTAAATGACGCAGTATGTAAACTTAAATCACATATTGGAACGTGACCAAATACGTAATGTTTAGACTGAATGTAAATACTGCATGATAAGTCTGTACTGAGATTAGTGAGCAGGTGAACATGAGTGAACAGAAGGGCTGCTGTTACTGACTTCCAGGGACTTTCCTGTAACCTCATTTTCCTCCTTGGATCTCTCAGCCTCAGCGGCGCTTCTGTTCTATGGCCACTAGAGGGCGCTATTTAGCTTGTTTTTGAACACTTCTGAGAAAGTGAGTTAAAATAATAAACATTTACAAAACAACAACAATAATGATAATAACAGTAATAATAATAATAAGAAGAAGAAGAAAAAAACAGTAATGGAATGTTACAATTTTGTTCTCTAGCACTGAGGCAGCGGCGGCCTGGAGGATAGGGAGTCGGCCCTGGATCGGAAGATTGTGGATTCAATTCCCTCACCAGTAGGCTGCCCTGAGGTATCCTTGAGCGGGGTATTGTCAGGACTGATACCTTGCTCACCCCCTGCTGCAAGTGTGTTTATGGGTGAAACTCAGAGGCTGAGTTTCGTTGTGTTGTGCTGTGCTGTGTTTCAGAATGACAAGAATAGTCACTTTCACTTTAACTAAAGGTGCAAAAAATGTTTACACCCTGACAAGTATTAAAACGGTGTGGGGAGCTTTTTTCCAACAACAACAACAATACGGAAAGAAGAAGAAAAAGAAGAGTACAAAAGTAAAAACAGCATCTAATGGCCAGATATTTTTTCCATTCAAAAGTCATTTGAATTTCGGTCACACAATATAAGAATTATAAATAGAAATATGGCTGTTGAAATTTCACAGCCTGCAGCAATCAACCCCCTTAAAATCTATATTGGGTCTCTTATACACACTCACACAATTAAACACTCGTATATCACAGAGGGGTCACATTTTCAAAACTCATTCATTCATGGGAACCATTTTCACACCTTGCCTTCATTATATACATTGTATTTATTATTTACCTTTTAAAATCTTAAATGGTTGGTTTGACATAAACACAAAGTTCCTAGCTGAGGGATTTTACTAATTGCACACATTCCTTTCTCAGCATTTTCACACTGTAAAGCCTGTCCCACCTAAAAGTCACACCGAAATTCCAGCTCTCTCCTCTCTGCCTCCTTGGAGATTCAGCCATAAGGACGTTTCCATTCTCTGTAAGAATGTAGCCTTGTTTGAAAAGAACCCCCACCCCAACCCTTCCCTGCCTTCCTTTGCATAGCGGATCTCTTGGTGGTCCCGGACCCTCCTCACTGCTTCAGCATGTTCGCAGATGCAGAAATATATGCAGGGGTTGTGGAGCTTTTGTTTTTTTCTTTCTCTACCCTAACATCAGTCTGTGTGCGTCCAACTCCCTCTCACACAGAGAGACAGAGCCATATAAAAGTCTGTGGAATGCAAAGCCACTTTAACTGTATAATAAGCCTGTGCTGAGTGATGCTGTAGCTGATTTTACACAGTAATGTCTACTGTGGATGAAAGATTTAGTTCATTACAGCAGACTTCACTCTCTAAAGCTTGCTTAGGGAACTGCATGTTCTTTCTGTTTGATTTGTGTATGAAGGTACCGGTCCATCACCGCAAACAGAAAGTTGCTGTCTGTGCCTTTGAAGTGTGGAATGAGCTAAGCGCTGTCAGTGATCCAGTACGTTTCATAATGAGTGTCACATTCATCACAGTAGATCATACAGAGATTATCTTTTGTGAAAATGTTTTGGTTAGTGTAATAACACACAGGGTCTCCTACATGTTCCCATGAGAATACAGAGTGAAGTCCTGAAGGTCACACATTTATATAAAACACAATAACACACAGGTTACCATAGTACTTAGTACAGAAAGCATTAGCATTCACACACGCACACATACACACACACACGCGCGCATGTGCACACACACACACACACACACACACACACACACAGACGACTAATATTATGTGTATTATAGAGAAAAACAGAATTCACCTGGACTTTTATTTATTTAGGCCCTTTCTTATGGAAGATATCTCAGCATTTATGTTAATATCCTAAAACCCAAGATCCCTGAATTACATGTCCTGATTAGATACACACAGATATCTGATTCAGTATCTTTTAGAATGTATCTTAATTAATCTTTGGTATGTTTATGTGGGGCATTATTATTATTATTATTATTATTGTTGTTGTTGTTGTTGTTGTTATTGTTTATATTATTGTTGTTTACATGGTTGTTGTTTTAATTATTATTATATTGTTGTTGTTGTTGTTGTTGTTGTTGTTGTTGTTGTTATGATTATTATGCAGGCAAGTAATGTAAGTAATGCAAGTAATTCAACAATAATGCTTACAGTCTACCTCATACCACACCTTTGGCAGAAACAATGCCTTTAGTAAGAGAACATGTCGTATGGCATACTGCAGTTTTATATGTTTTTATGTTTGTTTTTGACTCTTATTTTCTTGTTATCTTTTTTTGTTATTTTTCAAATAGTAGAGGAAAATAGAAGTTAAATTATGCCCATTTTTGTGGGTTTAACCTTCAAAACACATTATACAGTTGCACCACTGCCATTTTTACATTATATAATTCTCAAGCAGGTTTACATTATGTAATTCTATTAAAATCAAATGTTTACATGCCATCTATTTTCTGTCTTCCATCCAGTGATTCAGTGATGTTTGGAGATCGGTAAATCCTTGTTCAAAACAAAAGCTCTGTGATGATATTTCAGCTGCAGAGTAAATGCTTCATCGTAAAGAATGATTTACTGAAGTGCTGGAAGTAAAGACTGTATTTACCATTCTTCACTAAAACCAGTTCTCTGAAAACTGACACTTTGCAACTTGACATTCTCTGAAACAATGCGACCTGATGAACAACACATGAAAAGTAATGACTGTCGTGATAAAGAAGCCTTTCAATCAAACGATAAACATCACAAATGCCTGCCATGCATTCTTGTACATAACACATGACCTGATCAGAGAAACACTGAACCAAATCAGTCAAGCTCAGTGAACGAATAACAATGTAACGGCTATGAAAGAGAACAAATCCAACAATGATGTATTTAATTTTTTTTTACTCTTCGAGATTACAACAACGAAAGTCAGCTGATTACATCTTATTAAACTGCATCGTGCTGAAAGGGGGGACCTATAGCTTGTATATTTGAAAGTGACTATTCTTGTCATTGCGAGGTCACAGCACAACACAGCACATGTCATCTATGACAAAAAAGTTCAGCTGATAGCATTTTATATTCCATATCAAATCAAGTAAAGCACAGCAAATTTGGACCTCTGCATTTAACCCATGCAAACACAGTGCAGCAGGGGGCAGCTATCAAAGCAGCCAGGGAGCAGCACCTTGCTCAAGGGTACCTCAGGGCAACCTACAGGTAATGGGCTTGAACCCACAACCTTCCAATCCTGTGGCCAACTCCCCAACCGCTAGGCCACTGATGCCCTGCTGTATGGTTGAACGATCAATAGTGAATAGTGTAACTGATCACATGACCAGCGCTGTGTACTTCAAGCAGGTAAATGAGACAGATTGTATCTGAATTAAAGCTCTACTAAAAGAAAATAAAAAGAAATAGGATAGAACTATAAAGCTGCCGCATCTTTTATAATCTTTAATTAATATATAATCTGTGATTAAATTTGTAATTAATATTTTAGTATTTTTAATTTTTTTATATTTTTGTTGTCTGCATTTGTTTGCCTTGTCTTGTGTCTTATGTCGTGTCTTACGTTGTCCTGTGTGTAGCACCAGGGTCCTGGAGGAATGTTATTTCGTTTCACTATGTACTGTGTATATGGTTGAAATGACAATAAAAACCTACTTGACTTGACTTGACTTGACTAATGAAGTTTATACTGCCACATTTATAGACATATAAAATGGCAACAAACTTGGTTGCGACTGCTGACATAAAAATAGAAGAGAACTACTTTAAAATGAATACTTATTCATTATGTTTAATAATTTCATGCATACAACTAACTTAATAAGTAACATTTAGAGTCGTGTGATTGATTGAGTCATTCAACTGTTTTGCATGATTGATCAAAAACCTACATTTACAGGACCTTTATTCATTTGGGATGTTTCTGTTAATGGTAGCATGGTGGCAATGGTGGTCTGTTGCCGTCATTTCCAGACGGCTTAGTTTTGATCATCTATGACAAAAAAGTTCTGCTGATAGCATTTTATATTCCATATCAAATCAAGTAAAGTGGACCTTTATTGCCATATTGTCTGTACATGGCAGTATAAGAATTTTCCCCAGAAACCAAGTGCAGAAACCAGAACACAGCTGCTAACAGAGTACAAGAGCTAGACATGAGATAAGGTGCATCAGATAATACAAGAGCTATATGTTGGTTATACTTATTAGAGGAAACTATACATTTAACATTGTGGAACAAGGCAGGATTTCCAAAAACATCAATAAATAAGTAACTTCATGCAGAGACTCTGAAATTGTACTGCAAAGTCTTATAAGGTTACATTTTATTTTTGTCATGTTCTTGTGACATTTGCTGTGGAATGTTTGTGGTTAGGTCTGCTAGTTTGTTTTGTTTGACCAGAAACGGGACTCGTCTACGGACATTCCATCTGAGAAGCTCTCTGCATTTTAATAAAGAAATAATCATCTTCTTTCTGTCAGCCCTGAGTCCAAAGGAACAGAGTGAGAGGAGAGAGAGAGAGAGAGAGAGAGAGAGAGAGAGAGAGAGAGAGAGAGAGACATAAAGAGATGATGTAGGACAACAATTTCAAATTTCAATAGCAAACATCACTAAAGCCTTTAGTGTCCTTGTGCTTTCAAAAGCAGATGTAACTGATGTGTCTGTCACACTTTATAAGCACGATGATGGCTAGTTTTCATTTTAGACTTTAAAAGAATAAATAGATCTACTATATATAAAAGATATACGATAAACACCACTCAGGCTGGCTATGTGTGGTTCCAGTTGAAGATACATGGTTGTAAATTGGCTAAACATTTCCAAAGGAGACCAAAATGGCATGTTTAGTAAGTTGCTAACACCCTGAACTATGGAGTTTTGCAAGTAATTGTCCTGCTCTCTTGCCATAGGGAAGAAGAAAATGTGTTCTTCAATAAAGGTAAGGGTTATAAAGAGGATTTTGGCCACTCTGGTTGTTCAAATAATAATTTTCATGGGTAAATCATTCTTCTCCATGAAGAAAGGCCTGAAGTAAGTCAGTCAGTCATTTTCTGCTGCTTGTCCCAAACAGGGTCGCAGGGGAGTGCTGGAGTCCATCCCAGCTCACACAGGGCAAAGGACGGGGGACACACCCTGGACAGGTCGCCAGCCCATCGTAGGGAGGAGCTTGATGGGGACGGCACCTTGCTCAAGAGTACCTCAGGGCAACCTATTGGGAAGGGGTTCGAACCCCCGATCCTCTGATCATATGGCCAATGCCCAAACCACTAGGCCACTGCTGCACGGTGGCCTGAAGTAAGTGATTCGTTAAAAAGAACCTTTTAAAATGGTCCTGCACTTTACCAAGAAGGACTAGACTATTTTTAACATTGGTGGAATGTATTTTGGAGCTATATAGAACCTTTTGTGGTTAGAATGCAGCAGATCATAGCACTCAGAGAATAATTCAAACTAGATTATGGATAACAAGTGTGTTTTCCTGTCCGTTCAGCCACAGTGTCTCACTGGTAATTTTGTGCCTCCAGCAGTGCTGCCCAGAGAGTCCTGACTTTACTGTGAAGGGGCTCTGCATAGTGGAGTACATGGAAAACCTGACTGATTCTCTGGTGGGTCATCAGACCTCCAAAACAACAGAGCCACACCCTGCTGGAACCACAATACACACCGTCTCATTATACTCCAAGTTCCAGAGCTGTTCACAGAGATAGGTACAATACAATGTGAGACTTTTAGGCCACCTAAGATAATTCAGTTTAGATAATTTACAATAAAACAATAAATGAACAATAACATAATAATGTCATAAAAATATATTTAATTAGTAACCAATATTGTGCTTAACTCAAAAAGTTACTAAAAAGCCTAAAAAGATATGCTATGGTGTTAATTTCCATAAACGGACCAGGGAGTGAACAACATAATCTGAAGTTTTAACGCAATAAATGCATGAATTGGTATGTGTAAAGCACTTTCATGGTATGAGCCCTTCAGTTTTAGCCAGATTTGACAAACACATGCACAGACAGGGCCACATTTAGCACACAGAGTACACAGCACTGTACTCAGTGAACCCCAACAAAATGCATCCTCTACATTTAACCCATACATACACTGTGCAGCAGTGGGGAGACATATCCAGCCCCCATGGAGCAGTGACAGGGACAGTACTGGTTCTTAAGAATACCTCAGGTCAACCTACTGGTGTGGGATTCAAACCAATGACTTTTTGCGACAAGGCGACCTCTGTCTTGCCCTTGTAAAAAGCTTGTAAAACTTTCTGGAGGCTAAAAGACTATTTGTTCTATTAAGTGTTTACTAGCAAAAACACATATTTCTGAACAAATGAAAGAGTTAGATACTACAATATGGAGCTTTTTGTGATTTCAGTTGCTACAGATGAACAACTAAAATGCACAGTGTGACTCTTCCTGGCCCAATGAGCACTAAAATGGCTTTAACAAATCAAGAATATGTCGCCTCAGTCTCTTAGAGTTGTCTGACTGTTTTGCTTGTGCACCACAGAAGAGGCTGTTAGGTAGGTATGTAATTACTAGACCCATATTCGAGCACTACCAAAGCTATAACTCACTCCAGCCTGACAGAACAGCCTCTCCCTGACCTTCTCATGCTCTTCACATCACACGTTAACTGACTGGGCAGTCCGTCATTCAACACTGCCTCAGAATCACAAATCAGAGTGCACCCTGTCATAGCTATTACAAATCATGACTATGGAAATTACTCTGAAGTAACTGGGACAAACTGCAATCCAGTATAATGTTGCAACCCAAAAAGAGAAGAATTATGTTGTTTATAAAGTGAATTAACATGTTATGTAATTGTTAGGGCTTGATTTCTGATTGTAAAAATATGCTCTCCCATGTATGCGAGATGAAAGAAATAATTATCTGAGTTTCCTGAGCAGTGTTGCAACCTAACATTAACGGCAATGTCATAATCACAGAACAATAGTAGAGAGAGCACTAGATTACAAACCATCATTCTGCAGTTGTATTTACTTCTGCTTGACTGCAATGGCATCTGCAAGTACTTCCACCAGATAGTTGCATCATCTACAGCTGCCCAAGAAGTGAGGTTTTATATAAGTTTGACTGTTTTGTGTAACACAGTGTTACAATATAAGTAAGATCAAGCCTGTGATTGCTCAAATCCATTATATCACATCATCATTTGAAAAAATATTATACTCCATTCAACCTCTTTTATTATAATGGGAAAGAAGCACCTTTAGGATATTAATTTTTTTATCATGATATGAAAAAAGTGCAAAAGTTTTAGAAAAAATACATTTGAAAAGCTTTTCATTTGTACAAAAAGCATTTATCTTCTCTGAAAGAAATACTGATGTTAATGAACATAATTACATAAAGTAACAAATAAAAACAAATCAAATTTTACAGAATTTATCTTTATTTGAATTTATTTTAAACGTTTTAATAAACGTTTAATCCATTTTAAAGAATTTGTCTAAAAACTGGCTTTTGCATAGTATTGAATTACATCACATTATGGCACAATATGTTTTTAAAAGTAAAGCATGGATAATGTTAGAGCATAAAGAACTCGGATTGCAAGCGTCATGAGAAGTGTTCATAGTGTTTAATCTGAAATGGGCTGGCACTGTTTCTTTCAAACCTCAGGAAGAATATTTTAATGCATATTGAGTATCAAGAAAATGTCTTGATACCAAAAGCATTGTGGAATTGTATTCTTTCCTATGAAAACTTTTTAAAGGGATCAAATCTTGAAAAAATAATTAAAGTAAATAAATATAATGTAGCACATAAACATTGTTAATATTTGCCATTCCTTCCCCAACTTTATAGCTCTTATATGGACATTAAAACCATCAATCCATTTATTTTCTGAACCACACATCCTAACTAGGGACACAGGGTTCAAAGGTTTTCTTAACCAGTTAAGGAAATCTCACATTGCTGAAGTATATTAACCATGATGGGATGACCAAACACACCCAAAGAAGCTGTATAGAAACCTGACCCTCAGCCTCATCCATGTAGGATGGGTCGTCTGAAGGAGTTAACTGCATGTTCAGACTCCTTGTGTTCAGACCATAATTAAACTATCAAGAGAAATGATTTCAGCCAACAAGACTGAACTCCAGACATCCAAACACACTTGCCTAGCTTCACGTTTGCAGGCATGGGGATGAAAAACTAACACAAACACATTTTTTCTTTTCCGGGCCTTTGTGTAGTGCAAATGAAGCAAGGTCGAGGAATTCCAGAACATTCAGCCTCTTAGCGTCCCCCTTGGATGGGGTGGCTTTAAACAGAGAGCAAGAGAGAGAGAGGGAGCAAACTCAAAGCCTGGACATGTGCTTGTTGCCCTGAACAGAAAGAACTGGAGGAAAAGATAATGAAGTAGACTGCCTGTCTGTCTGAACCCCCCAAAAAAGACTGCTAACTCAGCAAAAGAGAAAAAAAGCCAAGGGAGACAGAGTTAGGGTGCATTACACACACACACACAGAGTGAGAGAGTGAGAGAGAGAGAGAGAGAGAGAGAGCAAGAGAGAGAAAGAGCGAGAGAGAGGGAGTGAGTGAGAGAGAGAGAGGGGGGGAGAGATAGAGAGAGAGAAAGAGAGAGAGAGAGAGAGTGAGAGAGAGCAAGAGAGAAAGACTGAGAGAGAGAGAGAGAGAGAGAGAGAGAGGAAGCACAATTGATCGATTTGATTCTATTCTCGCTGTTGTTTCCTCTACATGTTGTTTCCATTAACGGCCCCTAAACTGTGTTATGTAATTTCACCACTTCCCACTCATTGTCTGGCCCACATCTTTACATTTGCCTCAGTTCATTTTTGACAGACATTTTATTATTTATTTATCTGAAGTTGAATAAACATTACAAGTATTTCTCTCTCTCAGGTAGTCATCTTTGCAGCCCTCATTTTTATTCTACCCTTTTGCCACCCGTGTTCAAGTTTTGACTCCTGGGACATCGGCATATCTTGAGGATTCATCCAGATGTGCTCCATCAGATCTATAGAACTGAGGTGCTCTTTCCAACTATTGCTCATTCACTTTTCTTTAGTTATTTAACAGAATGGCAGTTTAGAAACTGGTCTCTAACATTGTTTAGGAAACTTCTAAGCCCCTCTAAAAAATCCAGACATGCACCCTTGATGTGACTGGCTGTTGGAAGGCATTAGGGAACTTATTCACAATGATGGCACAGAGTGTCAAGCCCACAGTGTTTTGGGAACTTGGCACATCATAGGCCTTATTAAAGATAGAGGCATGAAGTGTGGAAGCTTGAATTGTCTACAAGTGGATTGAAATCTTTTTAATTGAAACTCTCTTCGCATTTAATTCCTGGAACTGAGTAGCAGTAAGCAGTTAATAAAATAGGGATTAGTGCACAGATTTAGTTGTACTGTGATGCTTCTGACACCACAGGGTTTTTGTTGTGAAACTATAAGAGTGTAGATGTTCAGTATGACTTCTTTTGGAGCCTGCAGTAGGTCTGTAGAATATATTGTCTTTTGATCATCCATCCATCCATTATCTGCCGCTTGTCCCAAACGGGGTCGCGGGGGAGTGCTGGTGTCCAACCCAGCGCACACAGGGCTATAAGAGCTATAGGGCTATAACAGGTCGCCAGCCCATCGCAGGGAGGTCTTTTGATCATTATCGTCATATTGCTTTCTGTAAAACTGAAAAAAGAAATATATGTAAATGTTTTTGGATGCACAAGTGAGTGTATTTCTCATAATGATACATGGGGAGGGTTCCGTTAGAAAGGGCATCTGGTGTAAAACTTTTGCCAAATCAAATCTGTGGACTACAAAACAGATTTCCATACTGGTTCAGTCAGTGCCTGGGTTAACAATGACTGCCACCAGTGCTGTTAGCCTACAGGGTGCAGGTGTAAATTGGGCTACTGTTCACCAAAGGAGGAAGAGAAGAAGAAGAAGAAGAAGAAGAAGAAGAAGAAGAAGAAGAAGAAGAAGAAGAAGAAGAAGAAGAAGAAGAAGGTATGTCCAGAGGCAAGAGGAGAGAAGGAAGGAAAAAGGGTGAAAAAGGATAAAAATGGAAATGTACTCAGAAGTGAGCACAGTGTGTTGAGCAGATGGAAAGAATACTTTGAGAGGCTGATGAATGAAGATTTATGGTGGTTAGGGACTAGGCCCCAGGATCAGAAGATTATGGATTTGAATCCCTTACCAGTTGCCCTGAGGTACCCTTGAAGAAGGTACTGTCCCCATCACTGCTCCCCAGGCGCTTTCAATAGCTGTCCCCTGCTGCATGCATTTCTGTTTGGGTTAAATGCAGAGGTGTTGTGTAATTTTGTAGTGTTTCACTGTGTGCTGTGCCGTTGTTCACAATTATGAGAATGGTCACTTTCACTTTCACTTTGATAGTGAACCAGGAAGTGCAGCGAATTACCAGGATGGACAACAGCAGCGATGAAGAGGATGAAGAATGGAAATGCCTATATGAGATACAGGTGGAAGCATGGAGGTGTTTAGGAGAGATGGCAGTGGAGTTTCTGACCAGATTGTTCAACACAATCTTGGAAAGTGAGAGGATGCCTGAGGGGTGGAGACGAAGTGTACTGGTACCGATTTTCAAGAATAAGGGTGATGCACAGAGCTGTACTAACTATAGAGGGATAAAGTTGACCAGCCACAGCATAATGTTATGTGAAAGAGTAGTGGAAGCTAGGTTAAGAAAAGAGGTGATGATTAGTGAACATCAGTATGGTTGCATGCCAAGAAAGAGGACTACAGATGCAATGTTTGTTCTGAGGGTGATGATGGAGAAGTACAGAGAAGATTAGAAGAAGTTGCATTGTGCCTTTGTGGACTTGGAGAAAGCAGGGTGCCTGGAGAGGAGTTATGGTTTTGTACAGGATATATATGAGGGAAGTGTGACAGTGATGAGGACTGCAGTAGGAGTGATGGATGTATTTGAAGTAGAGCTTGGATTACATCAGGGATCAGCACTGAGCCCATTCTTGTTTGCCATGGTAATGGACAGGTTGATGTATGAGGTTAGACAGGATTCCCAGTGGACGATGATATTTGCTGATGATATTGTGATTTGTAGTGAGAGTAGGGAGCAGCTTAAGGAGAACCTGGAGAGATGGAGATATGCTCTAGAGAGGAGAAAAATGAAAGTGAGTAGGACAAAGACAGAATATATGAGTGTGAATGAAAGGGAAGAATGTAGAGGGGTTAGGATGGAGTAGGGAGAAAGGTGGAAGAATTTTAACACATGGGATCAACAATTCAGAGTAATGGGAGAGCACACAGGGTGAAATAGGTGGGGACAAATTGTTAAATGAATGGGCACCAGCAAGAGAGAAAGGACAGGTTTACAGGACGGTAGTGAGGCCAGCTATGCTTTAGAGGTTGGAGACGAATAGCAGAGCTGGAGGTGTCAGAGTTAAAAGCGCTAAAGATTTTCATTGGGTGTGATGAGGATGGACAGGATTCCAACTGAGTATATTAGAGGAACAGCTAGGGTTAGTCGTTTTGGAGACAAAGTTAGAGAAGCAAGATTGCGTTAGTTTGGAGCAGCCAAAAGAGGAAGAAGATGTAAATGTTTTGGTTTTGTAGTTTCCATATGTGGATTTTATGGATGGGGGAGTAAAACATGAACGCGGGGTGGCGGTGGTCTAGTGGAAGGGTACCTGGCTACGGACCTCTGGTTCAAGAGGTCCCAGGTTTGAATCCCACCTCTAGCACTACCACCACTGGGTCCCTGAGCAAGACCCTTAACCCTGAGTTGCTCCAGGGGGACTGTCCCTGTAATTAGGACATGGAAGTCGCTCTGGATAAGAGTGTCTGCTAAATGCTGTAAATGAACAATATTTTTATAATGCAAGCCCTTTTAATTCCAGAGAGGTTTAACATATGGGACATTTAGTATAGTAAAAGTCATCCCATTTGTAAAATGTAGCAGTATAATCACAATCCTGAAATTTTGTCCATGTTGTGCAGCCCAAGCCTTCGGTGTTTCGATATGGCCGTGTACAAATGACTTACAAAATATATACATTCATGCTTTTCATTGTATGGTTAGGTGGGTTATTATTATGAACGTGTGGCAATCATTGAGTAGGACTGTGTGATTTTGTTATTGGCAGAGAGACTCATTGATGCAGAAGCAAATTCAGTCTGTAGAGGACAAAGAGAAGAGCAGAGGGATAATGAGGAGCGGGGTAAGGGTGGCTTAGCCCTGCCGGCACATGGGATTTCCTGCTTGTTGCCTCAACTCTCATCATTGAGACTTACAGGACATTTTCAGTCAGGGTGTGTGGAGGGCTTTTTTCGAAATTGCACTAACCAGAAAGAACATTGTATCTGCTACATAGTATACATATTAAAATGTGTTGGATTTTCTAGCTATGAGAACGCAGTTTGAAATGTTTTTTGTCTGCCATTACTGCTATTTATTCAGGCCCTAAACCAAGTTCTTTATGACTTTGATCTTGAATATTTTTAATTTCACTTCCATTTATTGTACTGATAATGCTGCTTCGCTTGCTGTCATATGTGTAGCACCAGGGTCCTGGAGGAACGTTATTTCCTTTCACTGTGTATATGGCTGAAATTACAATAAAATCCTACTTGACTTGACTTGACTTGACTTTATTTGACGCCACCCGAAGGGTAGAACATTGAAATGCCAAGGAGTAGTAAAATGTTGCACATAAGTATACTTTGAAGAAGGTATCATCCATTGAACCTGGTTAATAAAATAATGTTCTTTGGAGAATGACACACTGGGAGTGGGCAGTGTAGCTACAAACTGAGGAGCAGGTGGCTGAAAACTGCTACACGTGCTTGGCAATGAAAAGCTCCTTGGAAGTAAATGTTTCATTGTAGCGTCTGGTTTGGTTTGTCCAGTGGGTTCCAAGAAATGGCACTGTCAGACCAAAGGCTGCATGGTGGGTTCAGGATGTTCTGGTGGTTAAGGTTCATGCAGAGTTCCACACAAAGGAACACAGCTCATAGTACCCCATGCTTTTACTAAGAAAAAGAAAAACTCTTGCATTTTGCATTAAGGACAGGATTACTGTTTTCTTCATTGTTGCTATAGCAGCATTTAAACATTTCAGTGTGTTTGGAGTGACTAAACTTGAGTTTGACTCACCCCAGCTCCACCCTGTTCTCCAAACGTTCACGAATTTGGTCTCTCTCTCTCTCTCTCTCTCTCTCTCTCTCTCTCTCTCTCTCTCTCTCCCTCTCTCTCTCTCCAACTTGTTTATTCTTCTTCTCAGTTCACTGATACATTCTTAATAGTGGCTTTTTGAATTTGTCTTATGACTAGATATTACAGTATAAATTAACTGCTAGAGCTTTATTTCTGGACTCATTTCTCTGAAACCATATATATCTTTACTCCTCAGCCAAATAAAATGACTTAGATATTGATCCCCAGTTAGCACTGACTGATTTACTGGATAATTTATTGGATCCATTTTGGTTGATCCCAGTGCAGATAGAGGCCAGACCAGAAGAGCTCCATCTTTGCTTTTCAAAGCAGAAGGAAAGTCAAACAAGCACCCTGAGAAAAGCACCTCTTGTGTTTACAGTCCATATTGAATCTTCTCTTATCTGTGTTTAGCTTTAAAACCACATACAGTTCCTCTGGCTGAACATCTCATGATAAAAATCCATTAACCAACATATCCAACAAAACTATGTTCAAAACAAAAACAGCGGGTCAACACCCAGAGATGGAGTTATGTAGACTTTCAGCTGAAAAATCTAGCATTATAATTTAAGTGCAATAAGGTCCATTAAATCTCAGGAAGTTTGACAACATGAGTCCCTGACTACAGTAAAATGTATTTTAAGTAGTTAGAAAAAACGTCAAAAGGAAACGGTGAATAAACTTTGCATGTTCATTTATCAGTCATCTTCTTGCATATTTTACAATTAAACTTGAAATCAGAATCAATCTTTTTATTTAAAAGATAAAATCCTTGCTTTTCTCTAAATATCATTAAAAATATAACATATATACATCAGTGGGCAGAGTAAATTACATGAGCCAAAAATATCATGTTTCATCAATGAGACCCACCAACCTTGATGGTGGGCAGCCTCATCAACGAACCTCAGAGACTCTCAAGGATATCATGTTTCATTATTTGAAATATGTAACAATGAGAAATAAAATGTGCTGCAATTTACAATGAACACTGACAAGGTGATGAATTACGCCATTAAGCCAACATTCTAGAACAAATTGCATCATTTCCAAATGCAATTTTAGTCTAAGGTAAGATTTATTTTCATTCACATTTAAAATTTAAAATTAAAAACTGCATATTTATTTTATTTTTATGAAACAGTATAGGTCTTTTCATGTATTTAGAATTTGTTTTTTAATATCAGCATAGAATGCACAGCAGTTTAAAATAAGTGGGATTCAATGTAAGTCAGTGACAAAGGTTTTGGCTTTATATTGTAGCACTCTAAATTTGAAATGAAGTAACTACTTTTGTGGAAATCAGAAACTGTAAATTGTGTACATTTGTATCTTAAATGAATCAGTTACAGCCCTTATGTATTTAGTTATTAGGCATTTATTTAATTAAATGTTATCTAAAATTATGTAAGGATTTGATCTTGTGCTCTGGACGCTCTCCTCAAGTTTCCAAACCATGCATGACTTACTTAAAGTGCTGTATCAGGTCAGAATAACTACCATTGACTCTGCGTGTTGTTTTGGTGGTTTGTTGCTTTTAGCTTTATCTTCAGAAAGATAAATGCATGGTCAGTTAAGTTCAGATTTTGGTTGCTAAATTAGACTGTCAAAAACATTCCACTTTTTGACTCTGAAAAATACCCTGCAGTTATTTTAGGGAAATGTTTTGGCCCATTGTCCTGCTTGCAGAACTGCATGCAAAATTTTAAGGCACTATATTCTACTGCCAATAACTACATTTAAACAGATGTTTTGGATCATAAGCAGCAGCTTTAATTACACTTCCCTCATTTTATCAGTCTAAAATAGGTTCATCTCTATATCTTATGTCCATAGATCCCAGATCCCAGGACACTAACAGACTTTCATGAACTTTCAAGCTGTAAGCTGGCTGTTTAGATGTTTGTCACTCAATTATGGCCTGCTTTACTCAAAGCAGTTATGGCACTGACAATTGTCTAGTCCTCATATTGAAAGAAATCAATGCCACTCTGCAGATGCAAATGTCACACTTTGAATCAGCCCTATTAGTTGTCTTGTGAAGTGAGACAGAATCTGACCCCACTTAAAGCAAACACTGGCTGCACTTTAATTTTGTCCAGTGTGATGTTTATAGTAACCTACAGAGCAAAAACAACAAAATATCAATATCCAATTACTAAAGGGCTGCACTGTACATATTATACTCACAATAAACACTGCACCATTTATAGCAGGAGGACATAAACAATAAGCAGATCTAATCTTTTCCCTGTGCCCCACTCAGAGGGAAGTTACCCACTCAGCCCTATACCAGCATAGTCCTATTGAAACTAGATGAGCCCTGCTCCAGTTCCCCCATCACTGACTCCCATGTGGCGTGACATCACTACGGCTGCGCTATTCTTAGTTTCCGCTTCATGGCTCCTCTCTGCTGTGAAGCAGTACAAAATAGCTAATTCATGCTACCAAGCAGTCAGGGTTCAAGGGAAAATTCCAGGGAGGGATTTTCATTATTAGAGTTTAAAGAATTACATCCTCCACCCCACCCAAACATGCACACAAGCACTCACAAAAATACCAGCCATCAATAAGAGGGAGTAATATGTGTGTGTTTAGACTGGGCTGAGGTCAAAGGCCAGTTAAAAATAAAAAGGAGAAAGATGAATTTTCCTATTTGTTGCTTAGCTTTCAGGGTCTCTTTTGCATGTGTTTTGTATCTGAGTGATGAATGGTAATTTGTTCTTGGTGTGTCTGTCAAGTCAGGTGAAAAGCCACAGCTCATGTTTCATTTCTTAAAATCTGACACAGGACAAATATGTGTGTGTGTGTGTGTGTGTGTGTGTGTGTGTGCGCGCGTGTTCATGCTTTTCTGCTCGATGAGGTGTATGATCCACTTGTTTTTTCCCCTAACAATCCTGTCTAACATTTTTTGGCATGCTTAACCCCTGACAAGGACCTGCTGGTTGGTTAAAACAATTATCACATACTTCAGTAATGAACTAGCTGAATTAGTTTGTAGCCTAAGCAGTTCCTAAACAACAACTACCATACTTAGTAAAAGGCTGCATCAGAGAAAATAACAGTGATCAACGTAACACATTAAATTACCTTGTGTCAAATGTGTACATCTTCACATAAATGAAATACTCGCTCCATCAGCAAGATTATTGTCAACAGTAAACCAACTTAAATTCAAAAATGTGTTGGTGATCCTTCATTTATATGGAATGATACACTCATTTTTATGAAGTTGATTCAACGTGTCACTTTTGTTTGCATTCCCTAGAAACGTAAGGAGAGACAAAGAAACACAAGGCTTCCAGAAGAAGAAAGAAGAATTGAAAACTATGTCTGACATTGACAAGTGAGAGAGGAGAGGAGTGAAGTGGTGCATATGGGTGTGGGTGAGTGAGAGAGAGAGAGAGAGAGAGAGAGAGAGAGAGAGAGAGAGAGAGAGAGAGAGAGAGAGGATGAGAGAGGAGAGAAAGTGAGAAAGAGAGAGAGAGAGAGAGAGAGAGAGGAGAGAAAGTGAGAAAGTGAGAAAGAGAGAGAGAGAGAGAGAGAGAGAGAGAGAGAGAGAGAGAGAGAGAGGGAGGGAGGGAGGCAGGGAGGTTGTCATTGTGAAACAGTGCTGGCTGGAACACACGTGTGTGTTGCAGTTGTTCGCTGCAGAATTGAATAGGGGCCAGCAGCGAGCTGGGAGTGGACAGGAGGGGAGGACTCACCACCATGGAGATCCAGTCACCCCGAAAGAGCTGAGCAAACAGCCCAGCTCTGCTCAGCCTGGGGGGTGCAGACAGATCCGGAGAGAAAGAGGGACAAAAGCAGAAAAGAAGAGAAAGAAAACTCCCCTCCAGAGTGCATTGTATGTAAGTGTGTGTGCAGTTGTATGTCAATGCAATTTTCCCATGATTGTTTTGTAACCTTAAAAAGTTATTTTAAGGCTTGTTAATAAGTAACTACCCTGGATTTCTTGGTTAGTGTAATGAATCTAAGCTGAAAACTGAAGTAAGCTTTCATCCAGTTTAAGGACTTAATAAGTTATTGTACACTGTGTGTGTGCCTGGATATAGGTGTAAGAGTGTTTTGGAGAGTACTGGAGTCTTTCTGCAGGCGGTCTGTTCAGGGGAGAATTGCTCATTCTGTCAGCTCCCAAACATTTTTCTGTTTGTCTAAAGTGCACAGTAGTGGTTTGCAGCCACACTGGTTGAGCAGCCACACTCTCTAAAAGAAGCATCCCTCCACTGGGTTTTGAGAATGGAACAGTGAGAGAGTTTTGCCACTGGCACAAGCCTGTGAAAAACAAAGCGTCAGTGGGCGAGTCAGAGATTTTTCTCCTGCGTACCACTGGCAGAGTGAAGGAGAGAGAATGGCTTAACTCCCTAAAAGTTTATGCTTCCTACAATTGCTACTCCTTTGTTTTTCATTCCATTATTTGTATTCTCCATGATTTGCAGCATAAATAAGATCACAGGATTAAGCAGAAAGGCATTTTTTTCCTTTTAAGCACCTTAAAAATGGCAAGGAGTCAGGTGAGCTAAGAACCATCACCTGCATATGAAGGTGAAGGCATGTGATGATCATTGCTCTCTCTCTCTCTCACTTTAAATTGCCTCTGTGGACACATGGAAAGAAACTGATGATCTAAAGAAGACACGCTTCAGGACTTCCGAACTGCAGGCTCTTGCTATTTCAGCTCTAAGGCAGTAATCAAGAACTGCTGTGTTGCCAAATCACTCTTCCTTTCTTTCAGTCCACCTGCAACTGTATGTCATTTATTTTAAAGATGGATTAGTATGCTTTTCATTTGAATTTTATACTGATGCTCTTTTTTGTTCTTCCTTTGGACAGTGCAGGAGTCAGGGTGCCATCAGCCAGGATGTCCAGGAGTAGCTCAATGGGGGACTTGGTGCCAAGGGACATCACTGAGGTCCTAGCCCTGCAGTGTAAGGTCAACAAGGTTAGAAAGAAGCGTGGTTCATCCCTGGGAAGAGCCCTCAGTTGGTTTAAGGGAAGCAAGCAAAAGAGGAATGTCGGGAATGGTCAAATTCGGTCAGCGAGTCTGGCAGGAAGAACTGGCGAGAGTGCCATCATCAGACAGGGTTCTGCCAATCAGGACTCTTCCAAAGGTAAATAAAACCACTAAATCTACTAAATCAGATGTAATCAACGTTGGAAGGCACATTTTTGTGTTTTTGGTAATGTACGGATTAGGCTCTGCTGAAGTCTCTCCTGTGAGCTGTGAACTTTCAACTTCAGTTCTCAGATTCCAGTCTGTCTGGAAATTTCAAATCAGGAATTTTGCTTTTATTATGTGCCTGGTTATCGTTGGGTCATCTCAGCATTATCAAGCAGGATTATGTTGCTATTGTAGGAACATGTCTCCTTTGGAATGGCTAATCTGCTTAGGGTTACTTTTTTCTTTTGACTGTTTCTCCCTTTTTCGTTCTGGCTTTCTCTTGAATTCCAACAAGGAAGTTGAGTTGTCTTGAGCCTGCTCTTGTCATTTCTTGATAGAATTTGAAATGAATGTAGTGATGATGACGGTTAGTCTTGATGTTGCAGATTTATATGGTTTAAAATAATTTTATAGATGTCATTCATCAGTTTCTCAGTTGTTATCTTTACTCTTTATGCTTTGGTAATGTGGGGTCACGTCTCAATAAATAAAGAATTAGCTTATCTTTGAGTCATGTTTTCATGTGGGTACTTGCCTTTTATAATGTCTCTAGTGTTTTCATGGGAAATGTTCTAAATCCTGCATTTCAGCTAAAAATGAAATACTGTGATGGGTACAAGTTTTTCAAAGACTCATTCTTTAAAACCTGCTTGGTGACTTGAGGCTCTTGGTCCAACCGGAACAGCAGAAACTTTAAAAGACAGCTGAAGGTATTTATGTTTTTGTTTGCTAAAAACTGACACTGTATACTGATAAAGCATCATTATCAGTGTCTACATCCAATGTTTAAAATCTATCACGCAGCATTATCCAAGAAGTGGTTACAAAGGAGTGTACCTGGATAATCTGTCCAAGAGGAGGAGCCTTGGTGTCTTTGGGTCCTATAGAAAGCCTAATGAGCACTATAAAAATAAATGTATGTTCTTTTTAATTTCATTTGTATTCTTTAGATTTTCTTAACAGTGATATTACTGTTTCATGGTTAAAGTTTGGTTAGAAGCAATAAGGTTAAATTCATTTAGATTTCTTCTTGTTTCTAGGTAGATATAGGTAAATGAGCTCTCCCATTGGTTAGATCTTAAGCACTGGATCACAATGGGTCAGATTACCTACCTCAGTAAAATAGAAGATGAAAGTAAAATCAAACGATCCCATTTTTTTATTTCAAAGGGGTACGACCAGTTCTTTAGGAAGTTCTAGATATATCACTATCTGTGAATATGAGAAAGTCTAATCAAGGCATTTCAGTCAAGTGTTAAACAGAAGCTCTATTCCAGGATTCTCTACTAAAGAAGTAATTCTGGAAAGGATACATGAAAGGTCAAACATAGTTTTGTGCAAAGTCTTGAACCCTCCTGTCTGTACTTTTTGTTTCAAAAGGAAGGACAAAATGCTGCTGAAAGACAAAACTTTTGGCTCTGATTTTCAGTCCAGTCTGAAAATGTTCTTGACCCGTTTCAAAGGAAAAGCCACTCAGTAACCTGCATATGAATCGTGAATCATGCTGAATGCGGATATCTGTATTAAATCTAGAACAGCTATAAATGTTCATGTGTAATGTCATTATCTTGGCACAAATCAAGTTTTCCCCATTTTGTTTTAGCTTTGTTTTGATTTTTATGGCCCTCAACTGAAAGCTTGGAATTACAATTCATTGCTTCCTTTTCATTGCTCCAATGCAAATTTGGAGATAATGGCTTTTTGGGACATTCATAAAGAGTCCTGATCCTCTTCTTCTTTCCCGGATAAAAACTTTGATCAAAGGCATGCAGGAGAGAGCAGGCCAGAATCTGGAGAGGACGGTGTGACAGAGGAGGGAGATTAGAAACACAAAGCAGTATTGAGCAGATGAAATGACAGGGAGTAAATTCTTTATTAAATGCTTTTTTAATTAGAACGCCCCCTCCTCCATGTTCTCACAGTCTCTGTAACGGCAGTCCATGACTGCAGAATTACAGGGAGCTAGAATTACACACACATACAGTTAGCCAATTCAGCTACTCATTACTGTATATTACACTTTATTGTGGACCTCAATGCACATTATTATATACTTTGAACCTTTGTGTGGAGATCATGGTGAAAGGCCTCTTACGGTTTGTATGCATATGTTCTGTGGGGTGCAGATACACTTGACAAAGTAAATCTGCAAGTAAAAACTGATTTAAATGTCTGAGCATTGTTTAGAAATGTGCATGTCTCTTCATCTGACTCTGGACTGGCTTAGTTCCAGCTTCCTGATCACTGTCCTGATTCAGGTTGATATAAGCACATTGTTGGGCTTTGGGGTCGATAGTGCAGCACTAAAGCATTGCATCACTCTTGTTTTATTGTGCTTTGCCTCTGTCCACCCCCTCCCTTCGGGGTGCTCTATCCGGTCCATGGGCTTTTTTAGGGGTGAGATCACTGTGTGTGCATGTGTGTGTGTTTGCGTGGGATTCCCTCTGTCTCAGTCCAGGTTGAGATATCATACACACACACACACACTTCACAAACAGCCACACCCACAGACATAATGATCTATACTATTTACTGTGAGGGACACAAGGAGCTTTTTCCAGATTCCAGACCTGCTGTCTGTGTTTTTTTTTATTTAAGAAACGATAACATTTATTCATAAAGAAATTCTGTCATGGATCAAAACTGTGCAAGTGCTCATTAACCCCCCAAGTGTGTTGATTTATGCTGTAGAGTGATTTTATGGGACATTTTATTTTATGGGTTCTCTGTTGTTAATCATGTTCTCTGATATTTGCAGCATGTTAGAACATCACCAACATGTTGAAATGTGGGATTAATTCCCAGCCCAATTACACTTCTAAGTGGTTTTGCATGAATGCTGGCAAGCAGATATCTTAGATCCCTCAAGGTTTTCAGATCAAACATTATTATTTTTATGGACTTAAACATACATAATTCTTATTTATTTTTATTCAGTAAAAACACACTTGTACTTAAACTGCAAGCACTGTAGTACCTCTTATTTCTTCAAGTTTAGAAGACGTTAAAAGTTTAGGTTGGAAATAAAAGGGATATATATTTAAAACACTTAAAACTGAAAATCACTTTTTTTGGAGATAGAGTCAAGTTAGTGCTTCATGAGTCAGACCTTCAAGAGCTGGAGAACAGGCCTTTTACGTCAACATAACAATGTTCTGATTTCCAATAAATGGGACTGGTTTTATAAAAAACATCACCTTTGCCCTTTGGAAGACTTACTTCAGATACATCAGTGTGTGAGAATATGAGCCATTAGGTTTCTGTCAGATGTTAGAAATGAAAACAGTTGGTTTCCTTGGTCATCATACGTTTAAAAAAAATCTGATTCAAATAACACACATAATACAAATATTTGTATCTAGCATGGCCAAATAATAATTATATACTTTGCTTTAATTCTATTTCTAACAATATATTAGAATCCCAAAGGCATGCTAGCAGAAATCAATTTTAGCATAGGGGTACATTTTTCCAAATTATTTTTTAGATTTTTCTGTTCAGTCCTACATGAATAATACAGATAAACTTTATGATTCCTGGAACAATGTAGTCAATAGCCTTGAAAGAACTGCATCTATTGTTATTATTATATTAGTAAAACAGCTTAATTAATTCGCAATATAGTGTAAATGTCAAGCGGAGCTGGAAAAAGCTCACTGTAAATGATTCTTGTCACAGGCAAATGCAATGTCTATTTGTTATCAGCCACCAGGATGTCACCACATCCTGAGACTCTGATAACATTTGTGGCCAGAAGCAGGAGGAGTGAAATGTGACCGTTTTGTAATTACACTGGAAAAACGAACAGTTAAATGTCTAATGTTGTCTCCATACTGTTGTACACACCCCTACACGTCACACAATTAAACATGTGACTGACATCAAACAAAGGCCTTGGTGAGATCGCTACAGACGTCCCTCAGTCTTTTACAGAATGACAATTAGTTTGTTAAATCAACAAAGAACACCATGTCAAATTCAACTGTTTCAAATGTTCTTTAGACACTGGGGTATGGAAGGACATGAATGAAGCATGAACTGAATGCTTTAGTGATGGAAACATCTATATTTCTTGTGTATCATTAGTTGTGTTGGTTCAGATCAACCTGACTCATGTGTCTCAGTGTGTGCTGGGTTTTATGTAATCCTAATGGTAATGAATACACCTTGTGACTTCACTTCTCTCTCTCTCTCTCTCTCTCTCTCTCTCTCTCTCTCTCTTTATGGGCAGACTTTATGTGGCTTAAATGCTCTTGAACACTGGCCTGCAGGGCCTTAGCATCTGATGTATGTTGTGTTAACTATGATGTTAGTGCAGTGAGACAGAGGAGGTAACAGTGTGAATGAATTGAAATTGAGTTTAGAACTCCAGGGTATAATCAGTGTGATGTGGAACACACATTAAAGCAGATGACCAGGGTCACCATCACAGGCGAAGTTCTGTGACCTCACACAGGGTCATAGTGGTTACACCCTTCACTGGATGAGACACAATGGACACACATATGTGGCACAGACACTCCCAAACCAGACTTCCACACAAGACCCCTGTGACCAGCAATAACAAAACTAGCATACATCCTCATAAAGAGAATCTGTTCCTGTTGTCATAGCAGTTAAGCCGTGACCTCACAACCTCCCTTCATCACACATACGCTTTATCTCTTTATTACTTTTATTTTCACTGTCTGTTTTAGCCATTTGAAAAACAGTGGATAAAAAAAAAATGGGACTGGGGCCAGAAATCTCATTATTCGACAGTACAAAAATAATACTGGGCAAAAAACAAGAACATTATCTCCAATTATTACCTGGGAAGGGCATGAACTGTTTAAAAATGGTTTGAATCTCTTAATACAATACTAGCTATATATACTGAGCTTCTTTCATGAGAGGTTTGGAGCTGGCTAACTTACAAACCAATGTATAACATTATAATGTGCTGCTAATTCCTATTTACTATAGTGTTAGTATTAGCGAACACTTTAATAATGAGCTTGTTTGCCTGATTAAACGAGCGTTGACACAATTTTGTAAAATTGACAAAAGCAGCAAACTGAAGCCGGAATAACATTTATAAATGGACCAGTTCTGACACTCACAGTGGCCCTTTCAGTGGTGGACAGGGGTCAGCATGGGCAGGTCTGCAACTATGCAGCCTCCTCACAGCAACCTCTAATCCACTATGTGTTCTGACATTTTTCTATCAAAGACAGCAATTTTTCAGCCATTTGTGCAAAAAAAGGTTCTTCTGTGGGATCAGGCCAGACACACTAGAACATATGCATTAATTACTCTCATCTGTTTTCCACTTGTCCTCCATCGCTGCATTTCTGAGTACTAACTATTGTTAAAAGACCTTCCATTCTATAGATCCTTGTGCTTAACCTTTTTTTGTGGTTCCAACACAGTTCACTTGCTTCCTAATATATCCCAGCCCTGAGAGGTGCCAACTTTTTTTGTAACAAAATCAGTTTTATTTTTGTAACTGGACAGTGGTTATTGTGGATAAAATATATGTTTATGACACATAGATTCTTTTAATTATTTATTCATCATCCCTAGCATACTCACACCCACTCCTTTCTTTTTTTCCGCACCTGTGAACACACAGTGCTTTGCAGTTCCCAATATAGCTCATGACTCATCATATCACTTTAACCTTGAGCTCCTGCTACCTGCCATCCTAAAAGCTCAGACCCAAGTATGTCAGGAATGAAGTCAGGGCACAATGAACACACAGATTCAGAGAGTTAGAGTGCACCCAGGCTTTCTTTTTGAGCCTCTGAGTTAAAGTGACCGCTGAACCGGTGAACAAGAACAACAATGCAAGCAGCAGAGGAAGGCTGTTTGAGCAGCAAACAAGAGCTTGTGAGCCACTGTGGGAAGGCATGTAAAGGCCTGACTGGCTGGCTGGTACCAGGTGAGAGCTCTGTGTGCCTTCCAGTTGGACCTGCTGGAATGCAACTGGATGGAATTTGGCCTCAGTTTTGCTAGTTTTGTTTCGATCTGCATTCCTACACAGATTTCTAACACATTTAGCCCAACAGTGTTTTTTTCTGGAGAAGTAAAACATTCCATCTATGTCCCTGGAGGATTTCTGTCCAGTTGTATTCCTTAAAACAGAAACATTGGGCAGAGCTTAGCTTTGAGAGCAGCTTGGCCAGATTTATCACCTTCAACCCCAAGAGGGCAGCAAAATGCAAGCCCAGTGATCCCAGTCAACACACTACACTACACCAGTTTATCATGGTAATGAGCACAGGGCTTAGTTTTCTTCAGCTTGATGTTGCTGACAGCTGAGTTTGCTCATTCTTCTCAGTCTTGTACAACCATAATCTTTTCTAACCACAAGAGCAGTACAGAAAAGGGGAAAACACACAAACCTCTTCATCAGTGTGTTCTAACGTAACTTGATGGATAGCAAAATGTTCATTTTAGTTTGATATTTGAAGCTTATTTTCCTCACTCTGCCAGAAAAATCCAAGTCAGTCTTTTCCTAGGTTCTGCTAAGCTCTGAGCCCATTTCTCACCTGGACATTACCATAATGAGGTGTAAGAGCAACAGTTCCTTCACTGATAGTGATCGGCACTGTCATCTACCTACCATCTACTTGTCTAAGAATCTTGACATTGCAGATAATACGATAGCTGTGAATTGTACGGTGTACAAGGACGCATTCTTAAAAATCTTAATTGAGTTTATCCTAATTTTTTATTTGTTCTGAAGATGATATATTGTGTTAGTAGTAAAAACTAACTTCTTGACTTGGTAAATGGTTTAAAATATTTCACCTAAGTGCCTGAACCTGAACCACAACAAAATGCATCCTTCACATTTAAATCAACAGTGCTGCAGGGGTCAGCTATTTAAAGTGCCCGGGGAGCAGTGATGCGGATGGTACCTTGCTCAAGGGTACCTCAGGGTAACCTACTGGTCTGGGATTCTAACCCACAGCCTTCTGAACCTGGGGCCAACTCCCTAACCACTATGTCATTGCTGCCCCAATGTCCCTCCACTTGAGAACAACCCATTTAGAGTGGCAGATTAATCATTAAAGCACTTCTTTAAATGTGATCATTGAGCCCTGTGCCTTAGGAAACAGAAAAAAATAGTCATTATGACTACAATTAACTGCAGCACTACTTACATTCAAGTGGAGAAGCATGACATAAGTTGTAAATGGCAGCAAAATTCCCCTGTGTGGCCTGGATTCCATTGGAGGGTATGTTCTCTCTTGTTCACTCTTGTGCAGTTAATGTGAGTAAAAGAGTGTAAACACTAGACAAATGAAGCAATACAGCCATAAGGAAGAGGTATTTTTCTGAATCTTGCCCACCAATCATAGCACACATACCTGTGGGAACCAGAGCAGTGAAATGCACATATCTGGCTGAAAATTCCTTTTCATTTTTTAGCCAGTAGTCTGCGTACATGACTTGGACGCAGGAAGCTGTGCTAAGTAATATCATGCAGCCCTCAGGGTATTGTATTCTTGTCATGCAAGAACTTCTTCAGATCATGAGCCAGCTAAAATACCACTGCTCGCCTCAGCACTTTTTCTGGGCAGGAGAGAAATCAATGTGACTGACTGAATTCAGCAGAGAGCAGCATTTAGTTACAAGGGTTTTATTGGGGTGTTATTCCTTAGCTTGGCATAGAGCTCTCTGAAAGCTCCTGGTTCAATATTTGTGTTTCAGTATGTGAGTGTCATAATGCAACTCATTTTCTCAAACATTTATCTAATGAGGCGCATGTGATTTTAATTAAATTAAAGGATTGTGTGCTTGGTTCTTGTGTTAGAGAGGGGCATTACTTGTACTGACAAAGTTCAGATGCAGTGACTTGTGATGAATCACAGATCACATTACAGACCTTCTGGAGGTCACACTGACCTGAGCTGGAGGCCAGGCTGATGCTTTAGTATAAGCTCCTATCAGGTATCCTGTGCTATCTAATGCAAGCAGGTTTTATTGTCAGTGTTACAAGAAAGCCACACTGAGTGAACTTTTTTCTTTCAAATTAACCACAGTTACTATAACAAAATACTCTTTTCTTTCTCATGCAATGTTACAATTTCCTAGTTACATGGTTTTCCTGTGACAGTGATCTAGGTTTCTTTAACTCTTAGAACCCCAAGCATGCTTTTTTTGGAATATTAATTTAGCTACATTATCAGCTCCTACTCAGCCTGCTAAGGTTGCACATATATAGCATTGTGTCTCTGAGCCAGCTAGTGAAGTGATCCCAAGTACACTGATTTTTTAAAGGTTTAGAAACATTTACTAGATTCTTGATTTACACATAAAATACACCTCATCATCTTTTCATGCTCACCTACAAAACCATGATAGTACTTTGGTGTGATTCGGAAGAGGATTTACATTTATCCTGAACGTTTCAATTTATGCGCTTTCTTGTACCTGCCTTTTTGTTCTTTTTTTTGGTATTGGGTAACTTTTAA
Source organism: Hepsetus odoe (assembly GCA_017165825.1). Lineage (NCBI taxonomy): Eukaryota > Metazoa > Chordata > Actinopteri > Characiformes > Hepsetidae > Hepsetus > Hepsetus odoe. The sequence goes on from CM029368.1 coordinate 8,541,331, forward strand.
CCCAGCCACTAGTGATGCACAAGCCAGTGCATTTCTTCGTGCAGGTCCCAAGCCCGGATTAATGTGGAGGGTTACGTCAGGAAGGGCATCCGATGTAAAACTTTGCCAAATCAATATGCGGACAACAACAAAAACCTCCATACCGGATCGGTCGAGGCCGGGTTAACAACAACTGCCACCAGTGCTGTTAGCCTACAGGGTGCTGGTGGAAATTGGTTATTGTTGGCCAAAGGAGAAGAAGAAGAACAGGAGGAAGGCATGTCCAGAGGGAGGAGGAGAGAAAGAAGGGGAGGAGAATGGAAGTGAGGGTAGGGACTTTGAATGTTGGCAGCATGACTGGTAAAGAATTAGCTGATATGATGGAGAGAAGGAAGCTTGATGTTTTGTGTGTGCAAGAGACTAGATGGAACGGTAATAAGGCCAGGTGTATTGGCAGAGGGTTTGAATAGTTTTACCATGGTGTGGATGGAAGGAGGAATGGGGTAGGTGTTATCCTGAAGGATGAGTATGTGGAGAGTGTTTTGGAGGTGAAGAGGGTGTCAGATAGGGTGATGAGTTTTAAGCTGGAAGTTGAAGGTGTGATAATGAATGTTGTTAGTGCTTATGCCACACAAGTTGGTTGTGAGATGGAAGAATTCTGGACTGAGATAGATGAAGTGATAGCGAATGTACCCAGAGGAGAAACAGTGGTGATTGGTGCAGATTTTAGTGGTCATGTTGGTAAAGGGAACAGAGGTGACGAGGAGATGATGTGTAGGTATGGTGTCAAGGAAAGGAATGCTGAAGGTTATATGGTTGTATATTTTGCAATAAGGAGCACAGGGTGACATATAAGAGTGGAGTAAGATGCTCACAGGTAGGTTATATTCTTTCAGTCAGTCTAAGAGACAGAGCTGGGAGAAATGTTCAGTAGGTCAGGGCAATTAAAGATAGAAATGGAAACGTACTCACAGGTGAACAGAGCATGTTGAGCAGATGGAAGGAGTACTTTGAGGGGCTGATGAATGAAGAAAATGAGAGATAGAAGATTGGATGATGTGAGGACAGTGTACCAGGAAGTGCAGCAAATAAGCAAGATGGAAGTAAGGGCAGCGATGAAGAGGATGAAGAATGGAAAGGCTGTAGGACTGAATGACATATCAGTGGAAGCATGGAGGTATTTAGGGGAGATGGCAGTTGAGTTTCTGACCAGATTGTTTAACACAATCTTGGAAAGTGAGAGGATGCCTGAGGAGTGGAGACGAAATGTACTGGTACCGATTTTCAAGAATAAGGGTGATGCACTCAGCTGTGGTAGCTATAGAGGGATAAAGTTGATCAGCCACAGCATGAAGTTATGTGAAAGAGTAGTGGAAGCTAGGTTAAGAAAAGAGGAAAGGATTAGTGAACAGGAGTATGGGTTTATGCCAAGAAAGAGGACTACAGATGCAATGATTGCTCTGAGGGTGTTGATGAAGAAGTACAGAGAAGATCAGAAAGAGCTGCATTGTGCCTTTGTGGACTTGGAGAAAGCATATAACAGGGTGCCTAAGGAGGAGTTGTGGTTTTGTATGAGGAAGTCAGGTGTTACAGAGAAGTATCTGAGAGTAGATCAGGATATGTATGATGGCAGTGTAACAGTGGTGAGACCTGCAGTGGGAGTGACGGATGCATTTAAGGTAGAGGTTGGATTATATCAAGGATCAGCGCTGAGCCCATTCTTGTTTGCAATAGTAATGGACAGGTTGATGGACGAGGTGATAGACAAAGGGTCTTCATGGTGAAGTTTGCTGATGATATTGGGATCTGCAGTGAGAGTAGGGAGGAGAACGTGGAGAGATGGAGATATGCACTAGAGAGGAGAGGAATGAAAGTGAGTAAGTTAAAGACAGAATGAAAGGGATGAAAGTGGAGTGCTTAGGATGCAAGGAGTAGAGGTAACAAAGGTGGAGAAGTTTAAATACTTGAGATCAACACTTGTAACTGTAATGTGTAATGGTGAGTGTGGAAAAGAGGTGAAGAAAAGAGTGCAGGAAGGTTGAAGAAGGGAAGAAGAGTGGCTGGAGTGATTTGTGACAGACGGGTTCCAGCTAGAGTAAAAGGGAAGGTTTAAAGGACAGTAGTGAGACCAGCTATGTTGTATGGATTGGAGACAGTGGCATTGACGAAAAGATAGGAGGCAGAGCTGGAGGTGTCAGAGTTAAAGATGTGAGATTTTCGTTGGGTGTGAGGAGGATGTACAGGATTAGAAGTGAGTATATTAGAGGGACAGGTTAGACGTCTTGGAGACAAGGTTAAAGAATCAAGTTTGCATTAGTTTTGTACATGTCCAGAGAAGAGATAAGGATTAAATTGGAAGGAGGATGTTGAAGATGGAGCTGCCAGGAAAGAGGAGAAGAGGAAGACCAAAGAGGAGGTTTATGGTTGTGGTGAGAGAGGACATGCGGGTGGTTAGTTTGAAGCAAGAAGATGCAGAGGACCATGAGAAATGGAGACAGTTGATCCACTGTGGTGACCCCTTAACGGGAGCAGCCAAAAGAAAAAGAAGAAGGTATTGGGTAACTTTTGTTCCCTTCTAACAAATTAAGAGTTAACCAATCCTGTTTTGGATATTCCAATTATTTATTATTTAATTATTACAATTATTTTAATAATTAAATGTCACATAATTTTTATGTCCAAGGCCTGTCTTGTTGTCACTTTAACTTTCACTTATTTCCAAAACAACAAAAAAGTTATGTATTCTTAGCTCAAGAGACTCTAGACTGGCATTACTGTAAATACATTTGAGTTCTTTAAGTGTTAACATCTGAAATGATGACATATCTCTGAATTCTAAGGTCTGTTTAAATACTATTATATGGCACATGTGTCTTAAGTAAATACATTGTCATCGTAATTGCCTTAAACCAAGCTGGGTTAAAACCACAACATTAGACTGAGGTTAATATTTAGCTCACTCTGTGATTTGTCTTAACTGTGTGTTAAGATGGACATTGTTAAATCAGTAGGGTACATGTTGGTTGACAGTATACCTCTTGGATAGGTGGGCTGAGAGAGACATAGCCAAAACATAATCCTGAAAATAGGCCAAATGGTGTAGCATTGAATCTCCTTCTTCAGTACAACAGCTTAACTCAATAATGTTTATGCTGGCCAAAGTAACATCATATATGCCCCCACAAGCCTTGTTTATTTCTCTTTATGTCATGTTTACATTGGCATAACTACTTAATTCTTTTCTGGAATGTTCCTGTGCTTAACCACCATGTAAAAGATTCGCCTGGCAAGGGTTGTGAGACAAAATTAGAGTAGAACAGAATATTAGATTACACAGGAACAAAGAGACAGGGAATGAAAGGCTGACAGTAAGGAGAATGGAGAAATGGTTAGAAATGCAAGAGAACTGTAACTGTGATGGACACGCAAAGACAATAAAGAAAAGGAGATCCAGATGCAGCTTTCCAACAGAGAATGGATAAAAACAGAGCCTGGGAGGGGGTATGGGTGAACAGGAACAGCAGTGGAACAAAAGCGATGTTGATTGTGAGCCTGGAGTTTCATCATAGAGGATCAATACAAGGCTTTTTGACTTCACATGGGGGCTCTATTGTGGGTTTAGATGTAAGACTGTGGTTTAGATAGGTTTGATAATGGAGATGTTGAGGCAGTGTCCCTTTTTAAACTTTGCCTATTGCAGAAGGACTGGGATTCTTTTCAGAAAGGTAGAACAGATAAGATAAGGGACTGTTTAGATTCAAGGCATGGACAGAAGAATGTTGTGTCTATAAGAGACCAAAGTACTTGGAGTCATCCTAAAACATGTGTTAATGCTCTGATCTGTCACACATAATGCTGATCACAGCTAAACAGGAGACATGAGGGAAGCGGATGTGTGTGTGTGTGTGTGTGCATGATCAGGGTGGATAGAGCCACCAGGAGCGAGCAGCAAATCCTCCTTCTCCACATTCCAAGTGGCAGGAATGAGCTGTGACTGATCTTGCTGGAAGCAGAGTGTGTTCTGAATGAAGGGGAGACAGAAAGAGAAAGAGAGAGAGAGGGAGGTGCGCAAACCCTGTATATACAGAGAGGGTGGAATAACAATACGGCGCAAAGCGGGACAGCTCTGTCCTGAACTGGAGGCTGGAAGGCAGCCTCTCAGGAAGAAGAATAAGGAGCTATAGAGGAGAAGCTGAAAGGTAGGAGGGGTGTTGGTGGATGCAGCAGAGAGATGTCCTGTATACTTGGATGATCTAGAGCTGCTGGGAGTCAGAAGTAATGCCATGGGGAACTCCATCAGCAAGAAGAAGGGAAAAATCAGTCATAGCAACAATCACAGCCAAAGTAAGGTCAGGGCTTTCTGGATTTTTGGACGTGTGGATAAATTCAAAGCAGGTAAGTGAAGACTTCATTTGAGAAGTTCCAGCTTGTATTTGGCAAGGATTGCATTTAGCAATGATTATAATGAAACTAATGAATCTTGAGTGACATACTGAAAAACACAATTAATTGAATTTACTTTATTGAATTATGTAGGTGATTTCAATAGAAGGAAAATAAAGCACTGTACATTGTAAATTGTAAGTTAAATGAAAAATAAAACTGTTTCAAGCTAATGAAACACATTTCAATCCAAACATAGTTAGTGTTCATTAAAGTAGCTAAATAATTATGTAACTGCTGTTTTTCCAAACTTGCTTACTCATGCATTAAGTTCTGCCCAACTCGAGTAAGGAGCTAAGGGTGTTGTTAAAGATCAAAGCTGGGATATTACCCCAGATTTTAAAATTCAGAGATACTGAATACTGGGCTTATAGAACCATTAAATTATGAACAAGTTGCTGACATCAGATGATGCCTGAATTGATGTTCACTATTTGGTTCTACAATTTCATATTGGCTAGGCAGGGAACTATTCTAGAAGGGTATTCTGTGGGGTCACTGTGTTTGACATAACATTCTTTATATTGTTTGTGAATTAAGAGCTCTAGTAGGCTGAAACATGGCATTATTGCATGAGTCACACAAAGTGTTTCAAGTGCTGAAATCTCTTCTTGTGGTCTTCTGGTTCTGCTTTCTGAGGGCCAGGGAGGTGTGCGGGTGTGTCAGTGAAATGGAAAATGGCTCTAAAGCCATCTTGTGTTCATTAGGCTTGTTTAAGAAGAGATCTTTCTCTGGGTATCGTTCCTAAGTATAAAGGCAAGTAACGTCTCTGTTCCATTTCAGAAAACACTATGTTTTGAATGCCAGCTGAATGCCAGAGAGTCCTCCTCAAAATAGCAAATTAAATCAGAACTTTCAGCAAATAGCAACTCATGAGTCTCACTGATCATATGATAATGTTTTCCCAACTAAACATCTCATTAAAGGAAATATGCATCATCAATGTTTGTCTTGGTTGGCTGCTCACAGATAAAAAGTCAGAGCTAATTTAGGAGCTGTGTAAGCATGCGTGTGCTGAGCAGTATGTGGGCATGCTTTGGATGTATCCTGTGTTTTTCACGGGTCTTTTCCACCCAAACTATTGATGTAACAAATGGAAAGGCCTCACCTTTGCCCTTTATTCAGCAGACTAAACAAGCACTCTCTATTGGAATGACCAGGGCTTTGGCTTTGTTGTATAGTTGTGCTCCATGCTTGTCTTGGATTGTCCTCTATGCATATCTTTCCCTCATTCATTGAGCATGGTTTATTCAGAAAGACTGAATTTGAATCCAGTGTCCCAGCCTGCTTCCTCACGCGTGACTGAGCACATCACACAACACTGGGGTCAGTCCCTGTTGTGGGTGGCAAAATGTCACAGTGTGTCTGCAGGTTCTTGTTGTCCTTGCTGTTAAGCAACAAATATATAAGATGGTAAATTTGCAATAGAGCTGGACCAGATATTTTAGGGGATAAAGAAATGAATGTATAATAAATCCAGCCTGAAACCTGATTTTGCATGCATGATATTTCTAACTATTTCCAACTATATATATATATATATATATATATATATATATATATATATATATATATATATTTGTGGGTTAGTGTTAGAGTAGCATATGTGTGAAGGGAAAGGGACTTTTTTCATTGTGAATATACAGAATGAACCACAATAAAATGCATCCTTCACATTTAAATCAACAATGTAGCATTTGGCAGCCATATCCAACACTCAGGGAGCAGTGATGGGGATAACACCTTGCTCAAGGGTACCTCAGGGCAATCTACGTTTCCAGGATTCAAACCCACAGCCTACCAGTTATGGAGTATGGTCCCTAAAGTTTACTTTGGGATATTCTCAAAAGTAAAACTTTTCCATAAAACAGGAAAGTTTTAATATTAAATCTATCCATTAAGAGGACATCTTGGTAGGGCAGCTGGGTAATTATTTCAGGTCACACAAGATCAGTCTCCTTCTTCTTTTTCTTTTAAAAGTGGAAAGCCTCAATAACATTTCAAAGCATACCTGAAATTAATTGCAACTGATGTCACTTGCATATTCGGACAAAAATTGTGTAAATAGTGGTTCTGCCTACGTGAGCATATCAACAAGGGTAGGTTTTTCCCACTGGAAATACCAGAAAACCAACCATGTTTTTTTTTTTTTTTTACTGAAGGTTGTATTATGACATGTTTTGGTCTAGAAACCTCTAAAATAAGGATTTATACAAATACAGAGTTCCATTTTCACAAACCTTTGACAGGAACTAACAAAAGTGTATTTCATTGAGTACAATTTATTTTGCACAAATGTTTCGGAACCAATTAAGCAGCTACCCAATCCCTTCTATTGTAAATGAGTCTTAAGTCAACAGGTTTTCTGTTCAAACAATCTGGTCAGATTTATTGTCTACAGAAACATACCCTACATGAATGGAAAACCCTGGAGTATTCATTCAAGCAAATGAGCCACCAGTGTTAGAAGACTTTCTGAGTAGATGTCAACTTACATGAATGATTAGTGATGGCAGAGCTAGACTGAGGGAAGTGTGGGGGTCGGATGACACTGGAGGAGTTTAATTCCGTCAGCAAAAACCTGAATGTTACTAAGTAGCACGCATCTCTGTAATGAGGTCAAAGTATAATGGAGGCAGGCATTATTGAGTTGACGTCAGGAGGTTCAAGGGTTTTCTGAGGCCATGACTGCACACAAAATGATCAGCACCAGAAAGCAGCCACATAACACGTTTATATTTTGAGTGAAAGTAACTGGAATGAGGCCTTGAGCGCAGATGTGGGAGGTCAGATTCTTGTTTATCAGTATGCCAGTGTGAAATATGAAGACTTGGAGCAGATGGATTTTCTTGGCAAAGCTGATGAAAATATGCCAGTGCTACTCTCCGGTGTATGATAAAAGATTGAAATGATGACTTATGTAGACTGAGAGCATCTTTGCTAGGGCAAAGTGTGTTAGCATCATAAGGGTTAATGTAAGACCAGTGGAAGTGAAAGTGACTACTTTTGTCATTGTGAAACACAGCACAGCACACATTGAACCACAACAAAATTCAACCTCTGCTATTTACCCATACACACATGTGCAGCAGGGGGAAGTGATGGGAACTGTACCTTGCTCAAAGTTACCTCAGGGCAACCTACTGGTCTGGGATTCAAACCCATGATCATCTGATCCTGGGGCTTAGACCCTACCACTGCCCTGGTGGACAATCAAAAAAAGGCTGGGAACTGAGAAACTGTTGCTAGACCTTTGGGTAAAGAATGTTGTCCTATATATGATTCTAGCTGCTCAACAATTATTGACCCTTTTTTGTTTCATCATACACAAAATGTTATCAGTAGGTAAACTGCAGGCAGGCAAGTTCAGCCAGTCCCAGACCCTTACTAAAAAGCCTTCCTGTAATAAATACAACATGTGGTTTGGCAGTGTCTTGGTGAAATATGCAAAGCCTTCCCTGGAAGAAGACATAATCTGGATTGGAGCATATGTTGCTCTAAAACTGGTACTTACCTTTCAGTATTGATAGTGCCTTTCCCATCCAATGTTGACTTTTCAGCTTGTCCCTTTCTCCAGATTCTCTGGATATTTTGTTCATATTATAAACTGTAAATGATAAGATATTCACCATATTCATTCGGATTAAAGAACATTATTGTGAATTTGCTCTAAAACTAGTAGACACTTTTTTGGAGACTGATGAACCTTTGGCAAGAGATTTTAGCTGTCAAAGATGCTCTTTTTACACCCAGTCATGTTACTGATCTCCTGCCAAATAACCTAATTGCAAAATGTTCTGCCATGCTGTTAAATTCAATATGAACTAATATTTTTTTTCATATATTTTATAATGTCTCCATTTAAACATTTGATTTATGAATAAACTATGAGTTTTTGAGATTTTTAAACCATTCCATTTTTTTTACTTTTTTTCTAACATCCCAACCTTTCTGGAAGTGGGATTTTATCTTATTTGTGTGGATGGTGTATATATGCAATCTGTAATTCAGTGTTTTTTTTTATATAGACCATTATGTGTCATCCAGAAGAACATGATTTTGTATAAGATATATAGGCTATAAAGAAAAGTGTTATAGGCACTCTTAATGTAGGCAATTAACTGTTTCCTTAATAATAATTGTGGTTTTAAACACAAACATTACCAGAATAAGGGGAATCCTCTTATCTAGTCTCACTAAATCTTAAGACTCTTTTAGCTTCTCTTAGTTCCTCAGTGTGTGGTCCATCTCAGGCCTTCTTTAGAATTCCATTGTGGGAATTTCCCTATAACATCTATGCTACATTGTGACATGGAATGAATTTGGTAGAAGCACCAAAAAGCCATTGTGTTAAACCCCTGTAATGCCCTACAGTGTCTGCATAGTAGACCAATTTGCAGTCATAAGATTTAGTGTGACTACAGCTGAGAGCATGTTCTGTTTGCCGCCAGTTAATTCGGGAGCATGCTGACCTTATTTATAGCATGAAAGCACTAAAGGTTTAAACCTTGCCTGAAAGTACATCCCTCTGGTTGCACAGCAAATATCAAACTACAAATTTTATTTGGGAAAACTCATGTTTCAGCCACTATTTATCTAATTAACTTTCTTTTTCTCGCTCTCACTCACAAACTCACTCACTCACTCGCTCGCTCACTCACTCATTCACTTACTCACTCATTCATTCACTCACTCATTCACTGACTCACTCACTGATTCACTGACTAACTCATTCACTCACTCACTCACTCACTCACTCACTCAAACTGACTCACTCACTCACTCATTCGCTCACTCACTCACTCACTCATTTTCTGTCTTTCTTTCTCATACCCACATACATCCTTATGGCTATAGCTATCGGACTGTGAGGGCAAACAGGATTTTGACCCACCACCTGATCTGGGGACGATAGCATAAAAAAGATCTTAAATGTACTATTTTATTTCGAATTTCCTTTTACTATTTAGAAATAGGTTTCTAGGGATACTCATGTGGAACAGCATCAATCATTGCTGTTACAATTTTCAGTGCAATCTTGCATCATCACAGCATCACTAGAGAGACAAGCCAAACAATTCAGATGCAAATATGCATTAAGTTAAGCAAATATGCATTAAAACCTAAAAAAGAGGTTTATTCATCTCAGTTCACAGCATTTACATTTACAGCATTTAGCAGATGCTCTTATCCAGAGCAACTTCCATGTCTTAATTATAGGGACAGTCCCCCCGGAGCAACTCAGGGTTGAGGGTCTTGCTCAGGGATCCAGTGGTGGTAGTGCCAGAGGTGGAATTCAAACCTGGGACCTCTTGATCCAGAAGTCCGTAGGCAAGAACCCTACCACTAGACCACCGCCACCCTCACAGCACTGCTCTAAAAGTTCTTAAGAGCAGTCCTTAAATTAAGTTTAAAGATTAAAGGTCATATATTCATATTGAAGAATGGCTTCTTTTGAAGTTCAGGCAGGCCACATATCCTCTCACCTCTTCCCTCCCCCACCATGTCTGCCCCCTTTCTCCTTATGTGAGTCATTCTCAGCTGCCCTTCTCTGTGTTCTTCTACAGACAGCATGGTCTTTCATGGCAGCCTGAGGGGAGTGAATGGTTCAGAATGAAATGGTGTCCTTGTCTTTCCCTCTGGATGTGTTCACACAGTCCTGACAACCTCTAAACCCATACGATAAACAGTTGCCATTAGGGCCCATCCAAAAAAGCGCGTGCCCTCACACTTTATCCCTATCAAGCTGCTTGCTGTGTTCAGAAAGGCTGGCCTTGACCTGAAAAAACAGTGTCTTTCACAGGACATCTCACCAGATAACGCTCACTGTTGTTTGCGGAGACATTCTGTAATTATCTAGACTTTGTGTACTTGTGCATTAATCATGATCTGCACCTGCATAAAGAAATTCAGAAAGTTGTAGTATGAACATTACTCTGCATTTTCAAAATGAAAACAAGTATGTCTTCATTAATTCTTGTGATTGCTTGCACCTTTCTTTACATGGGCAAATATCTAATCCAGTTATGTTATGTTCTAGTAGAAGACGTATTATACTTGTTTTAAGTATTTTTTTATTGTAAGTAGTTTTTCTAGTCAAAGCTTCACATAAAACAAAATTATCTGTCTGTAGAAAAAGTAAAACAAATAAGAACATTTCAAATGAATAATATTCTTAATATACTTTACTGGATTGGTGGAGATGACTTTAACTGGACTTTTTTTGACTGGCGTTCATAAAGCTATCTCAGAGTGCTATGTTTAAATGTTTACATGACAAAACTCAAAGTGTATTACAACCCATGGTTAATCATAAGAGCATTCTGCATGCAGCACTGAGAGCCAGTCCTGAGCTAAAGGAAGTCGCTTCTGATACTAAACATACTATGTCTGATTGTAATGGGGCCCAGTCCAGCCGCTTCCTGCATTAGGCCCAAATTGAGTTAGGGTGTTACAGTGTAGGAGATAAGACAAGTGACAATACAGAATTGTTTATGCATTAATACCAGTTTGCATCATAAGGCCTCATTGAATTTTCATTCTTTTTGTTTTGTGCACAAAATCACATTCCACCAGGCAGAACACATAAGAGAACCTACAAGCTTGTGCACATCTAAATTTTGTGCTATTTGAGCATTTGAGTATAACTAAGGGCATGAATACGCTAAGCTATTCATTGCTCATGTGCTTTACTCCATTGGATCTCTCTCACCCTCTTAGAGATGCAATCAAGATATCCTTGCAAGCTGTCCTATGGCTACGTTCTTAATGAAGAAGGTCAGTGTGGTGTGGTTTGCAGTTTTCTGGGCATTGCCAAGTGTTGGATTGGTTGCCAGTGTGCAGAGTTCAGAGGTAGCATTCACTCTGTCAAGCTAGTGCTTTTGCTCTAGATAATTAAGTGAGAATGAAAGGTGAAAGTGAAACGAGAAAAGTGAAACATGAAAGTGAAACGGAAAGGGATTAAATTTTTTTTTGCACCACAACTAAATGCTTCTTCTGCATTTAACCCGCTTACCATGTGAAGTCTTTTTAAAGTTTATTATCAAATAAGAAAGCAATATAATCTTGCTTTGTATCATACTATATCACACAAAAGCTTCTTCAAACTTAATGAATATCATCATCATTTAATGTCAGTTCAAAATGCATACAGCAGTGAATATAAAAAGGTGCCTATAATTGTTTAGTGATTACATGGAAATTCTTTTAAAAACCCATGGCATGGTCCACCGGAAGATCATGAGAATAAATTGAAAAGTTTATTCAGCACAGTCTGCTAGCTTTCCTGCAACCTCTAATAACCAGTGTCAGACATTGTAACTAAATAGTAACCAATGTCCGTCATTATAACTACATATTAAACCCATGTCAGTTATTTTAACAACATATTAACCTCTGCCAATCATTATAACTACATATTAACTATGCTAATCTTGATACCAGCAATTTGCATGAAAGTCATCAGTTGTGACAAGCTGCATAAACAATGCTGAAATTAGATATTTTGAGGTTCTTGTTTATAAAAAAGGCAATGTCCCACATTTTCTAGAGAATAAAAAAGGTTATTGTGTTACACAAAAAGAGGGAATGATGAGGCCATGACAGATGGGATTTTACAGACAAGAACACAATGTGATTGTGGGAGGCTTGGACACACTGTATGCCCACAGGCGGCACAGAAGTAAGAAAACATGAATTGATGTCTCTGTTGTCAGTCTTTTTATGTGAATGAGAGAAACATATAACACATGCTCATGTGCAAGGTTCTGTTTCTCATAACTAAGTGCTTGAACTCATTTGCTTTCTGCTTCTTCATGTAGATGAACAGGTTAGATCCTGGAAGTAATTGACTAATTTTTGCCAGGGGATAAAAGATCACATGAAATTTATAATCTATTATTAGAACAAATGTTCATATGAAGTTCTAACTTCTTAAAACTAACATAAAAATATATATATATATATATATATATATATATATATATATATATATATATATGTATATACAGTACTGTGCAAAAGTTTTAGGCAGGTGTGGAATAAATGCTGTAAACAAAGAATGCTTTCAAAAATGGAAGTGTTAATAATTTAAATAAAAAATCTATCAGTTAATCAAAAATCTAAATCAAATCAATATTTGGTGTTACTACCTTTTGCCTTCAAACCAGCATCAACTCTTCTGGCCCCCCACAGAGCCCTGATCTCAACATCATCCAGTGTGTCTGGATTACATGAAGAAACAGAAGGATGCGAGGCTACATCCAGAAGATCTTGTGGTTAGTTCTCAAGATGTTTGGAACAACCTGCAGCGGGTTCATTGAAACTGGTGCAAGTGTGCCTAGAAAAATTGATGCTGTTTGATGGCAGGGTGGTCACACCAAATATTGATTTGATTTAAAAATCTATTCATTCACTGCATTTGCTGATTGATTTCAAAATAATTAACACTTCCATTTCTGAAAGCTTTGATAACTTTGTTATCATTTTCCACACCTGCTATACACAGGTACTGTATATGTGTGTGTGTGTGTGTGTGTGTGTGTGTGTGTGTGTGTGTGTGTGTGTGTGTGTGTGTGTGTGTGTGTGTGTGTGTGTGTGTGAAAAATAGTAAGCACACCTTTAGTATTTTAAGTTAGATGTCAATCCTGGTGTTATTGCTCCCCATTTCCTGACTAATATTAATATTAGGGTAATAAAGCTAAGGTAAAGATTAATGGCTTGCATTCTTCCTATGCCTGGAATTGTTTTTGCTTATATCAGTATAACTGAGCATTGTTTTGTGGTTATTATTCTCTTCCATATAGCTGTGCATTTATTTTTGTTTTTGTGCTGTTAGCACTTATGATTCTAGCATAGCTTGTCATTTCTTGCCTGACACTGGAAAAACTGCAGACAGCACATTAAACTGAAAGTGTAATATTATTAATATCTCACAGCTGCTTGTAAGTCAGCGCATAGATACATATTCATATGTGCTGTAATTTGTACCCGTGGGAGGTATCGTTGGTTTGCAGGCTCTTTGTGGTAATGAAGGTGCATCTGGTTAGACCCTGCAGTGGCCTTTTTAAACGTCAGTATCAGACCTTGTGCTGAGAGTGTTCCCTGCACTTTGTGCCTCTGTGCTTTTAGTTTTCTCAGAGCTGTTCTCATAACAGCACAGTCTTTATCCCTTCATTAACTTGTCAGAAATGTTCAAACCATGATTTTTTTAAAACACTTAATTTATAATCCCCTCACCTAACAGTTCACCTTGTAATTTCAGTGTGATGCTTGAGATACATTTTGTCATGTCTCTGAAAGCCCCATATTGATATACAATTGTTAGTCTCAAACTAGACCAGATGTGACAAGCTTCTTTTCTCTTTCTGTGTATGGTCAAAAGGTTAAATGGGCTTTGAAAGACTTTGAGAAAAGAATGTGCTAACAGTCCTCATTTTGTAAAGGCAAAATAACAGTCTTTTCATCATCACTGCTCCTTTTTAAAAAGGTTTAATCACTTGTGTATGCCTTAAGTGTGAAATGCAGAAGAAAATCAACTTCATAGCTACTTTTCTGAAAACAGACTTGACCAAAATTTAAATGGCAATTTTAGAAGAGCATACCAGAATACCAGCAGTGAGCAAGAGTCATGCGCTAAAAAAGAAGGGTGGATTTCTATCATAATATATCCACAATAGCTTGCTTTGGTGTTTATGAGTGTGTAATTAAAGTCTTTCCCAGAAATTTACAAGCCTCATTCAGCCACAGTGGAAATGTTCTATAATGTAGATCTTTATAGTCTTTCCCTTTCCATCATTATCTTTCATTGCATCTTAAAATGTGACTGGACAGTGTCCCTGTTCAGTAAGGGCAAACTAGAGAAGCACCATGCAACAAATAGATTTATGAGTTTGTTTTTGAAAATTTACTTGAATTAGCATCCATTATGCAAAGGATCCAGTTTCACACAATGACGAGAAATTGGACTAAAGTGAGTGCAGTCTCTCTTGGCATGAGAGGGGAAGCAACTCTTCTAAAAGATGCATATCTGAGAAGGCAAGATGCTTAGACAGCCCTGCTACCTACAAATCTGAATTCATAACATCAAAAAGATAATTGCTTACCCTTTTTTTACTTAAAGGATTAATGTGAGCCATTTAAATTGATTTTACCACATAAAGCATGAAAAAATGGATTAAAATTATTTTTTTTGGTCTGTAGGCCCATTCATTACGAAACATTCAGACAAATGGCTAAATAGCACTGAGGCAGTAAAAATATGTATAAAGTAAAAAAAAGAAAGTCTACATATAGCCTGTGTAGCTAGTATGAAAGTCTGGTGTGTGTGAAAAAGATGTTTCTTTGGAAAGATTGAGGAAAGATTTTATATTATTCTGCGTATTTTGTGACTACATTGTGCAGTTATTAAATATGGGATGACCTGTCTTTTGGTACAACTTGCTTGCTGCCTGATGTTGAGGCTAATGACTGATCCCAAAGGACTGAAGGGAGACAGCAATGAGAGTTAACACAGTCTCTGGGATGGCAGACAGAGCGTGCTAGGAGTGTCACTCAAGCTTAAAAAACAAATGTTATTTATGATTTCTGCTGTGCAAAGGTTAAGGGTCAGTTGGCAAATTGGATGAGAGAGAAACATGAGACAGAGAAAAAATACATACATTTATTATACATTTTGAAATATTTTAATATAAATTATAAATAATAGGTAAATGATTACTGTCCAAAGAAAAACCCTGTGAAATATATGTTTCTTAGGTACCATGCAGTATTAATAATTATATTATTAATAATGTTCAGGGCTTTATTGAGAAGCCCTGCTTTTGTACATAAACAACCTGGGCTTGACATCAGCTCTGTCTTATTTTACAACACCATTATTCAGCAGATATGAGTCATCTTTATGAGTCACCAGGTTTGAAATTTGCTTCTTTCTCAGTTTCACTTACCTGCTGGGAAAGACATGGGTGAAACACATTTCATATACCATTTAAGAGAAGGACAACAACAGTGCTGGTTTTTCCAGTCCTAATCAGCATGTTGTCATTTTTCTTTACAGAGAAATGCAAAGCAAGGCTTTGTTAACTTTTCTGCATAAAGATTAAAAAGACACATGAATCACATGAAGACATATATAGTCTGGAGGGTATTTCTACTGATCGTCTGTCTAAATGAATGCCAACCTGAAAAGTTTGTGACTGTGATGTGCAAAACCAGACAACACCTCCACCGCAGTTATTAATAGCTCCATCTGATGAAGCTTTCTGATTTTAGTGTGTTTGCACAGGAGGAAAAGAATTTGCTTTCTTTTTACAGCATTTAGCAGACACCCTTATCCAAAGTGACTTGGAGCAACTCAGGGTTAAGGGTTTTACTCAGGAACCCAATGGATGTAGTGCTAGTGGTGGGATTCAAACCTGTGATTGCTTGGTCTGTAGGTCCATGAGCATGTATCCCACCATTAGACCACCTCCACCCCATTTTTTGTTTCTGAAAAGGCACTGAAACGCTGACATAATGACACGAGTAAATGCCACCACATCCACAGTCCTGGCTCTGGTTAGTACTGCCACTGGGTGGTGATGGTCTAGCGCTAGGATATGTGCCTACAGACCAAGAGAATGCAGGTGCAAATCCCACCTCTAGTGCTACCACCTTTGGGTTCTTGAGCAAAACCCTTAACCCCAAGCTGCTCCAGGGGCACTGTCCCTGTAGTTAGGAAATGTAAGTCACTCTGCATAAGGGTGTAAGTTAAATGCCATAAATGTAAATGATAAAGTTTCAAGGTACTGGTTAGCATGATAACTGTGTGGTATTGCTGGAGAGAGAAACAAAGCAGATGGGAGCAGGTCAAAAATGCTCCATTTTCCCATGAGGTATTAGGATGGTGGCATATTCATTCTGGACATGAGTTATTTGGAATATGTTACTGGATTTTGCATAATGCAGTCACATTACGCAGTTTTGCTAATTTGTGAATACATTTCCAATGCTTGTAAAGTAAAGTGAAGTGAAAGGGATTATCTGTCATTTTAAATACACAGTATTGCATAGCAAACAGTGAACCATAATGAAATTCTTCTCCGTGTTTAACCCATACACACACCATGCAGCAGGGGACAACCATATCCTGGCTATGGTACCTTGATCAAGGGTAACTCAGGGCAACCTACTAGCCTGAAACCTTCTGATTATGAGGCTTCCTAATTCCTA
The DNA here is from genome assembly GCA_017165825.1 of Hepsetus odoe. Lineage (NCBI taxonomy): Eukaryota > Metazoa > Chordata > Actinopteri > Characiformes > Hepsetidae > Hepsetus > Hepsetus odoe. Next base: position 8,557,963 of record CM029368.1, read on the forward strand.
ATCTTTCTGCCACCACTGCCCTTTAACCACACTTGGCCTGTATGTTCAGATTAAACAAGCTTTGGACATCAAATGTCTACACTGGTTTATTGCTTTTAATGTATGGATAAAACTGTTTTGACTTTTCATTAAATTATAATGTTTTAAAAAAAGAGTCATTTGAGCGATGCCTATAATGAACCCTTTTAGCTCCCTAAAAAGCATGTTACTGTGATTGTGAACCTACACACAATATAAAGTTGTTTTTTTTACCAGTTTAAAATTTCTCCCTAAAACATTACAGCATTCATACATACTTTAACAAAAATAGTTCTCCAAAGAAACACCCACTGAAATGTTCTTTAGAGCATCCGGTCTCAATTCCTTGTCTAAAACCATAAGCCCCCTCCGATGATACTGCCAATATACTCAATTACAAAACATAAAAAGTCAATTCAGACACCCATATCAACTAGAATGTAATTTTCTACTGCTGTCTTCTATCACTGTATGTCAGCTGTTTCTGGAGTACATCTTGTTGAATATGGAATGTGATGTGTTATGAGCTAAGTGGTTGGAGATTTTCCAGTTAGGGGTCGTGTGAGGGTGGAGACCTGCCTCATGGACAACTCAGAGCCAGAGCTCGTCTAGCTGCTTCTTACCAATAACAGATGTTCCTCCTTCCCACCACCTCAGAGGCAACAGTGCCTCACAAGAACATTAGGATCTCATCAGATCTTGTTCACTAGACGCATTCTGTGGTAAATAATGGAGCTGAGCTGGGCTCTAACAGATTTTTGCCATTTGTTTGAAAGTATGTAAATGGATGATTACATCACACATACGAGTCTGAGAACAAGGCAGCTGAGCTAATATCCTTTAAAAAAGGCTTAAACGAGAAACCTTGCATTACAAGCTTATTTAACAGATGCCTTACACATATATTGACCTGCCAGTCCTTTGCAGTGGGTGGTGTGATGATGTACTATCATTACTGTGAAATCGTCCAATATGTTCCAGTCCTTATTGCTATGCATATTTAATGGAAGTCACACAACATTTCTTTAACCTGAATAACTTAGGAACTCATTATAAGTTTCAAAGGGGTAACCAAATGACATCATCTCTGCTTCAAAGAAATATGGGAGGACACTTGCATAAACATAGACACTGAAAGAATGAACAGTTCTTCTAATCATTCAGTACTCTGCAGCACCACCAAGTGGGCTTGATATACATCATGCTGCAGTTGGGGTATTAGTAGAAAGCAGTATAATCAGGCAAAAGTCAAAATTTATTCAAGTTAGGATACTTGCCTATGGACCTATGGCTCAACAGGTCCCAGGTTTGAATCCCACCTCTGGCACTACTGCCACTGGGTCCCTGAGCAAGACCCTTAAACCTGAGTGTCTCCAGGGGGACTGTCCCTGTAATTAGGACATGGTAGTCGCTCTGGATAAGAGCGTCAGCCAAATGCCGTAATTGTAAACAACAAGATTTGATTTAATTTCAGTCTTTTTGTCTCTGTACTGCGTGGGACATGAACAGGTATGTATAATTATAATGAACAGTTATCCAGGCTTAGGGAGCAAATCAGAATAAATCAATCTATTACACCCAAAACCATATAAAGGACCAGGAATGCAATCATATTGCCTTGATATCTGAATACAGGCCACAGAAAACCATAATATCAGGAATTAATTTTATTTTACAATTTTTACACTTATGAACAACCTCTGAATAGATGCATAAATCATTTCTGCAGACTAGCCAAGTATAATGTAAACCTGCCAAAACTAATTCCTAAAGAGAAAACATGGAAATGTTATCATAAGATGCAAAACACTGAACGTAAACAGTTAGATAAGCTTACAAGGGAACAAACTTCTGGGATGTTCCAGAGATTTTTTAGTTGTCTTATGCATAACTATTTCTTATTTAAATGGTCACTTAAGATTGAAAAATTTGCATTCTTGCCATCAGCTAATAAGGATCAGTGAATAGAAAATCCAACAAAGTGTGTGCAGTTTGCCAAGCTAATTTAGCACAAAATCACCACCATGTGCCATTTGTTTCCTGCAAACTTGATTCGTATATCCAGGCAAAAGTGCTGGCGTGTGGAGTTGGCTGTGTATAAAAATGTGCAGTCCTTCGGGTGGCCTCAAAAGCATGCCCCTCACCCCTTGCCGTGTACCAGATGGTGGATTTAGGAGCTCCTGATTAATATTAATGAGAGAACAACAGGAGGCGTGCAGTTTCTGTCTGCTTTTTGAAGCGTCCCACCTTTACATTTCCAAAGGGAATTTTAAGCATGTATAATTAGGTCTCCAGGCTTTCACACCAATGAAAGCCTCTATGCTGGTTACATAGGCAAATGCCCAATCAATAGAGCAAGACCAGAGTGCCAACAGTCTCTGGGAGAGAGACATGAATAGACAGAGACAATCAAAGAAAATCCTATATATATATATATATATATGAAAGTGGTAAAAAGAAGTGGTGAGAGAAATAGTGATAAAAAGGTCACGATCAAAATAAGAAGTGATAGAGTGAAACATTCAGAGGATTAACACCCTAGACAAAGTAAGAGTTGGCCATGAACAGACCAAAATGGGCCCCTTTGTATGTCTCTTTGAAATGGTGCCCCCATTTCCAAGCCAGCTCCACTTGAGTTCTTGCTCCTGTGCCAAAAGCTGGGTCTGTGCAGTGAGGTCTTTGCAGCAGGAGGGAGGATAAAGAGTTTAGGAGTGTGTCACCTGTCAGGCTTGAGCACAACTGTACCCCCTGCAGGGGTGCATCACTGGCACATTTATACAGACTGACGGCTAAGGAAACATGTTGAATCCTGACCCCACCTCGGGATTCAACATGATAATAAAAGGAAAATGAAAAAGAGCAATCCAGCTGGACTAATTTATCAAATTTGAAAGCCGAAGCTGGCTCTTAATTGTTCTTTTAGTCCTAAACATCAAAACAAATGACTTGTTTGTCAGGGATGTAGTTGCTGGGGTGGTGTGTTTTATTGAACAGTGAATAGGCACTGATTACTCTCTTGTTTCCTCTGTGTCCAGAATAGCTCCCTGTCTCTGACTGTCTTTGTCAGTTGGTGTATTTTAACACTAGCACTGATGCGACCAATGCTGAATGAGTTAAAGCCAAACATAACTCAGTCTCAAAAAAGCATAAAGATTAAGGCAATGGACAAATTTTAAGGTCAGTTACTGAGCTGACTCTTAGATGGTAAAAAGCACACATTGAACAAAAGCTAATTATCCCCGTAAACTGCAGGAGCCTATACTATACAAAAGTCTGAAATTTAAGTGGTGAACTGAACATTCATCAATGTACACCAATGAAGTAGAAAATTACCTGGTAGTTGATGGAGCTTCAGTGATGGTTAGGTGTGACAAAAGGAGGAGGAGTTGAAAAGGAGGGAGGGAGGGAGGGAGAGCGTGGCAGAGTAAAGCAGCTGAGATTGACGCTGCACACAGTAGATCTCATTGTGTTGCACTCAGCTTATCCTTCATCAGTCTGCCACGACACAGCTACCTCACAACATCCTTTCTGTAACTCCTGCAGCTTACATATTGTCATGATCCTGGAAAATCATCTGGTACTGTGTTAGGTGGACCTTCTTTAATCTACATTGGCTTTTACTGCAATGATTTTTTTCTGGGACTTTGTCTCAAGGCAGACATGGTGGTTTTTCTGAGCAAAAAATTCAGATCTTTGCTGTCAGTCTTCAAGAAGAAGGGTAAGTGAAGGAATATGTTCTGTTTGTAGACATCAGTCAAGAAAAACAGTGACACTTCAATGGTTCTTTTGCTGAAACATAATTGAATTTTATGAAACTTTAAGAAGTATCTTTACACACATCACATTTCCCAAAATGTTTCTTAAAAAACATTAACTGAATGGTTCTTTGGGAAACTACAAGTAAAGAACATCATCATGATGCTGGGGTAGCCCTTGGGTGGGAAAGGACTGGTACACATGACTTGAGTATTAAGGAATGTATAGTATTGTGCTCAAGTCTTGAGCCACCTCTAATTTTTTATATTTTGCTATATATTATTTTTAAGGAAATTACCTTGTTGGTGCAAAAATGCTATTAATTGCCTGTCAAGCTGACATATCTTTGGCATATTTGGCATATTCACTGAATGAAAGAAATAGTTTTAGTGTCACAGGCTGCAAACATCCTAAAAAAAAACAGGTGCCTAAAAAAATGGGTTCCAACTACTCATGTGTGATCATCTGCACCTGTTTCTTGCTGCTTCATGCCTGAAGTCAGATACTCCTTGAGTGATTCAGTTGTGGTTTTAACAAACAATCTTCTGAAACTGGTCAGGTACAGGGCCAGGACTGGAAAGAGTCTAAAATCTAGTCACTTTGTTTAGTCACTTTATTACATTACTATTAATATTGATGCTATAATACTGCTATAATAAATCACATAATAGTTTGATATTTTTAGTACATATGGATCAACCAATAAGTCCCAAGAGTTTTCCCCCTCCAACAACAAAACATGAAGAGTGAATAAAAACAGGGAAGCAGGTGTTGAGCTGTGGGCTGAGAACTAAAGTCCAAAGTCTCTTTAACTTTTTGTGTCAAAATTAATAATCAGGCACAAATACATTGACATCAGAGTGCAACATTATTGTCTTATTGTGATCTGATGTCATCCTCAAAGAATTACAGAGAGAAACAGGGACTTCCTTAAAATGTCTGTAACCAGGCTGCACCCTGCTGTTCAGAAGATGACTTTGAAAGACTAGGAATAGGCAGTCTCACTGTTTATTCTTACACTTTCAGTTAATAACTTAATTCAGTTCAGTTAATTCACTGAGACTGCCTCATATAGTAGACCTACATCTTTACATTGGATTTGAATCATATCACAATCCCCATTATCATAGCCAAGTCACCCGACTCCCCCACTGGGTGTTCGCTAATCCAGACACTTAATAGACGATGCCTAGTAGGGGGTTACAAACGCTAATATTGAGCTGAGGGGATTTATTTTAAGGCAAGGTCCCTCTTTAGGCAAAAACCTTTCATCATGTTTGAATCCTTATGCCCTTTACAAGGACCAAAGCTGAATTACTACCCTCACAACAGTTCAAGGCACTTAGGGGGACATTAGGAAGCTGATAGCAGGGTCTGTGTGAAGCTTCTTACTGTTCTTTAGGCAGTGCCAAAAGGCAACTAAAGGTCACCCTCAAGTATCGTGTTTCTCTCCATTGTCCAGTCTAACAGTCAGCCTCAGTGCTAATCAGACATAACAGTTTTGGAGCTCAACAGCTCAGGAGCTACCGGCTGTTTCATTTCAGTGCAGACTAAATGCAATGAGACAAAGTGCAAATACTTCACACAGAATGCGGCACAGAGCACATTTTATTAAGTAGCATTGAAAGAAGACATTGAAAGAAGACTATTAGGCCTTAAAAAGCTAATAAAAATAACAAAAAATCTAAATAAACTCCCAGATCTCTCTAAAGCAAGGAAATATTGCATTTAAAGCTGGAAGGTTTTATTTGGCCAATCCAGCTTATGTGCTACCTGGGGTGTAATGTCTCTATGGCCTTAGTCAATCCTGGATTTACCCAACTGCATGCTGAATAGTGTATCCCTCTGCCAGTCTGTTCCCTGAAACAGACAAGCATGTGCTGCATCATCATAGCTTCTCAGGCCTCTCATGCACACAAGCTTTAGCTCAGGTCTCCAGGTTATGCACGCGAGCACTGCTGCAATTGAAACTAATAAGAATGTATGTTTATTCCTCATATGCATTTATTTTAAAATGCTTTTAGGTAGAATCAGAGGCTTTATCTGGAAATTCCAATAACCAATAACCATTAGTTTCCAAATATTCTGGTTCCAACAGATTATTTAAGTTTATTAACTTAAATTATTCTCTAGTTTTTCTATCCACTTTGATAACACGTTTGGTTTATTTTCTCAGTGAAAATACTTACACTTCCTCCCCAGACATCACACTTCTGTGCTACATTTATTATTTCACTTTGCAAAAGTCAACAAAAAAAAAAAGAAAAAAAGATGAACTAAAATTTTAGTTTGTTCCCTGTAGAGGCTTTATACTTAATTTCACATAGAAAATCAACCAAACAGTCTTCACTGTGGATTTTCACAATCCTTGATTCACTGCATATGTTCTTATTGAATTTCAGTACAAATAGAAAAGCATTTAAAAACATAATGCAACTAAATTGGAAACTTTTTAAAAATGAAGCTTTTTTGACTTCTAATGTCCCACATTAGTCATTATTATCAATTATACATTATTTCCTTTCTGTTCACATTCTTGATATGGAAAGAAATCAAAACACTTAACAGCACTTATTCATGAGATTACTGTATGTTGAATGAGAAGAAAGGAGCTGCAAAGGGTAATCTGGTATTGGATGGCATTAAAGGTCAAAGCAGCTCGAGAGATTATTTGGTGTGAGTGTCAGGACCTCTAACATGCTGCTGCTGAAATCCTATTCACAATCTGTCAAGTGTCCCACTGACTACCAGCATTAGCAGGTGCTGCGCTTGAAAATGAAGGAAAAAACAAGATTTTGACAACCAGAGAACAGCGCACATCTCAGTGCAGTCTTTATATTATTCATGTTAAAAATGGTTTCCATGGATGACATTGCAGCTTTTCCTTACCTTAGATTCACATTTGAAGTGCTTTCAATTTCACATGCACTCACCCTATAGATCCCCTTCATTTGATTTCCAAGGAATGGTCGAACAAGAGGCTCTTTCTTCATCATATATTAGATCAGAGCTGCCAAATGAGTCTTTTCAACCTCACATGTCTTAATACTGTAATGATCTTACCCAGCCTGCGAGGAACATAAACAAGCAATGAGTGCAAGGAGAAAAAGACAAGACATGGTGACCAAAGATAGTGAAGGACTGTTACTACATAAATGTTTTAAGTAAATCATTTAAAAGAATGAAAAGTTCATACATGCATGTATTATTGAATTGGCCTCTATCAAACCCGACTTTCTCTCTCTCTAGCTGGGCTAAAGCAAGACGAGCAGAGGAAGCTGATAGTGCATTATACAGCCTCTCAACACTACCAGGAGAATGTGTTCATCGAGGGCAGCAGGTCCAAGTATCTGGAAGACCTGCACACTGAAGCTCAAGAAGGACTTAAGATACAACAGCAAGAGGGTGAGCATCCTCTTTATGATCACACTTCAGAATTTTTTTTTATCCTACCCACTTGAAAGTGAGTGCTGACATGCATTTTATTCCACATTTCTAACAGAGCACAACAATGGAGTGGATTTTAAGGATGATCAGTCTGTTGTGAGTTGCTTCTATTGCAGACATCAGGAGAAAATTTTTTTTTTGGTAAATAGCTGTAAATAAATGAGTTCATATGTCATCTCTGCATCACTTCATGTGCAGTCTACAGTTTCTCCTGAAGAAAAAGATGTCAGTCAGGAAAGAGATGGATATTCAGGTTGTGACAGCAATGCTGAGCACTCCATCACTTCAGTTTCCAGTAGATCTGCAGTGTCCTTGCGGCCTGTGCTAACACGGCAAGGTATAGTACACCTTTTTTTTTTTTTTGAGTTTACTCTATACAAAACTATGTGAAGTTTTTATTCCCTAAGTAGTTTAGAACATTTAAAATATCATACTTTCCTCTGAGCCTCTGTTCTAAGCATATCTTGTATAGGACAAAATTTCTAGATCTAGGATCTAGAATTGTTTCATAAAGTGGACCAACTGTGCAACATCTTTCATTTTTAAGTTTTAAATATTCTCTGGCCCAACACACCTTAAGAATTGCTTGATTTTTGGATGATGAGCTGGATTGAATGTGTAGGAGCAGAAAATAACTGATTATAAGCAAGCTAATTGGTTGCCAGATACACTGAACCTTTCCAGCTCCTGTAGGTTTTCTTACATTCTTAGGTGCATATTCTCAGGTTCAACATTTAAGCCTTTGAACACTGTGAAGAGGCCGGACAAGGCCAAAAAGAGAACCAGAAGAACAACTATTATGGGGATTCCACAGCAGGTTCAGAGAGAACTATGTATGTCATTATACATGCTATATATATTCACAAAATTCTGCAAACATAACAATATATCACATTTGTAATAACCAAAAATATTACTTTTGATGCAGGTATGGGGAGAGTTTTACTGCAACAGCTCCCAAATGGTAAAGATGACCATTTACCAGGGACTGTTATAATTCCAACAATTGATGGAGTTGAACCAATACCAAATGTTGAAGGAGCACGTGTGCATCTACATGATGTTGAAGCACTTCAGGAATCCAGACATGAGCAATTTCTCAGGCACCACATACAGTCTGTTTACAGAGATGACTTGCTCCTAAACTGCAAACTTGGGCGACAAGCATTACCTATGCAAAGGCCCAAGTCCCTTGCTGTACCAGGAATGACTACAACCTTCTCCTTCTTGCAGGAACCACAAGGCCCTGTGATGTCTATCTCTCCACAAGCCACCTATTTATCCACAATCATACCTAATGCAGTCCTTCCTGCTGCAATAGATGTGATAGAAATTGATAGAAGCCGCAGCCGGCGCAGTTTATGCACAGTCAGCAAGAGCAGCTTAGCATCCGCAAGTCCAGGTTCTTCACGCTCAGGAGGCGGAAACCATGCACCACCTTCTAACAGCTCTAAACAGAGCCATTCACAATCATCTGAGACTATTATCTCCCAGTCCTCAACCATTTCTTTAAGAGGAAAAGCTCCACTTCCTCATGTAACAGACAGCATGATGGAAGTCACAGATTTAAACCATGAGGAACAGGTGAGTCTTAAAAGCTCATCAAGCTGGTTAAGCTCAAGCACCAAAGAAGCCAGTAATAAAACAGAGCAAGGGGAACCGAGTGATGCAGAAAATGTACAAAATGGTCAAGTGTTCTCTCGTAGTCTCTCAGTAATGAAGGCTAAATTGCCACCAGCACCACCAAGAAGGACCTATTCTTTGCATCAGGAAAAGATTAAGCAAAAGGAGCACGTAGCCACAAAAGATCTGAATAATTTGGAATCAAGTAGTGGGCAAATGAATGGTGATGGTAGTGTAAAAGAAGGATATACATCATCCAAAAATGGACAAATATCCAGGAATTCTCCAGTGACAGCATATTTGGCTGATTCTCACTCCTCTTTGACCGTTAGTCCAGACAGCCCTGAACAAGATTTCACGGATGCTCAAAACGTATCAGGTAACTCATCCCCACAGAGTAAATTTGAAAGGACATTGTCACCTTCAAGTGGTTACTCAAGTCAAAGCTGCACACCCACTCATTCTTCTAAAGATATCTGCCCTAGCTCTCCATTAAAGCAAAAGGTAAAGCCCCCAAAACCAGAAAGACTGGGTGCACGAACCTCTCCTGTAGTGTCCGTCTCATCATCAATGAATTCCCTTTCATCTCCTCAAACTCATACCCCTCAATCTCAGCCACCAACGGTTTCGCCTGCTGTTACAACAGTGAAGAATAAAGTGACTCCTTCACTTTCAGCATCAGCCCTCAAGGAGTTCTTTGACATTCCACCGCCACCCAAGGTAAAAGCTCCTTGTCCCCCACCCCCTGAAACCTGGGCTCACAATAAACGTACAGTTGAGCTTTTATTTGGCCAAACTAAATGCCCAAACAGGATATATGAGCTACAAAAACACCAAAAAGACCCATTACTAGTGAAAGACCAAGCCATAACAGATAACACTGATCAAGATGGACGGATTTCAGAAGAAATTAAAAAAACTGACCCCTATATGGAAGATAAGAATGTGACCACTAACGCAAAGAATGAGTCAATTCCATTACAAAAACAAGCAACTCTGGAAAAGGATCTAGCTTTAAGTCATAAAGAAAAACCACTAACATATGAAAAAGAAGAAGAAAGTCATCCTGAGAGGAAAACCGCAAGTTGTATGATTGAGAAACAAGAGCAGCAACACTTTGGAACTGTAAAGAAGGAGCAAGAAAGTGCAAAAGATTCAGAGAAAGTGCTATCAGACAAAGTTGATCAAAGAGAGGTGTCAACAACTCAGCATCTGAAAAGCGAGAAGTATCAGTTTAATGGCAGTGCTTTGCTAGAGAGCATAACTTTGACCACAAAAACAGAGGGAAGTGACACAGAGGACAAATACTTTGCCAGTTCTACTGAAAATGAGGCTTTAGTTCATACACCCGAAGAAAATCGAGGTGTAGTCATCTCTAGAGTTATTGCCAATTCTCCACCTCCCTCTCCACCTCCAGCACATCATCCTCCTCCACCTCCCTCTAAAAAATCTCCTGGCCCAACATTGTCCTCACCTTTAACTGAGGAAAAACTTCAGCCTGACACAGAAAAACAATACTCAGCCCTGGAGTGTTCTTGGCCTCCACCCCCTCCACCAATGGAGGAGACAGCTGACTTATTTGAGGGACAAGATGAGGTAGATTTTCCCCCACCTCCACCACCATTCATGCATGAACCACCTTCCAACATGTTAAACCTCTGCAATGTGGAATCAACTGGACAGGTGGACAATATCACTCCAGAGGACTCTTGTATGCCAAATAAAGCCAATCATTCAGAGGTCACTTCGGAGCTGCAGATATTATCAAGCACAACTCCATTGCAAACTTTTAACAAAGAACCACCTGTGGATGTCACCTTAAATGTTGAAGAGGTGTCAGGCAACAAATCATTTGATCAATCACATGTTAATTCAAAGTCTTGTGAAGTCAGTCTTGATGGGGTTTGTGCAGAAATTCCATTTCTTCCTGAAATTTCCTCTCAACCACAAGATGTAACTCTTCAGCTAATGCCTGAGGAAAACCCTCCTCAAGCTCAAGAAGAACCTCCAAGTCCAGCAACCAGGCCAGCTCAAGATTTATCAAAACAAGTACAGTCTGCAGTTGCTCCACTCAATGCTAATGTGACTTCTGAACTTTCCTCTTCTACTGAAGATCAGTCTACAGTTAATTTCAAAAGACAACCAAGTCTAACAAGCAAAGACAACAAGAGCAAGGAAATTTCATCCAAGCATAAAAATGTACCTATTTCAAAAGAAGATGCTAACATTCCCCTTGTGACCCCCTCCCTACTTCAAATGGTGCGTCTACGGTCTGTAAATGTTGAAGACCAAGAAAACGTACTCTCACAGAATGGCAAATCTGAGATGGAGGCCACCCCTAATCAAGATCAGGGAATATCCAGTCAGGTAATTCCACAAAAACCTATTCGTAAATCTTGCTTGAAGTCCACACAGCCATCAGTGAGATCATCACCTGCTATGGTCTTGAATCCTTCCATGCGCCTTCAAGAGGCAATACGTATGAAGACAGCTGCCATGTCTTCCAGTGGAGCACCGCCAAGGCTCAGTCTCCGCATACCTGCCACCACCACAAACAGCAATGATAACCCAGCACATTACCATAAAACACATGAAAGTTGTGACATGTACAAGTCCCCTGCTTCCACAGCCAGTTTCATTTTCTCCAAGAGCCCAAAGAAAGTCATCATTGAGACACCCACGTCCCCAGAAGTCCAAGGTACCCTTAAACAGAACCTTGCAGCTGAGCTCATGCAGATCTCTGAACAGTCTAAGTCAGTGATTACAAATGCAACAAAAAAGCATGTACCATCTGTTGCTAAGGTACCACCACCTGTTGCTAAGAAACCAGCACATGCTACTAATTCATGTGATAAGATTAGAGCTGCTACAGCACTTACACTTGAAAGCTCTTCAACTGAGAAACCAAATGGAGCAGAGAATGGACAAATTGAGACACTACAACCTGCTGGCCAGCAAGCACATTCCCCAGGGTCCACGATGCCAGCAAGTAAGAAATGAAATATCACTATTTCCCATATACATATCTTTTATTCAAAACACAACTATCAAATTTGTATCATTATTTTGCATTACTTTGCATATTATATCCAAAATAACTACAAATTAACTTCTCTTTTTCAGGTACAACAGAGACTGCAAATATTCTCCAGGTTTCATAAGGCTTAGGTAGAAGCCTTAAATCATTCTTTTTCAGAGTAGAAAGTTAACGAACACAGGGCCTAGCCACCAAGTACAATGTAGCTGTTTTATCTTAAACGCCTTAGCCTGAACATGGCCTTCATATTTATGCAAAAAAATCCCTTGAATATAATAGCTTTACTGTGATTTACTGTAGCTTTGGTGTATTTTTCTATACAGTATAGTTTTTGTCTGTTTTGGCAAAACATAAAAAGTTGCCCTAAGTTCTAAAGGGTGGCTGTTAAAGTGGATTTTGTAAATTCTCAAGTTTATTCTTTAACAGCAAATCTATTGGTCATAAAGCTAGTAGTTACTGCTGATCAGAAAAAAGACTAAATGCAGCTGCTTTGATATTCTTGCGGAGTATCAAATTATTTTTTAAACTTCTCCCAACACAGAAATGCATTTTTATGTTCACAAACGCAGAGATTATTCTCCAGCAATTAGTGGAGGTTACTTATACTAACATATTTTGTGTGTATGTACATACATATTTACACATCAATTTTATTTGACAATGTTATAGAGCTTGCTCAAAGCATCTGTATAATTAGGGAAAAATGCTTATAAATCACAGGCTGTTTTGGCTGTTTGAGAGATGGGAAACATGTATATTCAGAACTTTAATTCCAATATGACTAGAAAAGGCACTTTGCACACAACACATCCTGCACCACCCACTTCTGATCAAATCAGCAAGGTAGTAAAACTATCTGTTCCTTCTAAATTTCTTGATCAATGTCAAAGAACAGGTAAACAGCATTGACACTTTGAAAAGAAATTTGTATTAAAATATTTGGCTATTTATTGATTTAGAAGATATTCCTTTGTATGTTACAATCTACAGAAATTCGGTTTTGGCACTGTTGATACTGTTATACGACATACTTTTTTAAAAACTCTTATTAAAAAAAATCTCATTAAATTGTCACTTCTGAACCACATCCCTACAAGACACTGAAAACTTTCAAATATTTCCAACTGTATACAATGTATTTCTTGTTTCAAGTAAAAGCAATTTTGTATCATACAAAACACACTGGTGTGACCGTTTGTTTGAAAAACTTTATCTCCCACCGCAATGATCATTCACATTGTAACACATCTTAACATTCCCAATTTTCTTTAATGTTTACAATTGTATTTATTTCACCTGCTTTAGACTTAGGAAAAAAAAGAAAACCCACAGCTTTTTATCTATTATAAAGAGTTATCTATTATAAATATTCTAGATATATATTATAGATCATTATGCTTTCAGGAAGAGTAGCTATTTATACACAATTTGGATATTTTTATTAAGAGAGTTACAGGCTAAAACACTTTGGTATGTCTTTTCCTTATTTTGTAGTGCATTTAGATTTTTTTTTTAATTATTGATTTCAATTTCAAGTTTAAAGCCAATTACTGCAATAATTCTTGAGTAAAAGTGTCTTACTTCAACAAAGACAATGGAAAAATGACAAGAAAATGATTTCATTTTTCATGTTTATTGTTCATGAGTTTTAAAAGCTGTTTCCTTTATATTTGTAAAGTTGACTTTGTTGAGCTACAGCTTCCCAGTGGTGGAATAACCTAATTCCTGTCAACTTAAGAAAACCGTTGAAGATGTGTCACCATGAGAGGACCAGTTCTGAAGAATAATACAACTTAGAACATGGTCCATATTCACTAAAGCACATTATGATGAAGACATTTTATGCAATGTGCAGAACAGTGTGAAACAATATCCAAACAGAGATGGACATGACTGAGAATTACTGTTTTATTTCAGAAGATTAAAGGAATGAATGAAGCCCTGTGAAAAGTGATTACTTTTCCTTGAATGAATCTTCTCAACTTTGATTGCTGTTTCAATTCATTAAAATCATATTCGGCACTGTGCATTTAAAATTGGGATGTTGGGTCTAGATTTGAAAAGTGGGAGACATCTAGCTGATGTTGCCACCTTTCAGGGTTTTACATGTGATTTTTCCTAGTTTGGTCATCAAATCTTTTTCTTTCCACTGGGCTACACACTCATCTGATATCTTCAGGTCCACCTGAGGAGGTACAGACACATTCACACATACACGTCTCTGTAACACCCATTATGCAAAATTAAGTGAATAGCAGCAGATAGCTTTCTTCACATTTATCTCAGACACATACCTGTAATTTCTCAAACACCTTCTTCTTTGGCTTCAGTTCATCATCTGGATTGCCTGACTCAAAGCCTTCTACATAAACCCGTTCTCCTGGTGCTGATCCCTCAGGTGGATCCAAAGGCTCTATTTTCCTGGGATCCCCCTCTCTGTGACACATGGAATATATACGAATAAAAAAAGTCTGTATTATCTAAGGCAAATACTGCTGGTTTCCTCTAAAGCCTAGACATTGGAGGTACTCACACTGACGCACAGAGCAGCATAGCCTGAGACTCAATCCCACGCATCTTCTGGGGCTTCAGATTGCATAGCAATACTACAAGCCGGTCCTGAAGCTGCTCCTGGGAAATGTATGCTACCAATCCACTCACGACAGTTCGAGGTTGCTCCTCCCCAATGTCAATCTTCTCTAAATACAGAGAGTCCGCATCTGGGTGCTGCAGAATCAATCAAATCAACGTATGAAGACAGCTCAAACAACAAACAACAAGTTCAAACAACATTGAGGGACGGGCAGGTTGTGATGCCCAATTCAAGTAATTAAATGCTGGTGTTATAAATATGGTTGTTTTGATTATTTACTGAATTTTTAAACTATTGTCAAAAAACAAAGCACAGTGAAGTAACAGGTCTTCTACCTTTTCTACGCTGATGACTTTGCCCACTCTGAGGTTCAGTCTTGAGGGGATAATGTCTTCATCTGCTGCATTTTTTGTGTTCCCTTTGGCTACATACTCTGAGAAACAATCACAAACCAATCTTCACAGTAACTGAAAGACTGAAAGGAATCTACAAGCATTTACACACATTTCCAATACCCTAGATGCAACTGAACAGCCAAGATATGCTTGAATCCCCAAAACATCTCTTATTCTGCATATCCACATCAACTCTTCATGAAAGCGATGCAAACGTCAAAATTCAGTCCACCATTTAAATATATATAGAGCCAGAATTTTGCCACTTACAAGCTCAGAAGTGAGAAAGGATAAAGAGAATGAGTGGAACAATAACCATACTATGTACCACTGTACTCACTGTTTTTAGATGGCTCTGGGTAGGCAGAGCTTGTCAGTTTCCTCAACTCTGGCGTCTCAAACTTTTTCCTGATAGGGTCCATAAGATTGTTCAGAGCCACCTCTACCGAAGCTTTTAGGTCACCAGGATGAATATGCTACAAATCAAATATCGAATAAAGAAATATTTTTTATACAAATAGTTCTGTATCATTACCAAAGCAGTAATGTTTCATGACAAGCATTCTTCAGCTACCTCTTCAGCAAAGTCCTTTTCTACTTCTTCAAAGGATGTGTAAATTTTGTCGCCGCCCCACTTAGGATCTCTTTTGATCACAAATTCTAGCGCAGAGGAAAAAGTCAACACACAAATCATTTACTGTGTATTTTCTGTCTAGCTGTAATGTGCCGATACTCCCAGCAGGAGGTGCCAAGTCACAGATTAAACTCACCACAACTGAGGGGAAAGAGGACGTGCTTCACAAAGGAAAGAACTCCATTGTTTTGAATATTTCCAGGCTCACAGAAGGCCTTCTTTAGCTTCTTCTTCACATCCTCTTTTTTATCAAGGAGGTCTATCTTTGACTCCTGGGATCAAAGGGAAAGTGTTAGCACGAAAAACTTACAAATGTCAGATGGTGAAAAGGGCCATCAGCCATATAAAGTCCACCTCTTCAGAGGAGCTCATCTTTGCTCCAGTCAGACCAGGCACCATTGGGTTCATTAAATGGATCCGCTTTGTGTAACCTAGAGAAGGCAGATACTAGAAAATGAAACAAAAAGAACACAAAATTAATAACAACCTAATACAGATGAACCCTTTATATACAGCAGTTCCAGAAATACATCAGTGTAGAACAATATCCGTACCTTTTCTGCCAGAGTGAAGATCTTTCTCTGGTCCACTCCACCAAACTGTGCATCCACCTTTAAGTATTCCTCGTCCAATGCCTACACACCAAAATAAAACTGTTGGTAATCAAGTCATTTGCTATTTATTTTGACAACTGATAGAGTCAACACCTTTTATTGTTTTTAATAGTTTTTACACACAATAACTTCGAGGGCATTACTGACTCCTTTCAAAGCTTTATTGATCACTAGCGTAAAGTTCTTTTTAAAGATTTATGTTGTTTTCCATATTATAACTTTTATCAAGTTCAACCAAAATCCTGTCAGACTCTTGTCTGCATATCTGGAAAAAAAGCACATCAGCATCACACTCAAAACCAACTTGAGTGCTACTAGTGCTCTTCCCACTTATTCAGAATGTTACCACTGCTAAGAACTACGACTTTTCAAATTAATCACTTAACCAGGACATTGAGAATAAAAGATTTTTTAGACTTTTTAACAATTATAACCAAGTAATCATGATCACTCAACACCTTAACATTTAAAATCCACTGAAATCTGAATAAGCTGCTCAATCAGAATGAGTGCAACTATACAAAACACTTAAAAACTAGTCTAATGTGTCTGAGGTGGAGCAGTTAAATACCTGTAATCCTGGGTAGAGCAGGCCACTGAGGAGAGGATGCTCTACCTGCTTCACAACCTCAGCTCCAGCCTTCTTTGCATCGTGCTCAGTCACCATAGACGAGAGTCGGTATACATCCAGTGTGTACTCCCTGCACATGGAGTAGTGGAAAAAAGAACAACCAAAAGGAGATGGGTGTGAGCGCTGAATTTCCTCAAAAACACACACTAAATCAGGCAGTTAATAGGAGAGTTGAATTTAGAGCAATTGTGCAGTAAAATCATCAAATTTGTGCAAACTGGCTAGAACATAACAGCTGCAAAATCACACAACTGCTGTAAGCACCTGTGCATTCAGCATAATGCTAGTAATGCCATTAAACGTAAATGTAATCTTCGGTCAAAAGTCAGATGTGAATACATCTTCTAATAAACTGGCTTTGCAATTTTTTTTGGTTTAAGGAGCCCATTGGGAAACCCTGGGTTTAGAAGGGCTATTTTTTGCATCATTTCAAAAGTATTTCAGGAATTTTGGAAGGTAAAAGGAAGTACTGTAGTGAAAACCCCTACATGATGGTGGCGAAGCAGACGTGTTAATCATAATGGCTTTGGGAACTTTTGGTGGAAAACCGTAAATGGGTTGGATTAATGGAAATTTCAAAAGGAAGAGAAAAATGTTTTGAAGTGTATTTAAAGTCAGAGGTTGGGATGAGCAAACTGGAGCTGCTCCCACTGGACCTCGACTGCTGGAAGTCATCATTAAAATGGTTTCGCAGCATTTCTTTGACTTCGTTTGGTTTCTGACCTAGAAAAGGTTTTGGACTTAGCCTCACACTCAAATTCTCCACAGCAGTATTACATAAAATAACAAATGAAAATGTATGTAGCAACAGTTCATTTGGTTTTCAAGCTCACTGCCGTCATGAATGTAAATCAACAACTTTTCGTAGTCCTATAACTGGAGCTGCTGGTCTTTGCTGAGTAAATGAGTGCATCTGTCTGCATCAAAGCAACCAATCGTTTATAAATTACAATTCTGCGCAAGTCTGATCACATTGGTACAGAACTGCTGCCCTTTTCAGCTTACGCCTTTTATCAAATTTACATTTTCATTTGTAAACTGGAGCAACATTGTTTCATTTCACTGTGTACTGTGTATATGCTTTGAATGACAATAAAGCCTGCCTTACTTGACTTGAAATCAATATTAGAAATAATTGTTAAGCTGCATTATCAGCATTCTCCATTATGTTTTATTCCAAGACACTTGCCCCTCACCTGCTTAGCTGAAAGTCTGTGCCTTTGATAAACTTCAGCTTATCCAGGGGGACACCGATGCTTTCCAGCATTGCCTTGATGATTTGTTCATAGTACTTCACTCTGAGCTCCAGCAACTCCCAGGGTGCCTTCATGTTGTCTAAGTAAGCATGAAGGTCTGCAAAGAGGATGGTAACCTAGAGATAACATATGGGCACAGAAAAGTTTAAACAACATACACACAAAAAAAAGTCATTTTCATTCTCTAATAATACACCCAGTGGAAAAAATTCATTGATTGGGAGTGGTTAAAAAAAGAAATATTAAAAATTCTAAAACCCACCTCACAGCCAGCCTTCAGAAAGTCAGCAATCTTTGACATGGGGACAAAGTAAGCCACGTGTGGTTTGCCTGTGGTTGCTGTTCCCCAGTATACCTTTAACTCTCTTTCTTGAAGAACTTGCTTAAGCTTCTCTTCTCCAAGGACCTCCTAGAGACATAAAGGCCACTTTCAGTTGAGTTATTTTTCTTTGCAAAATACACACAGAAGCAGGACAAATGAGTGTGTAAGGGATTTTAATATTTCTTAGTATTTGTCATAGTAATTGCTGCAAAAGGTTTAATATTTTTAAAAAGATCTGTATTTCACAACTTTCTTGACAAAATAATCATATGACAAGCCACAAGGTAGGGCCTGTGAATTTCCTGAAGGTCTCACCTGAAGGTTTCTTGTGATAAGGTGGAACTTTTCATCTGGACTGAGCTGTTCCCCCATGGTTTATCTTCAAACAAGGATGCACTACAAACAGAGCATAAGAGCATAGCATTCATCACTTACAACCAAAAAAACTGGTTCCACAGAACATATGTTTTACAACTTTGGTTCCTGTGGGTGTTTTACAAACAAGAATTACAGAACAGGAACACCTTCGTATTGTACAGGTCTTTCTGGTCATGCAAAGGAAACGTCTGGCTTACTGGAAGATATGATGCCCGACAAGAAGACGCCTGCTCATGCAACATTGCTTTTATTTAATCAGTATTAATAACAATTCTCTCCTCTTTTGCTGCTGCAGCAGCCTCAACACTGTCGGGGCAGCTTTAAACTAGAAACATGAACATCATGACATTTTTTGCATTCAAACACAAGAGAGTAGGCCAGTATTTAATTGAACTTCATCACAACAGGAGAAAACAATTCCACTTCTCCACTGCACATTGAGGAGGGGCTTTAAATCCATCCAGCTTTCAATTCTGTTTATGCTGCAGAGTTTACTCTTCTATTGACAATGCTACTCTATGGAGATTGCACAAGCTGTGACAGCCATGCACCTTAACATAAGTAAATGAAAGTGAAAGTGACTACCCTCTTCATTGTGAAACGCAGCGCAGCAAAGCACAACACAATGAAATTCAACCTCTGCGTTTCACCCATACACACACGTGCAGCAGGGGCAGCTATTTAAAGCACCCGGGGAGCAGCGACGGGGATGGTACCTTGCTCAAGGGTACCTCAGGGCAACCTGCTGGTGAGGGAATCGGACCCACAATCTTCCGATCCAGGGCAACTCCCTATCCACTAGTCCACCGCTGCCCAATGTATTCTGGGTCAGAGGTTATAAGAAGATTTACACATATAAACAGAGAGATTATACATTTATTCTACTCTATGATATACTTCATTTTTAATGAAATATCTCATTTTAAATGCACATTTTTCCATGTTTCAGGTGCTAAATTTTGTTTTCCAGGTCTGCCAAAACCTGTTGTGCTTAAGAAACAACCTTCTGGGTAAATAAATTTAAAAAAATTAAATACATCATGTACATTTTACACTGAACTTTAAATCATTTAGCAGCGGTGGTTAGGGGCTAGGCCCCTGGATCGGAAGATCGTGGGTTCAAATCCCAGACCAGTAGGTTGCCCTGGGGTAACTTTGAGCAAGGTACCGTCCCCGTCACTGCTCCCCGGGTGCTTTCAAAAATCTGCCCCCTGCTGCAACGGGGGGGGGTGCAGAGGTCTAATTTCGTTGTGGTTCACGGTGTCCTGTGCTGTTTTTCACAATGACGAAAAATAGTCACTTTCACTTTCTTCAGATGCTCTGATAGTATTTTGGAACCATCTGAGTACCAAGAATGATCCACTAACCGTAAATCAGTGATGACCAGAATGATGGAGAGTAGACCTTTATACATTACATTCACATTTAATGACATGATTTCAACATGAGGACTAAACCCGCCCCGCCTGACAGATCAGTTCCCAGCTGGACACTAACGGTCTCCGAGAGCAGCAGCTGGCCTGCTCTTGTTTAACAACGAGCAGCTTATAAATACGGGCAGCATTCACAGCTTCAACTGGAAAAGCCCGAGAAGAGACATTCAATCTTATAGAAGCTGAAGAAATCTCCTCACCTCCGCCGATTCAGGAAAACGTGCAGCTCCGTACCGGTTACGTCATCCCTTTCAAAATAAAAGTCCCTACTAGTCAGCTGTAAAAGTCCATGGAGTTCGTTATCGTCAGTAAAATCGATAAGCTGTGAAAAATGTTAATATAAAAGCTGATGAACGCATGTTTAAAAAATAATAATAATAGTGCGTACAAAGACGGGGTTAAGATTAATTATTTATACAGTTGCTCTGAAACCACACTGTTGCATCAGCGCGCTTGTGAGATCCCCAGGATGAATAATCGATAGACTGCGCGTCTCAACTCAAACCACTAGATGGCGCTCCTCCGCAGAAAAAGGATAGAAATCAATGGAAGAGCATAGTAGTAACTTCTTTTTTTGTTACAATTGTTCGTATATAATGTATAAAGTTAATGGATGAATTACGCTGAGTATAACACATTTTAAAACAAGCAATATGATTATTTCAATTAACCATCTTTAATATTAATAGAAAAGTTCCCAGGAGAGAAACCACAGTCTCACATTTAAAAGCTCAGTATCAGATGCTCTTCAGCTGTTGCAGTGAATTAACCCCTTCTGCAGTTTTTATCTGCCCAGGTACAGGGATCAGCACACAGTGTTAAATGTGGAATAAATCTGGTGAAACCTTTTGATTGTGAGGGTGTTCCTGGATCCGAGGCTTCACAGCGTGCAATGTAATCGGCGTGTGCTGCAAAAAAAAAAAAGAAAGTGAAAACCCTTGTCATTGCGAGGTCTCAGCACAGCACACGTGAACCACAACGAAATTGGACCTCTGCATTTAACCCATGCACACAAACACCATGCAGCAGTGGGCAGCTATTGAAAGCACCCAGGGAGCAGTGATGGGGACAGTACCTTGCTCAACAGTACCTCAGGGCAACCTACTTGTGAGGGAATTGAACCCACAATCTTCTGATGCAGGGGGCAACTCCCTAACCACTAGGCCACCGCTGCCCCTGTTAATTAAGCCTTTGTCAAATTTACAGTTGTTGAAAAAGAAGCAATTTCCATTAACCTCTTGTCCTGACTGGGATCACAGGTGGTGCTGGAGCCTATCCTGGAGTTCATGAGGTGAAGAGCGGAGAAGCACCCTGGACAGGTTTGCAGATAAACAAACACAACCACACCCAGGGGGCAATTTGAAATCTTTGGGCTGTGGGAGGAAACCTAAACACACATTTGGGAACATGCAAGCTCCCAGGCCGCACCCAGCTGGGAGCCGTGCAGCCCCAACATGGAACGCCTCACTTAAACCATGTTGAGGGTGTTGTAAGGTATGATACGATGGATGAAACATGCATGATATACACATGCAAAAATGACGGTTGACCGACATCAGAAAATATTAAATTAGTATTTATTAATCATTTTACCCTCCTTTCTCTTCATTGTTCACATCATAAATAACAACACAGATTAATCATTCCATCAGCAACACCAAGGGTATTTACACAGCACTATACATACATTATATACATATGTACAACATTTATACATCAACTGGACGCTCCTGTGGCTGTCAATCTCCAGCAGGGTCCAGCAAAACAGTACCTTTATTATTGATATAAATTCCATACAAAAATGATGTCTAATCAATCAAAAAAAAAAAAAAAAAAAAAAAAAAACAGTAACAGGACACTGATGTAAATCATATGTAAACATATATTAATGTAGAACATATGACCACACACACATTTATATAAAGTAATCTCAGGTTCTTTAGTTTAATAGTTTTAAATATTCAATTTCGTGTCCTATCATGTTTTCCTATTAATGCTGTGGGAGAAGCTGTTAATATTAGTTGATATTTACATTTTAAATAAAGCAATGTAAAAACGTTACAGACACATGAAACTTTAGTCCTAGAAAAGCACTGGAGCTTCCCTTTTTATCACTTAAGCACTGAGGGATCTAACTGGTTTGGATGTACTTAAAGGACAAAACAAGTGCAAAATGGAAACTTCCAAATGGAAATGGAAGTTAACATCAGAGATGTAATAACCCCCCCCATCATCATTCAATTCCATACTTACACATATACATATATATATGTGTGTGTGTGTGTGTACATATATACATATACATGTACACACACTTTCTTGTTCTTTTCCCTTAAATAGGCCAAAAATCTGGCAAAGGAGGGGGGTTTGGAAAATCTGACATTTTACTGAAACAAAACAATAAATAACATTTCACAGGTCTAAGTGCCTGATTTCTTGCCAAATGAAGCTGCTTCAGCTGTGTAAATACTTTACATTGTCACTTGCCTGACAGCAGTTTGTATTTTGCCACCAGTAGAGAGAGTGCTGACTGAACTGTGTGTTCTACTGCATATGAGCGGAAAGGCCTTTTATTTGAATTCCTCCCAAAACGAGGCAAAGCACTAGGCAGTGCAGAGGCTGTACAACCTTAATCTGTAAACTATGATGAACAGTGTTTCTAAAATACACAGAACTACACTACTGATACTGAACAACAGACAGGACAAAAATGACAAAATATTCAGATTCATATTTTCCATTAAAAGGTACCTTGGATGTGATGAATTAAATGTGTTTGAAAGTAGCAACATAAGACAAGCTTTGAATTATGAGAACTGTAGATCCCTCCCCCTGTCAGACAGGTGAAGGATGTGTCGGTACAGTGTGAGTGTATTGTGCTTTTCAAGTGAATCTAATTCTGGATCAGGACTTTTCGGTCTCTCATGTCAAGTAGCACCATCGTCGGCAACATTTAACGTTTAACAGCCTTCCAGTGGCATCACAGCTTTTCAGCACTGCAAAGAACAGTAAACTGGGTCTCTGAAACACTATGTGATGTTGCTGTAAGGGTAACAGGTGACAAGTCTGGATTCCTCCACAAGCGATTCATCTTGCCTTTGAGAGTCCCTTCTTCTGATGTCCAATGCAAGTATGAGAATGCCCTCTTTATAGTTCTTGCAACTATACCATACTGCCATCTGTCTCTGCAGACTCTGTTTCTGAGTCCTGCTCATTCTCCCTAAAGAAAGAAAAAGGTTGAGAAAAAAGGGGTTAAAAAACATGAACTGGAAAGAAGTGTCTCAAATGGCAAAATAATGAAGTCTTCCGATAGTCGTACCGTTGCTCACTGAGCAGTTTGCGATTGCCCTGTCGTCTCTCCTCATTGATAGGGTAGGTAATGAATATAAGCAGTCCTATAATGATCAGAAAAATGGGGGCAGCAGAGACGAGAACTTTCAGTGTGATGTCCACTTCTCTGGGTTGCGTGCAGCCTCTTGTAATGTAACCAGCGAAACTTGAAAGAAGGAAGAAGAAAAAAAAAAAAAACAGACACCAGAGAAAGATTAGTCTGGCATATCTAGTTCAATCCATCCTCGTGATTCATTATAACGCTGCGATGAATTTCATGTGAAAAAGAGTTCTATATGGAATCTAGTCATTGGGGCCTCTCAATAATGGGTGATAATCAGATTACATTTGAAAGCTGTAGCAAAAGGCTATGTTATCAGTTTATCCAGTCATCTAATCTCACTTCAAAGTCAAACAGGGAAAGAGGATTCTATACAAAAGAAAGAAAAAGGAGGAATGTAGATGGGAGTCAGTGGGACGACCTACTCAAGACTGAGAGTTGAGATTCCTAAAGAGACTCCAGAGGCAAACTTCGTAAAGAATACATAGAAGGAGTAGAAGATGGCTTCATGTCCTTGAGAGTCAGGATTCTGCACTTTGAAATCATCCACCACATCTGGGAGCATGGACCTAAATTAATAAAAAGCCATAATGAGAGATGTATTTTGCACTTGAGTAAATATATCTTAGACACAATATTTATATCGTAAGTTTTAGCACAAAATCTGCATTTAACAGATTTTCGGTCAATATTTCAAACAAATATTAGAGGTCTTTACAGTACTCTTGAAGAGCAGAATGTTCATGCGACAGTAGGATCCTGTGCTAAAATATATCTGTTTAATTCCTTTAACTGCATTTGTACACACATGGAAAGAGAAATTTTGCTTTGTAATACTAAGCACACTGAACATTTTGTTCCAATTTCTATCCTTTATAAATTAAGTTATTAAAAATATGAGTATGAACATAAACCTTTCCACCATATTGTCCCTGTGGTTCATTAAAATGTCAGTTCCGTTATTATTTGGAAACCTTCATATTCAGTTTCCAGGTTCTCTTGTAGCCCTACACTCACCAGGGCAGGAGGAAGGCTGCAGCAATGCTGACACCCGCAGCAAAGGAGATGATGTACGTCACAATGACATTACTTTTCACCAGGACCATTGTGATCAGGAAAGGAATCGCTGACTGTAGAAAGCACATAAACAGCAGGAATTAAACCAATTAGACCATCAAATGCTATGAGTGATTGGACAGACTCAAATGTCACAGCAGACCTTGGCAACACTGCTTGAATCAAATGACAATTTACATAGAAATGGTCCTATTTTTACACAGTACTATAAAAGACACTGAAACCCCTGATACTTACTGTAGTCCCGATATAAACCGCAGTTTTCTTGCCAAACCGAGTGAGGAACCACTGCCAGAATGGAATGGTGAGGGTGGCAGAGAGCTGAGGACCGAGGAGAGAGACAGGCTTAGATTTAGATTTGTTTCCAGAGTTTAATTTACATGCAAGAAACACAGGACTAGCATTTATAACAGCAGATCTATTGAGATGGCAATGCAAGTTCAAGCCCACAGAAGTACACGAGCTATAGGATTTGCTCTGTCCACTCACTAAAAGTCGAGCTATGGTCAGGTTGATCTTGCTCAGTACAGCAATATGCTCAGAAAGCTGGTTCTCCGTGTCCTTTCAGTACAAAACACTGTATCTATTACATCTGTGCTACACACTCTCCAATGCACTGGTAATGGACTGTCAACTGTTATTTTTGATAAATTCAACTGACAGCTTGCATTTCAGTGCATTATACTGAATACAAACGGCGGGTTGCAAACTCTTTATAAGTGACTTTTGAAATTGCAGGTTTCTTTGCTGTTGAGTTCATTCTGAAAACAGACAGTCTTGTTTTGAGATTGCGCCTTTGTTTTATACAATGCTGTTTATTTACACCCAAACGGATTCATTTCAGTCTGGTTCCCACAGTGAATGCTCATTAGCCTTTCAAATGGCACCAAACGTGCAACTGAAAGCAACAGGCTTATTCAAGCACATCACTTACGTAAGGCAATAACTACCCAAACTTGATGTCCCACCTAGAGATGCATGTTCAGCTGTTTTGCTTTTATTAATCCCCTATAATTAAAGTGTCCCTTCCCTGAACACAAATCAACAAATTCCTTTTAAAGGTCCATTATACAATTACTTTAAAAGGCACTAGTGTTGAAGAAAGTTGCAATGAATGTGTATGCAAAAGACATAGCCTAAACGTTCACAACTAAGAACAGTTTATCTATTCAACCAAGGGAACTATTCAAAACAGTAGATTTGAATTGTATCCACTTTTAGCTATTCTGACAGGAGATTAACACAGCAGATATGTGCATCTTGGTGTAAACATTAATGTATGTTTTTTACACCATTGTGCAATAATCAGTCAAGCAGCAGTAGTACATACAGATAGGCCAGGCTGTCAAATACTAAAGAATTCTTAAATGTATTTTACTTACTATTGAGTATTGGCAGAACATGTTACCAACATTACTGGATAGTTTAATGAACAGCATACAAGATTTCAAATTAGCATTCAAATTAGAGCTTCATCAGCTTAGTTAAGTAAGTGAAAGTGACAACCCTTGTCATAGTTGTGTTTAATCTTTGGGAATAGCTCTTTTGTGCTACTCTCCCAGTACTTGTCAAGCAATTGTAAGTAGATGTGTGTGCTTGTATTTTCTTTTTTTAATGAGGGTAAACTGCTGTATGTGTGGCCAATGCCTCTTGAAACAAACAGACACTATTATACAACTTACCATGATGACCAGAAGGATGTTCTGAAAGTCATCTCTAAAGCCCAGGGTGTAGCAACAGAACAGTGCAAAGTTGCCTTCCAGGAGCTGCATTAAGACGAACATAGAGCCTTATTAGAGAATCTTAAATAATTGCATGCCAAGACAGTTAAATTTGCCCACTGTGGTCTGAGGCTCAATGCCCAAACAAGAGGCACTGTCAGTTAAAAACTACAAAGTGTTAAGCAGAGAAGCATGCTAGGCAAAAAGCAGCATGGAGCGGTTCTCACCATGAAAGCCAAAGAAGTGAAGAGGAAGCCCATGACCAATTTTGCATACGGACCATGGCCCATTACCATGCGTATGCCTTGAAAGAAGGACATGGGCTCAGTTTTGACCCTGCTGGTGTCTGTCGAAACAAGATAAGTAAGAATTGAGAGACTTGTGTGACTCACATACAGCACATTAAACAGTCAAAGAGTCAAAATAAATAAACCAAACAAGGCCATGAAGCAATGAAAAAACATTAGATGGCTTCGGTTACATTTATTTCAGATCCAGCCAGGCAGATAAAACAACCCTGATTATGGGTACACATAGTAACAGGACCTTTTTTACAATGCCAAACTGTTCAGTTGACACTGAAAAGCTAACTGTACATGGATTGTGCGGTGCTTTCCTCTTCCCTGGGCACGTCCCAAACAGGCCAATCATTGTACAGAAAGATTTTCCCACTGACGCAAGCTAAAAGATACTGCAACTCTACAGTACTATGTTTGTGGACCCTTTTCAAATCTCTCTCACTGAAAGTACCCTTCTCCTTTTACCCAGTGCCTTTTTCAGGGGCTGGTCACTGGCTGCCAGCTACTGCCTCGGAGTAATCTGAGAACAGTGGAAATGGCCAGACTCCACGAAACAGGATCAGTAATGAGAATTCTATTTCAGACCTCAAGGTGTGACCAATTCTTAATACAATTTACATTTGATAAGAATAACTGATAGGAAAGGCACTCACTGGTGGACACTACTTATATATTTACATAAATTTACATAACAAAAGACTGGCTTACCTTTGCATTCCTTTACACCACAGAAGAGGATAAAAGCACACAAGATGTAGATGGCACAAATAACACCAGATGCAATCATGTAAGCCTGTCTCTGAGGAAGGACAAGTGGGAAAAGCACAAAACATTACTCATTTCAAAGAGATGACAGTGGCAAGATGTTTAATCTCTCAGCTCTCAACAAATAATAAAGGCATGCCTGTCCAAGATTTAAAGGTGCCATGACTTACTGTGTGCTCCAAAGAAACCTCTGGCTGGGTGATGTTAATTTCAGGTCCAAAATCTTTGCCAGTGGAATTGAGGTCATCTCCAATAGGTATGCAGGGGGCATTGGCTAACCCCACAATCTGACCTTGAATTCCAGTGCCAATAACCGTTCCTAAAACTTCTACAGTCATTCCTAAACAGGATGAGTCAAATGTGAGACAATATGTAGAGTGCAGAATGCATTACTAGAAGACATGAGGCTTAGAACAGATCTTACGATAGGCAGTGGCTGAATCCCTCTCCTTCTGTTCTGAACTGATGAACATGGTGAGGGCAGAGTAGGGCACGTGGAAGCACTATAGTCAGAAACCAAAGAACAAAATAAGAGCAAATTCTCAACCACACTTACAGATATGCAATTCTGGATGATACTCACTGTCTGCAGGGTCTGGAAGAGACAGTAGAAGATGAGGTACCAGATGATTTTGCCTTGATCAAAGGGAGGCACATACCAGATGAGGAAATAGCACACAACTGCTAATGGTGTGGACAGAACAATCCTGCAATGAAGTGAAGTGAAACAAAATTGTGATATGAAGTAACTGTACATGAAGTAGAACACTGATGTTGAGTATCCGAGAAAAACAAGCAATATATAAGTAAATATATTTTTACTGTAAGAGAGTTAAAAACAAGAAAATCAATTGTTTGAAAAATTTTTTTCCTAGTGAGAGTTTCCCCTTTACCTTCTCTTATAATATGCATATTTTATTTATTTTCAATCTGTTTGCTTATTTAATTATAATTATTAATGAAATTAAATAAAATTATAAAAATATATATATTTTAGTACCATTTCGTCCTTGATTTAACAGACATTTAAAATAGTTTTTCTATTCAGTCTCCCATGAAAGCTGAATCATAGACCTCATTACCCTGTAAATTCAGAGAAGTCAGCAGGGCTCAGCACATTTGTGAATATGTTCTTTGAGGAATTTTGAATGGTAATATTCCATTCTTCCTCCTTCAGAGACCATCACACCACTCTCCAAACTCTTCCTTCCTAAGGAAGCTATTGCTGCTGCCAGTGCTACAAGGGACACATGATCATGAGTGGTGTTCACTCAATTTACCAGATGATTTCCTAAGGTTCATTTATCTCTTCTTTTAAGACTAGGGGGCCTAGAAGGGTAAAACTTCACTTTGTTTCCAGTCTGACTGATATGGACATTTGCATTCACACACACAGGTCTCAGGCAAAATGTATATAAAGTTCAGGAATGCAGGAGATGTGTTAAAGGGATTGATATTTCTAATGACTCATAGGGTGAGGTCACCCTGCATGAAGAACAGCAGTGCTGTTCAGCAGGATTTAATAACATTGTAAAGCTCACATCCTGCTATTGTTGCACGCTTCCAGTAGTCTGATGTACATCAT
Source organism: Hepsetus odoe (assembly GCA_017165825.1). NCBI lineage: Eukaryota > Metazoa > Chordata > Actinopteri > Characiformes > Hepsetidae > Hepsetus > Hepsetus odoe. Next base: position 8,586,938 of record CM029368.1, read on the forward strand.
TTTGCAACACACAGACAGGATGGTAAGGTACAGAAAGGGGGGGGGTGTTTCCCAATAAGGAAATGACATCACCTGATACCCATGACAAAATGCCTAGTGGTCTAGTTTGTATAGGTTTATCTATAAACTACTTTCAAAACAAACCATCACCTTTTCATTTACATTTAATGGAAAAGCTTATATTTAACAAGGATGGCAGCCATTTCTAAAGACAGTTTCCAAAGAAATCACTTGTGTATATATCATTTTATGACACTGCAATGTTCAGTAACAAAATTAAGAGAGCACAAATGAGCTATATTAAAGCTTTAGTGCTGCAATGCCAGACACATTTTTGTAATATTTAGTAAATCCCATTACAGAGAGCATGACAGTACAGTGCACTGCTGTGCTTTTTGTTCATTTATGGATTATTCATTTATTCTTCTTTAAACTTATGAGCAGGATATAACAACAAATGAGCTAGCATGTTCAACAGTTTACATATCCGTGTTTTCTTCTCCACAGTCACCACTAAGAGTCAGATTCAACTTGAACTAATGTGACCCCTACAGCGTTCCTCAAGTGACTGGAATTCCGGAAGAGAACAGCTACAGCCACTGATTGGCTAAAAAGCAGTGGTGTGTTGTAGGCAGGACCACTCAGAGCTTTCCAGTTCCAGTATATCTGTCATAGGATCAAACCCCAAAACACACCACAGTGCCAGCAATACACTCCCTGGCCTGAGGGCAAAAACGTTCTTTTTTTTTTTTTTTTTTTTTTTTTTTTTTTTTTTTTAACACTCATTTTTCTCAGCAGCACCACAATTCAAATCTGTTTTTGTCTAAGGGAAAGAAGACAAAAGTCTTTCAATGACAATTTGGACTGCTTTAAAAATGCATTTATTTAAAACCCACAAACATGAGAAAAATTGCTTGAATAACTTGTATTTTTCATGTAATCATTTCTCTGTTAATTAAAGCAGAGGAAGCGCTCATGGAAGTCAGTTGTTTGTAATTAATAATAATGATCTTCCTCAGAGACAACCAAAAACACCATGGCGGAAAACCCATGGGTCTACTAATGAAATCCTTAAAAGGCGTGTGCTTCATGACACGCTGGCAGCGTGGAGACATTATTTTCTCCTCCTAGCCTTTCATTTAAAGGAGCCACACAATGCTCATTAAGAATATAGAGAGACATTCCTTTCCCTTCCCCCACTTTGCTTCCCACCCCTTCCATTTTCTCAAGAATTCGTCTGCTTTCCTGTGAAGCTATGTTTCCAAGCTTCCTGCTGATTTACAAAACCTGCTATCAGATGTGTTGGCCACGTAACCAGCAAAGTTAAGCATCTCTAAAAAAACTAGTAATTGATCTTTGCCAGATGCACTACATAAGTGGTGTTACATTCAGAGACTGAACTGGCATTTATTCCCAAGCTGGGTGAGCACCAGAAAAGGAAAGGGGGATGGGTACACCCCAGGTCAGTGACCTCGCCTCAAAATTGGTAGCAGCCATGCAGAATCAGCATCAGCAAACCTTATCCAACCTCCACAACTAGGCCAGTCCTCAACCCCCTCGTTCTTTTGTGGAAGCATTCCAGGTTTTTTTCTAGAGTAGACTGCCGCTCTTCCTCAGGAGCTTCAACAATATGCGTTTTCCATGTGTGCCAGATGAAAGAATAGCCTTCAGTGAACAGTTTGCCATACAGAAGAGGAGTCTCATATATAAGTAACGTTTGTCTGATTGTGCTAATATGAATGCAATTGTCATGCACATGTAACAAATGAAGGGTCTTCAAATAAAAGCACATAATTATGAAGCACAAAACTGAACATTGAACATCACTGAACAGCTTAATATGTTTAGAGGAGCATAAAGACTGTCAAGGTAATAGTTATTGATTTTGCTAAAATATTTTGACCAACAAGCATCACCCAGAAAGTGCAATGGGGGGAGGAGGGCATCCAAATGAAAAGCCTGTGATGTCCCAATGATCAGGCCATCCCTTGGATATTTATACTACTTGGGAACCTTCCCAGACTAATTAAAAAAACATACCCAATTACTGATTAAAAGAAAAAAGACCAATGACAAAACCCTCAAAAAATAGATACCACCCCTAGCAAACCTTGAAACCAATGAAAGGAATTTTCCCTCCAGAGCTTTCCCAGAGGAAAGTAAATTCCATCTCAAGCACATCACCTTTCCCAAAGGCAAAGCAACAAATGTTGCCCCAACAAAGTATCTTCAAGGACATCAAGCACATTTGGCATCTGGACAAATACCTCCAAATACCTCCAACAAAACCTCTGAAACAGTCTTTTCTAAGAGACATGTCTAGTAAGAGACATTTGGGAGATATTGCAAAGCCTGCTGGGTACAACCAGTGTCCTTGCCATCCTCTTCCACTAAAGTAGCGTCATGGAGAGAATTATTCCTGGGTGGGCTAAACTTGGTAAACCAATCACATTCAAAATAGAAGCCTCTGCATGGGTGCACAGTTACTCTAGGTAACTTTGGTATCCTCCAGGGCATTTGCATTTAGACACCAGTTTAAATGAGAAAGTATCCAACACTCCTGAGAAAATACATGATGACTGTCACATACAGATAGAATAGAAAGATAGAAAAAGATAGAAGCAGTAAAGAGTTCCAGGGCACTTACCAGGGCATCATTTTTCCAAATCTGGTCCATGGGCTCCGGCTAACCAGAAAGCCCACAGTGGGGTCCGTAATGGCATCCCAAGCTCGGCCAACAAACAGGATGATTGAGGCATAAAATGGATCCACCTAAGAAGCAATAAGAAAATATAAAATATAAAAATGCTTCTCTGCATATTTGAGCAGAGGTCATTTTATCACTGCAAATGATGCAATCACACAACAACTGATTTTCTAGGGTATGGGGCATTTAGACATTGTAGGAGGCAATGGTAAAAACCAATAGACCCTCAGATTATGGCTCAAACTGTAATTAATAGGGAATGAACTGAAGAAGATAAACAAATATTCCTTTCAAAAATCAATACTGATTAGAACCTGCTTTTTCTAAATATTAATATGCCTTCTGTAAAAAGTCCTAATATACAAAAACTGATCAGATTCCGATCCCATTATTTCTTTTCACAGGTTTTGACAAAAGAACAATCTACTTTCAAACAATTTGCAATGCCCTACCAGAATGGAATGCAAGATTTTTTTGGCATAGCCATGTCCATGGTTGTAAAAGAAATGGAGGTGTAGTCACCTCTGTGAAAAGTCAGAAAGGACTCAAAGCACCAGGATGACCTTGAGTCATGAGATCACAGAGCACATGCTCAGGGAAGCAGCAGGCAGCTCTGCTGACATTATTTTTACTCTTCCACCAAGAAGCACTCTGGCTACAGGGAGTAAAAGAACTGGACAGACTACAAGTTCTCCATCTGACAGTTACAGCAGGATATTTAGTTGATAGTCACGGGCTTGAATAGACAATCACAAGTGAAACAGAAGGAGGTCCTTAATGCCATGTCTGCTTGTCCATGGTAACATGCTAAACATTAAAAGCTATTAAAAGTGCCCCGAACCGTTGGCATTTACACTCTTTCATCTGGCCAATAAGCCTGTTAATTCTACAGTAGCTCCTGACAAGTTAATGGTGTAGAAGAACTTTTTCTACCTATTCATTTTCCAGCACAATGCCACCATTGTGGCTTGAAGTGCCCGTTGCTTTATCCTGTGACTGGGTAGGGAGGGGGGCTTGGGCAAACTCCCTGGCCTCTGAAGTTCATAATCCAGTCTCACTTAGCAGAGTTAAAAGTTAGCAAAACATTGTCAAATGTGTGTCATAAAACACTGACAGTTTATTTACTGCAAGTGCAGTTTTATGGCCATGCCTGGAGAAACTGAACTTTCAGAGGTCGTATGTTCTCCTGCTTGATTGTCATTTTTTGTAAGTGTATCAGTATTAGTGAAAAATAGTGAAAGTAACTCTTTGTCATAATGAAACAACGAAATGTGACTTCTGTATTTGACCCATACACACACATTAGGGAGCAGTGAAAGGATGGTACCTTGCTCAAACGTACCTCAGGGCAAGCTACTGGTTCGGGATTGCCCTGAAGTTCCCTTGAGCAAGGCACAGATGAGACTGCTTATGAAATTTGTTGACTTTCAGTAAACTCACCAGAGCAACATCCAGAAGATAGAGCTGGAGGAAGAAGCCCAGGGCACAGCCTGTGATCTGGTAGGGTGCTCCTCCTACAGCATAGCACAACTTGCTGCACACTGATAGGTGACCCCTCTTCTCCGGCTGGGGGAAAAAAGGAACATTGACTTTTGTTCAAAATCTTCATGTCAAAAGGTGAAAAAGGGGGTGAAGTGGGGGAGAAGAAGAAAAGAAAGAAAGAAAAAAAAAAACACAAAAAAAAAAACTGAAAAAGCAATAACAGACTGCTACAGAAATCTCAACAGTCAGTGCCAAGCATTAAACTGTACTGCGGCATGGGTCTCTCCCTTTTTTTTTTAAAACTGTGCTGTCATGCAGTTTTGCTCAGCCTGCTCTTAATCCACACCATGGCCTCCTTTCCCTTTCTTTTGCTTCAAGTCTCAGTAACTTTTTTTAAGGTAAAATTATTAGCTATTCCTGGCAAAGCATTGTACTTGTAATACATGCCAAACTGAGTTGCATTATGGCATTCAGTTCAGTATCTGCTCCTGGCAGATCAGCTAAACAGGTAACTGTGTGCAAACTCAAGGGTATTACAATACCCACTCTGTGCTGGCTGTACACGATGCAGGTACCTGCGAAATGCAGCATACTGGCTGCCCCGGGTTAGTCCTCTCTACCACACACACACCCACTGAAACAGGCCAATCAAGTTCAACCGTTTAGAACAGGAGATTTTTTTTTCAACTTGGTCTAAAATACAAGTGACATCCTCTTGTTCATTTGATTTTATTGCTCCTTGTTATGATACAACAAAAATCCCAGTGTGTGCGCAATCTTACAGAGACACACAGCAAGTGCTAACACTCCACAGTTTGTAGCTTAGGTATTTGCTTCAGCAACCTAGTGGTTTGGGAATATTCCCCATAATCTGAAGGTCATGGACTCCCAAACCAATAGGTTTCCCTGATGTACCCCTGAGCAAGGTACTGTCCCCATCAGTGCTTCCTGGTGGGTTAAATACAGTGAAGCATTTCACTGTGGTTCACTGTGTGCTCTGCTGTGTATTCTGTCAAAACAGGTGATTTTGCCAATGTTACTTGGCAAAGTAGAATAACTTTTTACTTTCAGATCTTCTCCATTATTTATGGATCATTTTCAGGACCATGATACCCAGGTACCAGATCAAGCCATACATTTCACTTACGGATGGTTTTACACTTGTCACACGTTGAAGCTCGTGGAATGGTGGTGTACAACATTCATGTCATGGACTTTCACATACGCAGCCTGCTTAGTGAGTCTGGTTTATCGGATATTCAAGAATTTACTTTCACATTTCTGTCATTCGGCAGACGCTCCAGAGCGACTTTCATTTCTTTATTACAAGAACAGCATGGAGCAACCCTGGAGCATCTGGGGTTAAGGGTCTTGCTCAGGAGCCTGTGAAAGTCCATGCAGATAGAGCCTGCTGATCATGCTGGAGGTGGGATTCAAACCTGCATCCTCTTGGTCCACAGACCAGTGTCCCAACACCAGACCACCACCACCCTTAGATCTGCAGTCAGGCTTCTGCTTTCTCAGACCAGTTCCGTAAAGATCAGCCTGTGATTACTGAGCTTTAATGGACCATCAGTCCCTACATATCTCCGGCAGGGAGTCTCACATGGTCCAGTTTGAGTGAAACAGGGATTTCAGGAAGCAGGATCCACGAAGGCGCTCAGTTTAAGTCGCCAAATGACACGTAGCCTTTCAGCAACCAAACCGCTGCCTCGTGTCCAGCTGGGACTTCATCCGAACGTGGACACAATCTCGCCTGAACACCATCAACTTCTAAAACAGACCTCGGATCTTCACTTTAGCAACCAAGAGTAAGAAATAGAGGCACAAGTCGGATGCGAAAAGCCTGTTGATGTGATTAACCGAGTAATTTAGTCGGGATGCAGTGAAAGAGGATGTATAAGAGGTAAAATAATCATTAAAAACAACAACAATTATTATTATTATTTACTCAAAATAGTAATTATAACAAATAAAACCCCAAAGAAAGGGACCGGCACCGACCATGTCCCCACCCATTTACCAAAAACAAACAAATACAAAATAAATCGTCTTTGAATTCAATGGAAATGGTCTTTCAGGACAGGACACTCGTCGTTTCATTGAACATCAGGCCAGTCCGGCAAGAATTCATATTTTATTCCAAATGTCTCACCTTGGCGACTGATTTGGATCCATCCGATGGACTTTTGTGCAAAAGACTCGCATTAGAAGACTGTTCTCCTCCCTCTCCTCTGGCCATGTCGCTGAAAAAGGACTTTCCTAGTAGATAAGTGTGTTTTATACGCGAGGAAAGCGCAGCGCTGTGAGTTTAATTCGCTCTCTATCGCTGTGTGCCTCTAACCGTCGTGATGGCTGTAGTATCTGATCTGCAGGCTCCGCCCACATCACCTCATTTCATTCAACAGAACCGAGATTTGCGCATGCGCGGTGGAAAGGAGCGCCGTCGGACCGGTGTGGGTGTGGGTGTGGGTGTGTACACATGTCATCACGTCTGTTGTGGTGTGTTGTGTGTACGGGTCTTTTTGTCAACGTCAGTGGAAGAATAAAGGCACATGGTGTCTCCTGTCATTTGACCGATGAGTAATAGGAAATATTTGTTCTGTTGGTGATAAACATCAGGAAGAATCTCCCTCTTTAGGACAATATTCCAAATTTCTGACTGACGTGCCATCTCCGAGTGTGTGTTGGGTGTTGGGTGATGGTTAATGAGCTAGAAGTCTCTTGATGGGTCATCCCCTTCCTAAATGACCAACTGCAACCTGTGAACCTTCAAATCTTGCTGATAATGATACACAGGGACACATGGACATAGGGACTAAAAAGGAAATATATAATATACAGTACTGTGCAAATGTTTTAGGCAGGTGTGGAAAAAATGCTGTAAACAAAGAATGCTTTCAGAAATGGAAGTGTTAATCATTTATTTTCATCAGTCAACAAAACGCAGTGAATGAACAAAAGAGAATCTAAATCAAATCAATATCTGGTGTGACCACCCTTTGCCTTCAAAACAGCATCAATTCTTCTAGGTACACTTGCACACAGTTTTTGAAGGAACTCGGCTGGTCGGTCGTTCCAAACATTTTGGAGAACCAACCACAGATCTTCTGTGGATGTAGGCTTCCTCACATCCTTCTGTCTCTTCATGTGATCCAGACACACTGGATGATGTTGAGATCAGGGCTCTGTGGGGGCCAGAAGAACTGATGCTGGTTTAAAGGCAAAAGGTAGTAACACCAAATATTGATCTGATTTAGATTTTTCTTTTGTTCGCTTACTTTGCATTTTGTAAATTGATAACAATAAACAATCATTATTTATATTTCTGAAAGCATTCTTTGTTTACAGCATTTTTTCCACATCTGCCTAAAACTTTTGCACAGTACTGTATATATATATATATATATATATATATATATATATATGTATATATATATACATTACCATGTGTGTCCCTGTGTATCATCAGGACACACACACACACACACACACACACACACACACACATATATATATATATATATATATATATATATATGAAAGAGTAAGAGACAGTAGTGACTCTTGAAATAGATTTTTTTATTAATTACATTTTTTATTATTTTGTTTGCTGATTGCATATATAACTGTATATCCTATAACTGCTAAGAATTTTATTTATTGATGTATTTAATTTTTATGCAGCTTTTATGCTACTTTTTATGCAACTGCAGAAAGTAATACATTAGGTTAGTATTCACTAGGATGCACTAGATTCTAGACACCTTCACTGATCATATTTTCCACCTGAAGATACAGAAAGCTTAAGCAAATGTTCGTTTTATAAGCTAAGCTGCTGTGAGGATGGTATGAGTCTCCGTTCTAGCTATGTACACAGAGAGCCCTGAACGGTGGCCTGTGTTTCAAGGAAGACCTTGGCGTCCAAGTGGAGGCCTTTCTGTTTACTTACATACTGAGGTGACCTACGAAAGAGGGGCTTTCAGAAACATTAGAAAAAAACCTCCACATTTCACTGTTTACAGAGTGTATTTCATGCAGACCATAGCGATCGATGTGTGTCAACAGACGATAAGATAAGCGTCCCCTGCAATAGTGTCTGTATTTGTTGATAACAGTAATGTTCGGTCATACTGGCGGGTCTTCTTGACTGCTATAGGAATTTTATTTGTTAGTTTAAGCAAATTAATAGCAACTTTTTATCAAATATGTAGTTTCGACTGAAGCAGGGTTAAATGAGTGTGTTACTGCAATAGTGTAACTGCTGGTTAAATAACAGATTTACACTGGAAATATTTGTGGAAATTATATAACAGCTACAATTTTAGAGCCAGCAAGAGCTGAAGATTGTAAGCTGTTGACGTCCGTATCTGTTCCACTTTCTTTGGCTGATATGCATTCTAAGACTGCCAAAAAATACCTAGTTTTCTGATCAAATGATACTGATTCAATAGAATAATAATTCTTAAAAAGAAAAAGAAAAATTGTAAAAGGTCAAAATTGTAAAAAAGTCAAATGGGTTCTGTCATCCATATCTTTTCTTTACACTTCAGCATTTTCATTCTATTAATACATTTATTTCCTTATTTTTATCATTTTTTTATTGTACACATGAAGGGGTTAAATATGGTCACTGTCCTGTAGTAACTGAGGAGATACTGCATGTAACTCCACTATGGCTGGCAGAGAATGTGCTCTGTGGAAATGTGTATTGGGACAGTAAGTTAATACAAAATGGATGCAGGATTTTTCCTTAACCTTTTCCGTTTTCGCTGGATAGAATGATATTGATTTCAAAATAAGCTTGCTCTTCACCATTGCCCCAGAGTATATCCAGACAAGTCAAGTCAGTTTTAATTATATAACCCTTTTACAACTGTTGTTGTCACAAAGCAGCTTTACAGAATCCGGTTCTGAGCCCCAAGTGAGAACGCTGAGGGCAAAAAACTCCCTTTAACAGGAGGACGAAACCTTGAGTCCCCAAAAGGGAACACATCCTCCTCTGGTCATCAGCGGATAATAATGGCCAATTAATGGCCAAGTAAACTAGAATATTTCTATTAATGTCACAGGCTCTGAACCATCATTGCATTTGGACCCTGAGAGGGCACTCTGCAATATGTTTAAAATAAAAGAGAATATTTGGCATTGCTGCTTTACACAGGATGCACAGGCCTTTTGCAAGAGGCCTAATCTTGAACTAAGCTTTCACATTCACATTCTCAGTACTGCTATTATAGTAACAATGCAGCGCAGACCTATCAATGCATTTATACTGAATACAGTACTGTAGTAACATTATCGCATTGGCTTACAGTGAAGTCTACATTGTGTGTGTGTAATTGCGGAGGATATCAAACATGAAGACTAAAAAAGATTGTCTAACCCTCCCTTAATTCAAGGTTCACACAAGCCTCAGAGCAAGTGCTGCTGTGCTGATGCTGGTTGTAATTTGATGGTGTTGCTTTTTTTCATAACACAGAATTCTTTTTTGCCTCAGCTCACATGGGTTTGTTGCCCAACATACAGAAACGGAGCAGCATAGAATCAGAAGAGTGTTTTTTGTAAGATTTTGTAATTGTGAGAGTGTAAACTGTGTTTATTGCACTCTTTCACTCTTTCATAGTGAAGGTTAGGAACTTTAAGCATATATAAGATATATTTTATACATATGCATCTACATATATATGCTAAATACAAAATGGACAAAGTACTTCTGGTGCATGTGTTTCAATGCTACAAGCAAATATAATATAAAATGTGATGTAGGTGTGTAGTAAGGCGGTATTCACCTGTTATATAAAAGTTTTTTGTTTTGGTCGAAAATCTGTAAAACTGTCTCAATGCAGGTATGTATACAAACACACAAGACAAACAAACAGCTTTTTTAGGGGCCAACTTTAGCTTTAAAACATATTTAACTACACATATAAATTTAATTTAACGTTAATTAACATCTTGACAAAATCACATTCAGAGATCATGACCAGGAATCAAATAAACACAATCTCAGCTGATGGGTTCAAAGTGCAAAAGCTCTGTCTATGTGGCTGCCGGTCAAACACACAGCAGTGCTGCCAGGTTGGTTCAGCCCATTCCACAAAATTGTCACTATGATCACAGGGCAGTTGTGCTGTCATCTGTTTGTAGCAGTGGCATGACGTGCCTCACACCATGAAGAGCCTTCTTGATGGTTGGAGAGGTTCTTTGGGCCTATATTGACTGGAAACATGATCTCCACTAAATGCTGGCTGTAGAGCTCTTAGCCTCTTTATTACAGCCATTAAGTCTTTTTTGATTGTCTGCTTACTAGGGATATAATAGTACTGTGGTTTAGGAAGGCAAAGACAAAAAGTAGTGAAATCATAACAGGCTGGATAACTTGAAGGGTTTAAGAGACTTCTCAATGTATGTCTCTTTGACTGAATCTTCACAAGGTTACTAAGGCACAGCTGTGTGATCAGGTTTGGACGGATAGTTTCAGCGACATCAGTGCTCCAGAGATGCTGTAAGGGTTGTGAGAGGCCTTATGATATTTTTTTTTCTGTTGAATGTATTAGTTCACATTGTGTTGTTAGTGAAGGGGAGGAGACAGTAGCAAAATTACTAAAATAATGATTCTATTTCATTAGCTAGTTTCACAACAATGTAGACTTCCAGACTTTATTTTTAAGTTACAGCCCCAAATGAAGGCAAATATGACAGAAGACCATAGGAATGGACATCTAGGGAGCCATGACCACAGTCTGCCATGCTTGAGTGCATGTTTGCAAGCTAAAAAATAAAAATAACAACCCCTTACCACCTTTAAGGTCCTTTTTTATTTCATTTTTTTCACAATTTCTAAAAATCCAGTGTAGATGTTCCTGTCTTATGGGCTCTTCATTGCTTTAAGAGTAAAGAACACTTAAGTCGTTACAACATTGTGAGACGCTTTTTCTGTGTAACTTGAAGTGAGTAACTGTTTTAATCAGGGAGCAGCTTAAATGCAAATTGTTCATTGCCTAAAGATTACTGCACCTGAGAAGATTTCACAGTAATAAAGAACAGTTTGCATGCTTTACAATAAAAGCAGTTTTTTAAAATGTGATCCTTTACAGTGCATTTAAAATGTGTTAAAAATGTTTGTCAATGCAAAACTGGGGGAAAAATAAAGCTTTTTATTAAAAAATATAAAAAAAAGTTTTTCTGTTTGGTGTTTGCCTGAAGTTAAAAGATAAATTTTATTGTTCAACGTGTTTAAAAAAATCCTTTTATCATCCATCATTTTGGGGAGGAAAGGTCTTGTCACATTTTCAGTGAACAATCAAACGGATAAATAACCCGGCATTTTCAATCTTTTTTTTCTTTTTCTTTTTTTTTGCTAGGTTCGTTTATAAGCACTAGGATCATTTTTGCTGCTTTCTGTAGTTGTAGGTTGTAGGGTCTAATTGTAGTTGTAGTGTCTGAGTAGACATTTATGAAATAACTTTGTTGTGAACTTCCGTAGAAGTTCACATATACAATATAATACATCTGAAGAGTCTGAAGAAAAGCCTGACAGAATGTTAAACATTCACCAGATTATGATTGCGGTAATGTGTAAATAACATGATAAAACTCACATGATTCAGAGATGTACAGTGGAAAGAGCCCACTGGATCTTAAAGAGCTACATAGAAGTTGTGTTATAGCCTTTTGCACCATCCTTGACTTAAAAATGATGATGCTGGCATGTTACATGTACAGTCCCATTGTGTTTCTCTGCCCATGTGCCCTTTGATACCATGATTCTAGTTGTGCCGTGTCAAAAGCAGCGTCTTTGCCAACAGGAGCAATTGTCTCTGCTTGTATATTCCTGAGATGATATAATCTGTTATGGCTGTGAAAATCTGCCGTAAAAGGCGAAGACATTTATTATTTTTCAGTTTCTGATAATAATTGGATGGGCAGCGGTGGCCTAGTGGTTAGGGTGTTGGCCACATGATTGGCGGATCGGGGGTTCGAACCCCTTCCAAACGGGTTGCCCTGAGGTACCCTTGGGCAAGGTGCCGTCCCCGTCCCGCTCCTCCCTGCGATGGGCTGGCGACCTGTCCAGGGTCCAGCGCACCCCCCGTCCTCGCCCTGTGTGCACTGGGTTGGACACCAGCACTCCCCCGCGACCCCGTTTGGGACAAGCGGCAGATAATGGATGGATGGATGATAATACTTGGTGAAAAATACATTAATATATTTTTTAGAATATTGTGAAGAAAGAAAATATCCTGACATACTAAAATCTTTTATAGTGCTTCTTTGGGTTAGTTGCTACATCTGCAGTATTCATCCATGCTGTACATGTTGAATTCTGCACATCCTTTTTGTACTCAAAAGCTACACCGTTTCTTCTGCTTTTGTGTAATTTCAGTCACTTTGTTCAAATCAATTAGTTTGGTTTATGCCAACATTTTCACCAATCAGCTTTTCAGGAAAAAGAGGAGAAATGGCTCATCTGGGGCGTAGTGGAGAATGATGTTGGAAATAGTCAGTGTTTGTTTATACTGCAGAGTTGTGTAAAGTACACTAGAGAACATTTTAAAATGAATCATCCTGTGATTACACACCATACCTGCGCCAGGGCGAAAATTATGGAGTTAAGTGGTTTGCCAAAGGGTGCTTCAGCTAGAAATATGGAAGAGGAAAAGTTTTGTTAACTGTTCCCCAATAGATATTTCTCAGGAATTGAAGTGTAACTCCACTTTTAGGAGTTTTACTTTTTTTGTGTTAAAAAGAGCAAAAAAAACAAAAGAGTGAAAATACACTTAAGCAGCTGCATAAATGATTCATGTTTAAATAGCAAAATGTATGTGTACACTTTTATTTTCCTGCTAGTAAACATCTCAGTAGTTCAGCTGTAGCTCAAAATACATAAGTAAAAGCAATACAAATTAAGATCAGGAGAACTATCTTTCTTCTCCACCTGATGGGTCTAAGTCAAAGGACTGGAATAACCAGGAAGAAAGCGTAATCGTGTGATTACTGAAAAATTGTGTGGCAAGCATGGTGACACATGTGAAGGTGTGGAGTGTTGCCTTGGTTCATAAGGTATGACTTTGTTACTACAGTCACTGGCATGTCACTGTAGTGTACAATGGGGTGTGTTTAGTGTGGGTGTCTGCATCTCAGGACAGATAATCAGCTTCTTATCTGTTCTAATGCAACTGTGCATAGACATACCATAGATATTCCCAAAGGCTCACTACTAACGAAGGGTCATCACCATACACACACGCCTGCGGCTCTGTTGTTATTTTCATCGGCACAGATGGGCAGCAATGCATTGCCTCATATGTTCACAGTGTGATTAAACAAGATCAAGTGCACTGACAAATAGGGCTGGTAATTAGACACCATTAGGATGACACCCATTTACTCAAATAAATACGCACGCATGTATATTAAGTAACTTCTTCAACTTAATAGTTGAAGACATTTCTGTGATTGTACACACACACACACACACACACACACACACACACACACACACACCAGGATTAGGAGCAATGGGCTGCATACCAGCACCAGGGGTACAGTTATAGAGCCTTGCCTAAAGGCACTTAGGCTGTGGATGTTGGAGAGGAAAGACATTGTCAATCGCCTCTTCCTCCTCACCCACATTTTCATGTCAGTTCTTAGTATTGATTAGGCAACATTATGGTTGCAAGGCCTCTTCTACCCTCATTAGGTCATAGGTTCCTGTGATGGCTTATAATGCTAAAGAAATGCAAACAAAACGTATTATTATTTCTTGTTGGGAATATAGGCAGTTCCATAATTGTTAAGGATTGTGGATTTAAAAAATTGTTTGTCACAGGTTTTTTCACAGAGAGAATTAGGCCAGGGGATTGGAATGGCCTTAACAACAGCTTGGATTCATAGGCATGACTCACTTTTCTTGAGTTCCCTATTTCGTTAAACTTGTACAATTATTGCTTAAGCTTATAGTTAATTGATAATTGGCTTTAAACCAGAAAGGTCTTAACCATAACACCTCCAACAAGACAACTGATACGAGACTTAATGGAACTAAATGTTTTTATGGATACTGGATCATAAATAGCTTTTATCAGAAACTGCTTTCTGATAGTATATAAGAGATAAGAATGACAACACTGTAATGTGGATCGGTGTACAGCAATACAAACTCGGTGGAGTGGGACTTTGTATCTGCTGCTGTGGTAACCTCATGAGACCTTTTCATCTGGATCTAAATGTAGTGAATTTCTCAGAGGGTTGAAGAAGGCAACACACAACAAGCATTTTCAGATGGTGTTTGTCAGTAATTTAGTTCTAAATTCATTGCATCTGGAGACGCTAATTACAGGGAGACTCCCCCAGAGCAACTTCAGGTTAAGAGTTTTGCTGAGGAATCCACTGGTGGTGGTGCTTTAGGTTGGGTCTGAACCTTTTTATCGATAAAGTATTCTACCACTAGACCACCACTAACCCCAGTTTTCCCTCTAGCTAAAACCTTCGGGATTAGAATTATACTAAAGTTATCAATGAACATATCTTTTAATCCATTTACTTCTGAACTACACTTAAAGTTTAGAATCAACCTTTCCTGATTGACTTTACATCCCTCTAGTGGCCGTACACATTTTGGAGTGAACTAGTGTTACATTAATCTGACTGCAAACTCACTAAAGTTGACCTTTTCTAAAGAAGGAAGTTTGGGAAGCTTTTTCATCTCCATAAGAGAAAATATATGCTTCACAAGAAATCAGTTTTGATGGACAGGTGGACAAAACCAATGACAAAGCAATGACAAGAGCTGCACTTAACAGTCATGCATTAAGGGCTATAATTAAGTGAATAAATGTTCAATGTTCATTATGCTAACTTTGGAAACAGTATATGCCCCATTGGTGCCACCACAGAGATGGTCAATATTTTATTATACTAGCAATATAACAGTTTATTTCATTATTTGTATTATACAGAAATCATTTAAACCATTCTGTATGGCATAATGAATGTTTTCCATTCAAGTGGATTCTGAACATTTCCAATATTATTCTTGGCCTTGCTAGGTTTGATTGGTTATAGATCTATAGTCCTGTTTTTCAGGTAGGCCTACTTCACAGAAGTGGATTCTGTGCCTTAGGAATATTCCACACCTTTTTTTTAACCCCATGCAGCACTAAATATACACTTGGTGATTTGGATCTATGTTAAGCTGCCATGCTATGCTAAGCTGCGGTTGCTCTTCTTACACAGAAGTGGAAGGCAAAAACTTGCATACTGCAGTGGTCTTTTATTGCATAGAAACAGAAATAAATGGGGCTCCTACTGGCCACCAGCAATGCATTATTCAATAAACTACTTGAGCCTCACTCCCTCTGTATCACACACTGTTCAGACAGAAAGGTGTGTTCAGTAAAAGACTCAAACAGCTCCTTGACAGCTGAACTGAAGTCTTTTCTCCAAACTGCCATCACAGTCCATAATCAGTCTCTCCCCTGACCCTCACCTTTCTGTCCATTTCCAGCTCTCTTCGTTTTGTATTTTTTATTCTTGTCATTGCGAGGTCACAGCACAGCACACAGTGAACCACAATGAAATTGGACCTCTGCATTTAACCCATGCAAACACAGTGCAGCAAGGGGCAGCTATGAAAGCACCCAGGGAGCAGTGATGGGGACGGTACCTTGCTCAAGGGTACCTCAGGGCAACCTACTGGTAAGGGGTTTGAATCCACAATCTACCAATCCTGTGGCCAACTCCCCAACCACTAGGCCACCACTGCCCCTTCACCTTCTGGAAAAAATATTTCACACTTTGTACTTCCATGCCTGCCTGCCTCATTCTCTGTATACTGTACAGTATTCATCTGTTGCATAGTGTTCAGTATTGTATTTTATGAATAGTAATGTTTTTTGTGGCATATTGGTTTTGATTTCTTTATTATATTTCTGTCTTTCTGTCTGTCTGCCTGCCCACAGTATACATTACATATTTGCCATATAGGCTGTAGGAAAAAGGCATAAAAGCATCAAATAATCAAGGAAATAACTCAACAGTTCCTATCTCGGGTCATTTAGAATCAATGAAAGCATGTAAAAATTTAATTATAATTATTTTATATGCCTCTCTGCCATTGCAACACTTATATTACTGCTGCTCTGGATGTTCACTTTACTAACAAAGTGTTTCAGTGATTACCACAGTACAGTAAGTTCACAGTACATTTTTTTGTTAAGCGCTTTCACCTTCACTGTGATGCTTGCTACTGATTTGCTTTGTGACAACTGAGATCTGAACACACACCTCAGATTATGATCAGTGTTAACTGACACTCCAACGTCACTAACAGTTTGTGCCCACAAATGACTCATTATCCAGTAAACCAGGATCAGTTTCAGGATCAGTTCAACTTTGACTGAAACTTCATTTCAACCTTTGGATTAGTTTGATTAGATCAGATCAGCATGTTAGAGACTGGTTACAGGTTACAGAACCCAGATGTCCCAAAACAGGTTTCATTTGATTTCATATCTGTCTCTAAGATTTTAATCACTGAGTCAGTACTTTTGTTAAACCTGTGCCAAACTTTTTTCATCTAGCTGAGCTCATCTTTTCCAAAGGGGCATTAATTCTTCAGGCCTTGTGTAGGGTGCATGTTTTAGCCCTTGTGTAGTGCTCATGTAGAGCTGGTGGACCCACAACATCATTAGGGTTTTGAAACCATAAAGGCACAACAATTTATGTAAATATGCTACTTAACAAATGCTGACTTTATCCTATTTACAAGTAATATAGACAGCACACTTGTATACATTAAATATTGACTGTTTACCTTTGCGGGATCACAGTTATTAATAATGAATAAAGTTAACAATTTTATATAAAATATGCTTTCTTATCAAGTAAAATAAAGGCAATGGTCCATAAAATTATTTGTATCATTAACAAATATAAATGAAACAACATCACTCTTGATTTGTATTGGTTAAAAGTGAACAAACCAGAAATAAAAATTGTATATATAGTATTTTATGGAATAATAAGCCTCATTAAAGTAGTACTGATCATTGTGACAAGGAGGCACATGCCCACAGTTATTTCATCAGCAGGGACAGAGGGTGAAAAAATATGGAACGTTCAGAGTGTTGAAATAACGTCAAGCAGTTTCCTCACAAAGCACTGTGTAGTACAACACAACACAGAGAGGTTAAAGTGTGTGTGGTGACATGTGGTTCGACAGGTTCTCGGCACCTGAAATGCATCTGTGCCATAAGCTGAAAGTGGGTGTAGTTAGTTACATTCAGATTGTTAAAAACGTGGGGAAATAGCTGCAACAGAAGGGTCCTTAGAAAGAAAGAAAGAAAGAAAAGTGAGTCGCAGATAATCCACTGTCCATCCACCCATCCATCAGCCTGTACATCCATCCATTCATGATCTTAATCACTTATCCTGGCCAGAGTCACATGAGTTGAAATGAGGATGTTTCTGAGTCATTGTATACAAGGGATCGTGAAAGTGAAAGTGACAACCCTTGTCATTGCAAGGTCACAGCACAGCACACAGTGAACCACAACGAAATTGGACCTCTGCATTTAACCCATACACACACGTGCAGCAGTGGGCAGCTTTTGAAAGCTCCCAGGGAGCAGTGACGGGGACGGTACCTTGCTAAAGGGTACCTCAGGCCAACCCACTGGGGAGAGAATCGAACCCACAATCTTCCAATGCAGGGCCAACTCCCGCACCACTAGGCCACCGCTGCCCCAAAATAACAAAAGGAGCAGCATTTTATTCTTTCATCCAGCAAGCTAATGTGCCAAACGAGAAGCTGGAGGCCACTGTGACCTTTGGGTTTGTTTTTTGTTTTTTTGTTTTGTTTTTTTTTTTTTTTGGTAGCGTGCTACTTTACTGTATCACCAGCAGATGGAGACATTGTGCTTTTTTCCACTGTTTATCCAGTGAAGGGTCCTCTGAAGAGGCAGTAAAATTATTCAAGCTGGCATGAAAAAGGGAAGTTCAGATGTCTCTCATGGAGTGATGTCTTGCCACATCCTGCGGTACCATCACCATGGTCACCAGCCCAGCATGGTACAGACAGACTGGCAGCATTGGTTTGGCACAGAACAGCCATCATGTTCTTAAGCATGACTTCAGATTTTATGGGAACTTGGAGAAAGTAGATGACACTGAAGAGTGTCTTCCTAAACACAC
This sequence comes from Hepsetus odoe, assembly GCA_017165825.1. Taxonomy (NCBI): domain Eukaryota; kingdom Metazoa; phylum Chordata; class Actinopteri; order Characiformes; family Hepsetidae; genus Hepsetus; species Hepsetus odoe. Next base: position 8,605,323 of record CM029368.1, read on the forward strand.
TCTCTCTCTCTCTCTCTCTCTCTCTCTCTCTCTCTCTCTCTCTCTCTCTCTTTCTCTTTTACACACACACACACACACACACACACACACACACACACACATGCAGACTTTTCATGTGTCTTGGTGCAGGAGGAGATGAGCTCTGTTGATTGTGAAAGAGCACAGATGGATCTTACACAAGCTACATTTCACACAGAAGTATCCAAGAAATGAACAGTTGTAGAAAGAACATGTCACTCAAGAAAGTGCAGTCGAGCAACTTAACGTTCAGACTTTCTGGCTGGAAAAAGCTGTGTCATTTTGCCTGTTTAGAGTAAGCCCTGACAACATAAAAGATAAATTATTTCACATCTACTGCTTTTTTTTAAGATTGTATTAAACAGTACTAGTTATACTAAAATCTCACTCATACATTTTCTTAGCCACTTGTCCTGAGTAGGGTTGCGGGTGGTGCTGGAGCCGATCCCAGCTCTCACAGGGCAAATATATAATTTATGCTACAAGGACCTGGGCCAGCATTCCTGGGACTCAAATGCAGGACCTTCGTGCTGTGAGGCAACAGTACTTCCCACTGCACCACTGTGCCAACCAGCATTCAATACTCAAAACCTTTTCTTGGATTATGTTTGATTTTTGAATAATTGTCTCATTTAGTAACGTCTGGTCAGTAATCCTGAAATCTCACACAGTGAGAGTATTAGACTGGCCGGGGCCAGCTCCTCAGGGGCAGATGCAGGCAGAGCGGCCCTTTGAACTGAGCTGATGGACAGATGAGCCAGGCCAGCTGTCCACACCTTTAGTGGTGTCAACTTACAGCAGCCTGATAGCCTTTCTCTGGAAACCACAGCAAATGGACCACAATGCATGTGTCCATGTAATGCCCAACAGGGGATACACTCAAAACGACCCCACAAATGCACTGCAATGCAGGGGTCTGCATGTACTCACACAGACAGAAAGCATGCTTATACAAACACAGAAAAAAACCCTGCAGTTTCCATGGTAGATTATTTTTTGTGGCTGTATTCCAATATCTCAAACCTATATGCACATGGTCACTTACTCTGATACAAATGTACATCTATACACACAGAGAGCCAACAGCTGATTCAGTCTCCTCTGAAAGCCTCTTTGTTTGGGGCCAGGTCCAGTTGCTCGATGCTGTAAAACAGACTTTTAGTGGCCCTCAAGTGCTCCAGCTGCCTAAAGCATAAACACGCCAGCCATGCTGGCTAGGTTGGACTTCACATGTGTTTTGGTGGTATTATACCAGCCTTTTGGCTTCTGGCCTGCTTCCATTAGCTTCACACTGCTGTCAGTCTCCAGGCTCTGCCACCTTCAGGCTTCACACAAAGATCCATTCATTGCCCTGCTGTTGAACCACCAGACTGTATCCATGTAGCTGTAGCACTTTCATATGGCCACAGAAAGAAAAAGAGATTGTTACAGTTTTCCGGAAAAACTGCTGGAAGAATACAGTAAGAATGCATGAAAAGTCGCTTGCATGAAAAGTCATTAAGCCTTGAAACTGAACTCTGCCCACAGATGCTTTCTTTTGTAGCAACAGTTTCAAGGCTGGCAATGATCCCATTCAAACTTGTTAGAAACAGTAGATCACTATATTTTTGAATGTAATACATATTTGTACTATGTTAAAATGCTATGTTACAGGTGGCACTATATTGTAGCCATACTGTAGTATGACTCTTCACATGAATATAAAATTATTTTGCACATTACAATGCACCAGAAAGCAGGGCACAGATAACTCAATTCTAAATATGTTATCCTGTGGTTTTTAGTGCATTCTATTTTTAAGTCATCAAAATGAAGAGATCTTTCTGTTTTTGTATACAGAAAGACAATAAAAAAAAAACACTGCATAACAAAGTATTCCTGATGTGTTGCTGGTACCACTGCCACTCTCCAGCAGCTTGAAGCTCTATCTAAACTAGCTTGTTTCATGTGCCACAAAGGTGATCAGGATGGATGAACTGAAGAGGCCCCTAAAAAGAGATGTTTCGGAGCATTAGAGTCAGATGAATCTAGCAACCCTAGCACAAAACATTCAACTCACACAGATGTCCTCAACACACATAAAACTATATATGCCACTTCTTCAACTCAGCAGCTCCTCTGACCAAAACACATAGAATTTCAAATTTATTGCAACAGCTCGAGTGTTTAGGCATGCAGAGCTGTGTCACTGTGGGAAGTGTCATGGTGTGATTACGACAGCAATTTACAGCTTTATAAATGGACAGAAGGTGTCTCTTTCCTGCCCTCCACAACCCCTCCTCCTTTTCCTGTTTACATTGAGTAATGCTTTGGTCATCCAGAAGGCAATGGAAAAGCAGTTTGTTCCTTTGTGTGCAAATTCCTGTGTGGGTGGAAAATAGTGAAGATGCAGGTTGATCAATCACATCAGTTGACAGAATGCATCTCAGGATGAGTGGCATCCCCAGAGCTCCCTAGAGGACTCTGCTGTACTCCATCATGCCTGTCTGGAAGGGGGCTGATGGGATACAATGGCCCAGCTGTCTGTACACTTAATGCCATGACAGTAAATAAACGCACATCATTCTATTCTTACCTCAAAAGTAGTTGAAAAGGTGTAAATGTAAGTGTCTAAAAGGCGGTATCAAATTTTTGCACTGTAGCAATGAGCCTAATGTACTCTAGCTAATATGTAATATAAACTTGCAGTCAGTGAACGATAAGGCATCCAGAAACAATTTTCTGTACGGTCTTGTTCATTTTAGAAGAGTTCTGCAACAAACAATATACTTTTAAAGCTACAACATGTACCTTTCCATTCAACTGCATTCCTGAAGCTGTACTTTTGCGAGAACCACCCTAGTTACAGTATTTGTACCCTCAAAGCCAGAGTAATTATCTGAGAGTGCACTTACATGAAGTTGATAGCCTTAAGCTTCTATTGCTCGTCAGCTGTATTAGCCTTGTAACCATAGTGCAAAGCGAAAGAGGCTGACTTTAAACATTTTTGTCATTTATAGGCAAAGCAACACTTTAAAAGCATTGCTGTAATGAATGTGTCCTGTTTTGCTTCACACTTTTAACTGCTTCTTTCTGTCTCTGTCCCAATAACAGACTATTTATATGAACAGCAAGAGAGATGCACATAAAAACCCATGGAAATATATGCCATTATATGTATTACTATATATATACTACTATCTTTACTATAGTAAATAGGCTGGATGCAAGACAAAGAACACACAGCCACACTGTTCTTTATTCTTTACTGCTCCGCCTCAAGCCGCCAGTGATGTAAACCTGTGCTGAGTTACGGTTATCTCTTTGCTTCAGGAATCTTTGAAACTGACAAAGAAGAAATACAGCACTCCCTTCCTACTTTGGAAACCAGAAACCATCTTTAGAATAGAATTACCCCGTATTGACTTGGAAGCTTTAAATGTTAGACCGTCACACATGGATAGTCATCAGAGGCCACTGATTAATAGCGTGCTGAGTGAGTGCTGCCCAGAACAAAAACATGGCCCAGGAAGGACTGGGATGCATCCATACTCATTACTGGACATTGAGTAGAGTGATTGCAAGGTCGGGCCTTGTGGTTAAACGATCACAGCATTCTCATTCTCTGCCTAACTTCAGCACTAATTCAACAATAATCATTAGCGTACCATGTGTTCTATAAACAGGCAAAGGCTCTTTTTGAGCAGATCACTTTAAAGTTTATTAACTGGAGATGCAAATTGTTTGTTTAATAGACTTGAATGATATTAGTGGAAATAGCAGATCTGCTTGATTTAATAGTGGGTGTTATTCCTATGCATATCTCCTCAAACATCTTCATAATAAATGTGTTATCTTAACAATAAAGCATTCAGTACGGATGTTTAATGGTATAAATGTATAAATTACTTGAATAGAGGAGCAATAGAATAGAATAGAAACAGCAGTGTGGCAGTACTACACGTGTGTATTTTTCCTTTCTTTCTTGCAATTTTTCTTGCATTGTGAATTTTTCAGCCTTTGTTTTCCATTCTTTTCTTATTTTTTCCTGTTTTTTTTCTCTCGCTGTCTCAAACTTAGCCACCTTCCTGTGTGCTTGGGCCTGAAGGTGCAATCGCCAACATTGTCTTCACCAGTGTATAACATGTTCTCTTTTCCTCCAGTGACTTTATCCTTCTGCATCCTTCTCTCCCAATCTTTCATTCCATCTACCTACCTTCTTCTGTAACTTCTTATTAACTTTTCTGTAACATTCCCCTATATTCAAATGCATCCTCGCTGTAATTTTTTAATCCAACAAAGCAAGAGTTAACTTAACCAGCCCCTAAAAAAAACCCAAAATGAACCAAACAAGCAGAAGCAGCTCGTTCTTGCTAGTTCTGAAAGAAAAAATCTGGAGTCATGTAGCCTTTTGTGGAAAAGATTGGACTACCTCGATGTATCTATGTTATAGGCATTTACAGTCAACTCAAGACATCATAAACATTATAAAATGATGCAGTGGATGAAACCATATGACACATGCTGATGCTAGACTGAAAGGAAAAATAATATTAGCTTGGTAATATATTTCATACTGATGCGTCTGTTTCATAACCATAAAGATAATTATTTTTTAATTATTTTTTTATTTATTTTTTGTTCTCACTTTGTCATTATAAAAGTTACATTTGTTTCCATTCACATTTGTTTCAGAGCACATTGAAAATATGATTCTGAACAAGATAAAGATTGTGTACCTGCAGTTGTACTCCATTTTTTCTGTCTGCTCAAGTGTGCTAGTGATTGATCAGTGCTCCAGTGATCAATGCTGCTCTTATGGTCTTTTATAGTATTCCTGGAAAACAGGAGCAAATGGCAGTGCAACCTCTTGGGAACTTATTTTCCCCCTTCTTTTTTAACTCTTTCCACTAGCTTGGTCAGATAAGCCTCTGACTAATACAGAGCTCTTATTATTCAACGCCTCAAGCCATATTTATGTTTATATACATTACAAAGGAGCTAATGTCTCTTCCCAGTCAAGAGGAATGGGACTCCTTTATCTCTTCAATCCTTAGAGCGCAGGGTGGAGGGGATGGTGGCGAAGTTTTGGTGATGGTATGGGAGTGGGGGTGGGGGCTGTCCTGAGTGAATGATGAAGGGGTGGAGTGAACAGATCAATGAGAAGGATTCTCTGAATGATCTGAATTCCTGCAGGGCATCCACGCCTCCCAGAACACATGCTGGCTCAGTAGAGGTCCATCTCTCTGGGGTGACTGGCTGCTAATGTGATAATATGCCCTGCTTGACTTCTCCCTAATGCTGCCAATGCCCTCTGCTCCTGAGCATATGCTGCAGAGACAAAAGAGAACAGTGTGTGGGGGTTAGGGAGGGTGAGGAGGATGAGCTTGAGCCATCTTCAGCTTCAGTTAACCTGGAGAGCTCTTCAACCTGAAAGACAGTATTGTCAGTGTTAACCATTGTTGTGCCTGAAGTGTGAATGGCAAAACACAATGACCTAAGGGGAATCAGGCTCTTTCAGTGGACTGCCTGCCGAAGGGTCTGGCCTTCTCTCAGGAATCGATGAATACCTCAGAAAAGTGCAGCAGCTTGTGGGGTGGCTCTGAAATTGTGACACTGTCACATAGAACAATAAGAATTAAAGACAAAGGCAAACACAATGCGAAGAAACTTGACTGTGGCCCTAATAGCATAGACTTACAACAGGCTGATCGGCATTCATGAGGTTTATTCATCTTCCCCTGAGAACTGGCAGCTAAAAAAACAACTCTCATGAATGTTAAGTTGACGTTAATAATGAAGCCACTGCGATGACTTTGGAGTGCCTTGTTCATTGATACACAATATGTTAATCGATGTGTTATGTGCTTTAATAACGCTTAGTAAAAACCGACTGAGTTCAATATTTAAAAATGGGTAGGTTCCTCCTACGAGAAGATTTTCTGATTGTGTTCTTCGCTGGAACTGACTGACTGCTTAACTTCCTTGATCTTCTTTTAGCAAGTGGTGACAGCTGAACATTATGGAAAAATATAGAGAATATTGGATACCCAGTGTCCATTGCTTAAAGAACATGTTGTACTGAACATTTTATAATGTGTGCTTTATTGTTTGGTTATATAAAATTTTTTACTTAATAAATTTTACTTAAATGACATCAGTTCTAGGGGCAGTGGTAGCCTAGTGGTTAGGGTGTTGGCCACATGATCGGCGGATCGGGGGTTCAAACCCCTTCCCAGTGGGTTGCCCTGAGGTACCCTTGAGCAAGGTGCCGTCCCCATCCCGCTCCTCCCTGCGATGGGCTGGCGACCTGTCCAGGGTGCGTCCCCCGTCCTCGCCCTGTGTGCGCTGGGTTGGACACCGGCACTCCCCCGCGACCCCGTTTGGGACAAGCGGCAGATAACGGATGGATGGATGGACATCAGTTCTCCACAATAAGCTGTTAGTAGCACATAAATCCATGAATAAAAAAGGGATTTAGTGCAATGCAGTGTTGGAACCTGGCTATTTTTATTTTTATTTTTAATAAGGGACCAGCATTACATTCTGTCTATTCAAACTTATCAAACCACAGGAAAAAAAAAAACGTTGTGACTTAGTGCTGTGCAAAAGTCTTGAGCCACCCCTCATTTCTTTATATTTTGCTAACAAAATGAAACAATAGCTATGTTGATTTCTTACAACATGAGCAAACATATATGTAAGTGCAGTCTATTACACAAAGCCAGGTTATATAATTCTTTATTATATAATTCAATATTGAGGAGGACGTCTGCTATGCTTCAGCACAGCCTGAACTCCAATAGTCAAGCTTTCTTTCTTTAATTCTTCAAGTCGTCCTCAGGAATAGCTCTCAGGCTTCTTGAAGGACATTCCAAAGTTCTTCTTTGTCCTTTTGTTCTGTTCTCTGTCAAGATGATTCCACTGTGCTTCTGCCTCTGAAGCTGGTCAGATACAGTTATTCGGCTGAAAACGAGAGCCAAAAACTTTGAACTATTCCTTAACAATAAGTGTAAAAAAATACCAAAAAGTCAAAAAAGGTCTAAACTAGTTGTCTCTGTGAAAAACGAAAGGCATAAAAAACCCAGTGTTAAAAAAAATCTCCACTAAGTGTCACGAAATGATACTGTGTGGAGGTACGAGGAATGTTACTTTTTGAAATAACAAAGCCAGATACTCTCTGTCTGTCTTAAATATCTATGTGAGCTCAGAGGTCTGTGGAAATCAGTGAGAAGTGTTAACATTTTTTGGTAACAGTTTTGACACTTCATCATAAGAGGGAGGTAGACTAATAGTTCACCATGTTAATTTACATATAACTTTATGAATACAGTTATCCAGAGTGAAATGCTGAGAGTAAGAAATTTTGAATTTGGACCCAGTGCTTACTCAGCATAATTTTAACGCTTCAAATTTGTAGGGAACACACCTACACCACTGGTGTATTTACTGCATGTCTTTCAGCAAAGTGATGCCATATTTCTGTTATATTATCCAAATCTTTTAGACATCCATTTGTGTATTTTGTCTTTTATTCATCATCTTCTAGTTTTAAGTCATCCTGCCTTACAATATGGGATGAGAAGATCTTAGAAACCTCTTCTTTATTCACTTGCATTAACAACTTCCAATCATTTGGCAAGTGGTCTGGAAACCCTGAATGCCTTTGGAAGCAGTAACAGTAAATAGCAAAAGTCAAATATTGATTACGCCTTGTCCTTTGATCTTGCTTAAACTACAAGAACACTCACATCCCCTGAGAACAACAGACATTGGCCGTAGGTTGCCTCAACCATGTGTGTATTTGTTGTAGAAGGAAGCAATAGAGTTTTAGTACCAACTGATGACACTTCAGATGTTTTCTCAGCCTTGACTGGGTTCGTACTGCGAATGACAAAGCAAGAGTCCCTTACATGCAATCAAAAGAAAGCAGCAACTGGGATTCCACTTCATTTGAATTAAAGAGAAGTGTTCAGAGCCTGGCAAAGAGTTATTACAGTAGAAACTTCATCATTTGACTGTCAGTGTATGGATTCTAGAAGTGCAGTGGTATGGGAAATGCATGAAGCACACAAAGAAACGAGAAATTTAAGTAACATTAAATCAGATGACATGCCTTTGAAGAGGGTTTTCACAAAAGCTTTCTATAGATGGTTCTTAAAACCAAAACCACTCAAATGAAAGGTTCTTCAATGAAACAGAAGTGTTTCTTCTATGCCTTCACTCCGCACTCTTTTCAGCTTCTTCTGTTGTGATTTAATTCTGGGATTATTTATGTGATTTTTTCATTTTGACGTTCTAAAACATTTCTGTCCGTTTCCAGAACATAAATGTGCAAAAACCTTGGGTTGCAAGTTGGGCAAAACCATAAGCAGCCATTTGTGTTGTGGTGTAAATTATGTTGTGCAATACATTTTCCCATCCATCCATCCATTTTCTGGGCCGCTTGTCCCAAACGGGGTCGCGGGGGAGTGCTGGAGTCCAACCCAGCGCACACAGGGCGAAGGACGGGCGACGCACCCTGGACAGGTCGCCAGCCCATCACAGTACATTTTCCCAGTCTTTCTTATTATAAGTTGCTATTTTTCTTTTTACAGCAAGTCAAAGGTGAATAAATAAAAGTCTTCTCCTTTCTGGCCTTTTTTTTTTCAATCCATTCCACAATTTAGTAATGTTTTCTTTCAGAGCCGCAAGATGTTTGCTGTATTTTGAGAGAATCTCAAGAGAATCTTTGAGAGAATCTTTAAATAATGAAAGAATGAGGAATTTGTGAGAAATTAAATGAAATCTGTAAATCTCAGGTAGAACATAAATGCTTTTCTGTATAATGTCTTTCTTGAAATTTAATGTCTGTTTTGAGATAATGGAGAATCTTTATCCAGGGCAGTGGTGGCCTAGTGGAGTTGGCCCCAGAATTGGGAGATTGTGGGTTCAAATCCCTTGCCCTTTGCCTTGAGGTACTCTTGAGAAAGGGACTGTCCCCATCACTGTTCCCCAAGTGCTTTTGATAGCTGCCCCCTGCTGCATGTGTGTGAGTGTGTGGGTAAAATGCAGAGGTGTAATTTCATTGTGTTTCACGGTGCACTGTGCTGTGTTTCACAATGACAAGAACAGTCACTTTTCACTTATTTCAGATTATGCCATGGCACAAAAACTTTATGTGACATAACAGAAAACAAATGAACTTTGTTCATGTTGAAACCATCCATCCATCCATGATCTGATTATTCTTAATCCATTTTCTCTCACATTCATTCTAACATTTATCTTAACAAGGGTCACTGTGCAATGATGAACCACTATCTGAGACATGTTAATGTGCAAGACCAATGATAAAGGGATTTAGATAACTATGGGCTTGACCAATTAAATAGAGAACTGTTCCAACTGAATACAAGCAAGTCAAAACCTTTCTGTTTTAAATGTACTCTAATCATTGATGGTGTTATTCTTGGCTAGTGGTTTCATTCCTCTGTTCTTCTGTGTGGTGTTGAAATCTGAAAGCCCAGCTCTTTGAACAGAGGAGTCTGTATCTGTCTGCAGGTCATGGTGGGTCATGTGGACTTTCAATCCTCAGCATGGCTCTTTGTGCTGGCCTGCTAATCTTGATCATGGCCAGATAGGAGAGTATGATGTTCAGGTCTGCTGTCAACAAGCATCACATTCCAGCAGGCCACTGCTGAAAGCCTCAGCTGCTGGCAGAGTGTGAGGGACATTGAGTGTCCACCCAGTCACCCAGGTAACAGTACACAAGCTCATCTTGCGAGATGTGATGAAACATTGGAGCCTATAAGACTTTCTTGTCCCTATTTCTACACTTTTATGTGTCAAAAAGAATTGCAATTACTGTTTGATGAAACTTTCCATAAAAATATAGTGCTGGGCTTCATCAAATAATTTTAAGAAATAGCTTTCTTTTTAGATGTTTCTAATTTCTACTTTTTTGGGGAAGTTTGTGTTTTGGTGCTTTAGCTGTCAAGAGTTTCCTTTGATTGGTGTGATCAGACAGTATATTATTCAAAAAATAATATTTTATTTTTATGCTTTCATTTATTTACTTCTTCTGGCTGCTGTTTCCTGGAACTCAGAAAAGATGAGCTGGAAGATAAGAGTTGGAGTGATGCATCATGTGATGCATCATGACCAGAATATATATATATATATGTGTGTGTGTGTGTGTGTGTGTGTGTGTGTGTGCATGTGTGTATGTATACATGTATGTATGTATGTATTATATATAAAGAAAAGGGTTGAGGGAAAAGAGGAAATAAGATATATATACATTCATACATACATATATATATAGCCCTGATCTCAACATCATCCAGTGTGTCTGGATTACACGAAGAGACAGAAGGATGTGAGGAAGCCTACATCCACAGAAGATCTGTGGTTAGTTCTCCAAGATGTTTGGAACAGCCTACCAGCCGAGTTCCTTCAAAAACTGTGTGCAAGTGTGCCTAGAAGAACTGATGCTGTTTTGAAGGCAAATATTGATTTGATTTAGATTTCTCTTTTGTTCATTCACTGCATTTTGTTGATTGATGAAAATAAATGATTTTTCTTTCTACATTTCTCTCTCTCTCTCTCTCTCTCTCTCTCTCTCTCTCTCTCTCTCTCTCTTTTGTTGTATTTGTCCATGTTTATCTTCATCTCAATCTCTTTCTCTGTTATTCTTACTCCTCTCTCTCTCCTCCCTCTCTATGTCTCCCCACCCCCCTCCCCCCTCTGTCACACCTACCCACTCACATGCAACTGTGTTTAGTGCATATCATTCTAAAAAGGACAATCGTTTTCCTGCCAAATGATACAGTATGGCTAAAATGAAGTGTTGATTTTGTATGATCTGTTATTTTGCCTAATTAGATAATGTGTGTGTTTGTGTGTGTGTGTGTGTGTGTGTGTGCGATATGAGTGGAGTGTGTGTATGTCTGTTAGTGCCTGATTGAACAGGGATTGCAGAGGCAGCAGAAGTTTACAGATGAGTGGGTGTGAATAAAAGGGGGCCATGGTGGAGGGCCGGGACACAGATCCTGCAGTGCAGGGGACTTTGGGCTCATTTTTGACTACACACTTCTGCACAAGCACACATACACACCCAGATGGTAATTACATGTACTTGCCTTCAATAAAATCTACATCATAGAAAAAGAAACACAAGAAAGCAACCCACAAAATTAAAAGCAGATGCTATTTAGTTCTGACCCAGAGTAAGAACACAGTCCGCCTTTCATTGCTCGTCCTCAGAGGCACGGACTGGTATTGAAATGTAAATGGTACCTTGATGTGCGTCGCATTCCTATTTGGCACCCAAAGAAAGTGAATGATAAACATAAAAATACAGCTTTTCTGCACAATAATGTATAAATTTATTTTACACGGTATCAGTAACCATGTGCGATTGAAGCTAACCCAACTCTTTTACTTTTTTGTTTATGCAGTTCAAATTGTAATAGAATAAGAATAATTAAATACTGTATTCATATGCTTTAAGTGAAGAGATGAACAAATCTTTTAACGTGGGATGAGGTTCTGGATTTAGGAGGCAGTATGACACTTGGCCCTTTTACAGTTTTCCACCACTAGGTGTCTCTGCATCAAACTGCAATCTCTCAACAATAACAAAGGACCCCTACACATGTGGAATGACATGAAAACCATGTTGCTTGTAATGAAATGACACTAACATCAAACTCAGCAGTTTGCTAACAGCTGGATACAGTGGTAAAACATCTGACACGTACATAAGCATGTAAGATGCAAATGGGTTCTCTGGAGCGATGCTTAGAAGAGACACCTCTTGCCTCTTTTTTGTAACGTTTCAATACATAGTTCTTTAAAGCTGCTCCTCACTGTTTTCCACCGATAACAGCTCCACTTTCCTCTGAATGGAAATATTCATTACCAAACCATAATCCTTTATCGTTTATGGTGTTGGAAATTATGCTGTGCCTACACATGAGGAAAGTTAAAAAGGAACCCTGGACAGGTTGATTCTGTATCGATGTACAAGTCAACACATCTAGGAGCCCATTCCACCTCACATGTGTGTCTTTGACTTAGGGCCACTTCACCACAAGACAAAAACATTTTTTTGTTGTTAGTTTTTTTATATAGAGGCCAGTGAACGACTTTGGTGTCCACATGGTGTAGATTAGCAAGGTGGGTATCATTACAAGCTTGACTGGGGGCATAATGCCAAGACACACATGCACGTGGGGAAGTACTGAACGCCTGCTTTGCCCTGAACTTCTACTTTTGCCTGAAAGTCTGTTTAAAAAGAGAAGTGTGTCAGAGTCCTGTTTTAATGGGTGATACATGCTGAGAGAAGTAAACAAGGAAAGAATATTTCACCAGTGGAAAATGTTCCATTACTGAAGTGCTACATGCTGAGTGATGAAAATCGTGCTAATCTTCCTTATGTTCATGTACAAACAGTCATCCTTAATTTAAAACTCAGACACATGAGTAAACAAGTGTTGGATCTTATCTTTGGATAAAGAATTTAGTTTCCTGTCTGTGTGCTTATGTGTGTGTGCGGGGGTGTGTGTGTGTGTGAGTGTGTGTGTGTGTGTGTGTGTAAAGCGGGTGTGTGTGTGTGTGTGTGTGTGTATTTGAAGTCTGGATGTATGTGCTGATATTAGTGTGGTTTAAAAACTGACTCTCATCTATTCAAACTGCATTAAAGTGAGTAAAACTGACAGCGATCCTAAATGGAGAGAGAGTTTCACTTGTCCGTCTGAAAGTAAGAACATGTGTTCTTACTGGAGCAATACTGGAGCGTACCTCACCTCGGATCAGGGATCTGAAAAAGGGTCTGGACCTGGAAATTGCTATTTTAACTATATGTTTTGTCAGACTTCAGAACCAGATTGCGCTCTGTTGCCTATGCCAAAAAAATGGCCCTCACTTCCATATCAGATTTCATTGAAATTCAATTGTACAGAATCTGTTGCTGCACGCACTGGGTCTCTTTTCAGCTTTTCACTCAATCTATATCTATTCTACTTTGTTACTTTCTTTCTTTTTCATCTTCATCGCTTCATCTCTCGCATGCTCTTTCCCCGTACTCTTTCTCTCCCTCATCTTTTACTCTTAATTCCCTTCACTCCTATCTCTCTCTCTTTCTCTTTCTCATCACTGTCACTGATGCCAAGTGCAGTTTGCAGCAAGAACAAGCTGTACCCAGAGCTGAGCTGACACCCTCTCTCTTTCTCTCTCTTTGTCATTCTCTTCTCTTCCTTCTTCATTTCTCTCAAGATTTCCCTCCACTTGTATGTCATCTCTCTCTCTCTCTCTCTCTCTCTCTCCTTCTCTCCTCCCCTCATTAACTCTCTTTTTTCTCACCCTCCTTCTCATTCTTCCCGCTCCTACCATATTTGCCTCATCCTCTAATACATTCTCCTTTGGTTGTTTTCTCACTCTGTCTCTCCCTTACTTCCATTCTGTCTACTGCTCTTTCACTTCATCTCATTTTCTGTCTCACTCTTGCTCGCTTTTTCTCTCTCTGCCCTTTTTCTTCCATCTCAGCTGCAGTGCAGTTTGCAACAAGAACAGGCTGTACCCAGCACTGAGCTGACACCACCTCTCTCTCCTCTCTCTCTCTCTCTCTCACTCTCTCTCTCTCTCTCTCTCTCTCTCTCTCTCTCTCTCTCTCTCTCTGTCTCTCAGGGCTGATTCTACCAGGAATGCAATAAAAAAAAACCTTGCAGCCTTTGTGATTAATGAGTACCTATCAATCAAGCAGGCCACATGACCCTCCCACTCACATTCCTCCCTGCTGGTCAATAGTCTGTGCACTCTGCAACCCAACTGCCAAAGCGACAGTGGTCACTCTGCACAAGAGGTCCCACATTCATATTCACATGACTACAGGCACCTTAATTTTAATGCAAACATCTGAAGCAGAAAAAAACCTTAAAGCATAACCACTGCTGCTGGTCCAGAGTTTGCTGTATTCATTAAGATATCAATGATGCACTAAAGTTATGACTCATAGAAGATGAGCTGAATGACGTGCAAACCTCATGCCCTGAAACACAATAAACAGGACACAAAGATGGTACATTAAAATAGCTGATGTTCTCCCTTAAGATGCGGAGTTGAAAGCCGAGTTCACATTACAGGGCTTTTTTTTTTTTTTGACTCGTGAACATAAAAATCACATTTTTGTGTGTTAACACTAATGATAGAAATGGGACATTTTCAAACACAAATGTGACAAGTGAAAGTGACTATTCTTGTCATTGCAAAACACAGCACACAGTGAACCACAATGGAATTTCACCCATACACACAAACAAGTTACCTCAGGGCAACCTACTGGTCTGGGATTTGAACCCATGACCGTCCAATCCTAGGGCCTAGGCCACCACTGTCGAGTAAGAGTTAGAACATAGAAATATCAGAACAGTCAGATTAGAGCAAAAAATTTAATTGTAAAACCATCTAAAAATTCCTTTTGGCCAGTCCTGTGATGGACTGGCAAATTGTCCAGAGTACATTTTTTTCACCCTGTATGAACTGGGACTCCAGCACCACCCATAACTACCCTTATAATGTGAAAAGTGAAAGTGACTACCCATGTCACTGTGAAACACAGCACAGCACAACACAACGAAATTCAGCCTCTGCGTTTCACCCATACGCACACATGCAGCAAGGGGCAGCTATTTAAAGCGCCCATGGAGCAGTGCTGGGGATGGTACCTTGCTCAAAGGTACCTCAGGGCAACCTACTAGTGAGGGAATCAAACCCACAACTCCCTAACCACTAGGCCACCACTGCCCCAAGGTGGCCTAGTAATTTTGAAGTAATTTTGAGACAACAAACGAATGAACGAATGAGTGAATGAATCAATCAATCAACCAATCAACCAATCAATCAATTATGTTACATAAAAGGATTCCTGTTTTAAATTATTGAGAAACTATTATCATCATTTATATCATTTATTTATTTATTTTTGCCACTAGATGATTGCCACGTGTACATTATTTGTGTCAGAAAACATCAGCGCCACTGGTTCCAGATAGATTTGTTTTCCCTGAGGACATGCGGTAATACCATTTGTAAGCAAAGATGGGAAGTAATAAGCAACAAATATTTCAAAAGGTTTTCTGGTATGTGCTTTTATTTTTCTGCTGACTTTTTACTTTTACTCACCTTGTAAATGAAATATCTGTACTTTTTAATCCAATTTCCAAAACAGGCTTGATGCATGAACTTTATACACCTGATGGAAATTCTTTGTCTTCTCAAATCAAGACAAACTCCAACCTGTATTGCTGGGATTACAACACACATAAACGACATCTATAATGTAGTGTGAGAAGTGACAGGTATATTTATATTCACTGCATTTAGCAAACACTCTCATCCAGAGTGACTTACATTTCCTAATGGCATAGTCAATCCCCCAGTAGCAACTTCAGGTTAAGGGTTTCTGCTCAGGAGCCCAGAGGTAGGACTGGAACCTGCAACCTATTAATCCATAGGTGAGGAGTCTAACCTCACAATTACCACCGACACCTTCACAGTTACTAGAGGTTAAGTCTTATGTTGTGTGTTGAGTGCTGGATTTTCCAGTATTGTGCAGTAATCAGGGAACAAACACTATAACAGTGTCAACAAGAACATTAATGAGCCTTTTACTGGGATTATTTCATTGCCTTGAGATTAATATAAACAAAAGCATTATTACTAAGAAAACTCCAACTTCAGCCAGATGCAGAAGGTCGTTCACTCATGAACTTTCATTATAAAAGATGTAAATATTTTAACTCAGTAACGCTCCTCAGGCAGTACTGATAGAATGGAATAGAACAAAATAGAATAAAAAAGAATAATCCTTTATTATCCCACGAATGAGAAATTCGGGTGTTACAGGGCTCTTTAACCAGAAAGAACAAGAAAGAAAGAAAGAATATAAAAATATAGAAAACAAGGAAAGACATCCATATACAGCGCTATATTGCTATATATACATATACATATTTACAGGGCAATTAACAAAGAAATAAAGAATCGATCGAGTGTGAATAGGGATTACAGTAAGCATGTGATTCACTGAGTGGTAAGAGTTTCTGTCAGGACAGTCAGATCATGTTGTCTCCCACCTTGTCTGAACCACATGTACAAAGTCAAGTGGCTGTCATGTATGCAGTCTTTCAGTCTCACATGACATGCTAGTAGTGGCTTTCCCTGTGTGTGATAAGGGACTTGGCCTGTACTGGGTGCTTTGGTGTTGCCACGGGAACTAGAGGCCAGCTCTATGGTTTTGTTCTCAGACGCCTGTCAGGCATCAGCGGTGAGGGCCCCACCGCCTCTGAAGTGACTGATCAGCATAATCATGCTAGCACTGCGGCCTAGGGCAGGGCATTCACTCACTCACTCACTCACACACACACACACACACACACACACACACACACACACACACACACACACACTCTCACACTCACACACACACACTCACAGATGGCCACCAACATCTGTTCTTTTACTGCAAGAGGTCTACCAGCCATTCCACCCAGCACTCTTAAAATGAGCAGCACCAAATGGGTTCCTTAGAGGGATGCCACTGAAGAATGTCCCAGCAATGGTTCTTTAAAGGTTTAATTTTGTAAATAAGATTATTATTATTATGATTATTATAATTGTTATTATTTTATGTTGTTAACATGTTCCGTTTTCCGTTTGCTGATCGCTGATCATTTAATGGCAGGTTTTGAAACTGACCTCTTTCTCATGACAACATAAGCTATGTTTTGTTAAAACTCATTTAGTTCAGTTCCTCACTGCGCTCTAATAATTTTGTGGGAAGAGATCATCATATTTTCATTTTATTTGAATATTACCAGGCTGATGACCTCAAGTCTGAGAGATGTTTTGCTCGTTCACTCCGTCAGTGATGTAGCTTATTGCAAAATCATTAAGTCTCACTAAATAAGAGGACTTAATGTAATTAGTAAACTGCTGATGGTAAGTAGTTTATCAATACCATCAGGGTTCAGGTTTGGGGTTTTACAGTCATACATTAACATCACATTGTATTTAATATGAGATCACAAAAGGGTTTTTCATGGGAAGCATCAGTTTATGTTTAGATGACAAAGTGAGTGGGCTCTCATTGTCCTTTTCTCTTCATTACATTGTGACATTAGAGAAAAGCCCACCTACTCAGAATTACTCTTTATTAGCATTTGCACACTGAAGGGAATGAGGAGAGCCTGTGCTGGCCATGCATCTTTTAAAAAGCAACCAATGGGAAACAACAATGACCTCCTGATAGGGAGGGGCCAGCAGACCCCCAAAGCCTCCTCACATCCACCTCTGGAGGAGGGATCTGTGTGTGTGTGTGTGTGTGTGTGTGTGTGTGTGTGTGTGTGTGTGAAGGGGCGGGGTGGAGGCCTACTGCAGGAGGTGGGTGAGTTCTCAACCTCTCTGTATGTGGTCAGTTTAATGAGTTGTATATTTATGTTGCTCTTGGATTTCATTAATAATGTCATCAGTTGCATCTGACATCATGATTAATGATGCTGGCATTTCTTTTCATCATTAAATAATTGTCATGTAATTCATTATAATTTTCAGGGATTATCATAAAAAAAAAAAAAAACATGCCTTAAAAGTCCTGTGATGGGCTGGTGACCTGTCCAGGGTGTGTCCCCATCCTTCACCCAGTGTGAGCTGGGATGGACTCCAGGCCCCCCCCCCCCACCGCGACCCTAATTAGGACAAGCAGCCCAGAAAATGACTGACTGACTGCCTTAAAAGTCATTTAGCCAGTATGAATGTATGAACAATAGACAGTATTATAAATATCTAGTCATATCCACTAGAACAGACATGGTTCTATGCCATATCACTCACTGTTGACAGTAAACCTGTTTACAAGCAAATATTGTTTTGAGTTGTATTTATTTAACAGGAAGCAACAGTGTTACAGGAACTGAAAATGAATCTTACATGTTTATTTTTCCTTTAAGCTCTTATAAAGTCCCAAATACCCACCCATGCTCACCCTTGCTAACCCATGGCATATGGAGAAAGGAAGGGGAATTATTTCTAAATAAACCAGATATTTAAACAAGCAAGTAAAGTAAGTGAGTAAGTAAAAATAAAATACAAGAATAAACAAATGAATAAATAATTTAACAAATAAGCGAGAGAAAATAAATGTTAAAGACATGTTTGAAACGTCAAAGGCGGAAAAGTCAGGTTGAATATAGTCCAGTGCATATCATTTTTACATTTAGCCAATATTCTTATGAAAGAGCATGAAGAGTATTGACTTGTGAGGCAGAGATAATGAGAGTCAGAGGAGTAAAATAAAGCGATGAAGGCATCTATTAAAACTGGGACTCAACATTGGAGTTTATTTTGGATGTCTTTGTCCATTTGATGTGATTAACCAGCTTTAACTGAATCAAGCAAAGCTTTCTCATCAGCTTTGATAAGAGATAAGGAGGTGGGACTGAGGAGAACTTTCATTTGAAAAGTTTCAAAATTGTTCTGATTTGAACATTCAGAATGTAATACGTTTTTAAAAACTCATCTAGGATTAGTTCCACAGGCATGAATGTGAGAGGTATTCATGGTATCTATGTGCTTGTTCCCAGTCGTGATTACAGTATCAGATGATTTGATCATTAGCTGTGATTGATGGTATGAATGAGCTTTTCATCTACTGTAGAAATGGTATCTACGAGATATCATCAATATCTGTATCATCATCCATGGGGAATTGCAGCTCAAAGACCAAACTCAAATCGCTTTGTAGAAGGGTGCGCTGGAGCGTGCTTCACAGCACATGGAGGCACAAAATCAACTTGTGGATAACAATACAAACCTTGTTGTTATTGAAATGATTGGTCATTTTGTCATATATAAATAAATGCATATCATCTCTGCCATATAAAATAGTTTTCATTATTAATTCTTAGCTGCATGTCATAAAGTGTGAGAATTTTATAAATGGGATGACAGAAATGGTCCAGATTTACTTTGAATTCCTTTTTATTCCTTAGATTAAACCTGGACTAAAATAAAATTTCAAGGATGGTCCAACATCATGGTTCAATTTAATCCACATTTAAGAAACTTCCCCAAAATGTTTAATTCATCCCCTAAGCACATACCATTTTAGAAATAACTTTTCATGTGTCAAGGACCATTTGTTAATACACCTGTATGGAAAGGAGGAATTCTAAGATAAGGGTGTATTGATGATGTGAAACATCAGACTATCTAGATCTCATCACCGTTCCAGATTAAATGCTGGATTTAGTGAAAGAAAGGCGTGAATTTCTCCAGGTGCTCGTAGATCAAACAGACAGGTCGCAGCCTTCAGAGATGAGTTCGATGAGCTATAATCATGAGGATGAGAGACACTTTGACCGTTCATTATCTCTGCTTTGACCCCATGTTCTCAATCTTGTCTACTAAAAGGCACCAGATGTTGTTCAGCCCACTTTGTCTTCTTGACCATTTGCGCCTAAAGCTAAAGGAACTGAGTGATGCCATGCAGTGATACATTCACCACGATGAAGGCAGGAGAGGAAGAGGAGTGACAGATTCATCTCAATCAGACAGAGTGCTGGGGATAAAGGAAGCAGGAAGGCCTAAATAATTAAATGGTCTTTTCTGTGTGTTTTCTGTTGTGTGTTTTCTTGGTGTTTACAGCAAAATACACATTTGCCATTTCTCCCCTTCCTGAGTCTGACAGTGGTAGCAGAGTTTTTACACTCAACAGTAATGCTAACACGTTAAGGCAGCACTTCTGTTAATATGATAATCATTAATCTTAGGATAAAGTGCATCCAGCTCTGTTAATGTAGTGTGATTTACTGTTAGTGACATTAACCTCAAAGCTCCAGTGGTAAACTGCAGAAGGAAAATGGGAGACCAGACATATTATTGTCCATCTGGGGTGAAAGGAAAATGTGTTTGTAATGTTTAGACAAAGTATTTGAGCAGTTTAATGAAGTAAACAACTGCTCTGGAGGTGCTAATTAAGAAGCTACATGCCAAAAGTCAAAAAATGTTGGAGATATACATTTAAGGGTTTGATGCATGAAAGAATATGATTGGCAAACAGCTTTTGAGGAAAACTTCTCAATTAGCACCTCCAGTATTGAGAAATTCACACACACACATGCATACACACACACACACACACACACTCATTATCTACAGAGTCATGCATGCATCTGGCTCCATGTCCTTCACTTCCTCTTGTTCCAATGCAAAGAGGAATTTTAGTCTGAATCAGTTCAGCTTAGCAGTGTACTCACACATGTCTGCAGGGTGGCTCATAAATTGAGAAGGCCGTTTGGGAATTGCGACATTGCTGTGTATTAAATGATGAAGGCTCAGGTTCCCTGTATATGGTTATATGGTTCACTGTTGGGACTTGAATTTCTTTACTTATATTATTAAAAAACAGCTGCTCTTTACACTGTGTAAAATTTTTACACTAATTTTGAAGGTTTTTTTCTTACATGAAAGTGACAATTTGTCATTGTGAGCACTGAGCACTGCAGAACACACAGTGAACTCAATGAAATGCATCCTCTGCATTTATCCCATACACATATATTTAACAGTACGCAGCCAAATCCAGATCCAGTGATGGAAATTCTGTTTTATTCAACGGTACCTCAGAGGGAACCTAGTGGTCTGGGGTTGCAAACCCCAACCTTCTGTTCCCTGGATCTATTCCCTAACCGTTAGGCCAGTGCTGCCCCATGATGTTGTACCGATGTTACACACAGATGAATAATGTTGTGTAGATACTCATGGCTTTTTCAGTCATGAGGTGTTGATGACTTGCGTATCAAAGAGTAGATTACCTGAGGTAATTTCACTTTGACTTATAAAACCACAGAACAGAGGCATCCTCTAAAATCTGACCCTCTGCTAGACAAGGGCAAGTAAAAAATCTGCACTTGGACATACAGGGTTGTGCGCAAACATTAAAATTTAGTGCAATATTAATTCTAATAATCAGTGTAGACAGACAGGCAGTCAGTTAGGTGGATGGCTGGAAAATAACAACAGCAACAACAACGATAATAATAATAATAATAATAATAATAATGATAGCAGTGATGGTAGTGATAATATTTATAATGATAATCATTTTTATTATTATCATGATGACGCTGATGATAATGATAATAATATTTTTTTTTTACTATTATCATGATGATGATGATGATGATGATGATGCAGTGTCCGATAACTGCTGTAATATTATTGTCACTCAGGCTCTTTGGGCGGCCCTGGCCCTTTAAATGGGGGCGTGGCTACACGAATACTACCAGCCTTTTATGTAAAACAGAAGCAGCCCGACCGCTCCGGTGGATTAAACCGCGCTGGAGCAGCTTCAGGATCCAGAAAGAGAGAGAGAGAGAGAGAGAGAGAGAGAGAGAGAGAGAGAGAGAGAGACTGCAGAGTGAGACTGAAGTGTATCAGGATCCAGTGAGAGAGCGAGAGAGAGACTGAAGTGTGTCTGTGCTCAGTTTGGGATTTCTCACGCTGTTTTTTGGGGGTTGAGAATTTGTTGAGATCAGCCCCGCAGGAGAGTTACTCCTAAACATTTGTGCAGATCCGAAAAAAAGGAGTTTGCCGACTTGGGAAAAGCGTGCTTTGCTGAAATCGGGAAAGTTGGAAATAATTAGACCGAGCTCTCGGCTGAGCTGAGCTGCAAGGAAAAGTCTCGCTGTGGATTTTCTCCTCTCAAATGTCTTGCAGGATCGGGACACTCGAGAGTTTACGGTAAGGCTCCAGCAGCACTGGATCTTCAGTCCTTCAGCAGGACTCCTGGGGCTCTTGGTTGAATTAGTGCCTTGTGTTTCTGCAATGTGGTTTCCAGCTGAGGAGACATCGCCGGGTGGTCCTTTGGAGAAATCCATAGTAGATAAAGGGTCATTAGTTGAATCTGGAGCTGCTTGGAGAAGAACATGGGCTGCAAGGTTATTTCCCAGCTCTGTCTGCTGTGGCACACACCCCACTGACACACTGCATCATGTTGTGTAACAGACACATGCTGCCAAACTTTTCATTTCTACCACTAACGTGTAAGCCTGTTCTCTCATCTGGCAGGCTTTCTGAGTAACCATTTAGTTACACTGAAGTGGACACACCTTCATCCATTTGGTCCACCTTTCTGGACAGATCTTTCTTTTTAATGAGAATGTAACCGATTTTTTAAATAATAAAATCCAAAACAAGGCAGTCTGGGAAGTCAGCTTTTTGATTTTTGTGGTCACATGAGTTCCAAAAGCATCTTTCCTTCTTCTCTTCTAGATCTTGTGCGCTGTGACTGCACAAAGTCTGAAGTTGTGTCATCCAGGAGTCCGATGCCAGGAATCAGCGCGAACTCTCCGCCCTGTGACAGGTGGGAGATGGAGGAGTGTGACCAGTACCAACACTATTTCTATGATGACCACAACCTGGATGAGGACTTCTTCAAGTCCACCGCACCAAGCGAGGACATTTGGAAGAAATTCGAACTGGTGCCAACCCCGCCCATGTCACCCATAAGGACAGTGGAGGGTGCTGGCGGAGCAGCATATCCATCCCTAGGGGACAAGCTGGAGTGGGTGTCCCAGTTCTTAGGGCAAGATGAGGAGCAGGAGGGACAATGCAAAGTTGCAGCAGAGAAGACTTTCGGTAATCTGAGCTCCATCATTATCCAGGATTGCATGTGGAGCGGTTTTTCTGCCAGCCAGCGGCTGGAGAAAGTGGTCAGTGAACGCTTATCATGCTCAGGCCAGTCCAAGCTGCCCTTCAACCTTCAGACTAACTCGCCACACCCCAGCAAGACGCAGGGTGCCCCTGCAGACGGCGGACCTGTTCTCAACAGCTTGGCAACGGATTGCGTGGATCCAGCGGCTGTCCTGACCTTCCCCCTGAGCAGCAGCTGCAAGAAACAGGTGTCGTCCGGCTCAGAGTCACGCACCGACTCCTCAGGTAGGCAAATGTACCTGATAGTGATCGTGCATGCCGTTTTCTAGACTTGAGGATTGCTGTTTTTGAAATTGTCATGATCATTTGACCCTAACCAACTATGATGATCTGCTCAGGCAACACTGGCCGGTTTGACACTTTCGGCACAAAATGGGAGGCTTTTAGTTCACGTCAGGCTTAAACAGAGTTCAGCCAGTGTGTAACAAACTCTTGCAGAGGTGTTACTCAAGTTATGCAATAATGCCTAAGCTTTTGAGGTTGACATCATGTGTGGAATGTCTATGTGGACTTGTGCCATAGCCCTGCATTCCTGAACTCAAACAATGAGATGGATTGTTTTACTTGTGGGCAGGGAATAGAGAACGATCAGCTGAAAGAAGGACCAGTGAAGCTCTGTGTAAGGAGTTGTCTTAGACCATTGATTGGTTTTTGATTCCTATGGAACAAAACAGATATTTTGAAAGACTTTCACACTCATACTGAACCATGCTGTGAAGACTCCATGAGCATGGATTAAACTTTCTTAGCCTATAATAAGCAAGCTTTTTAGCACAATGAAGATGCTCGCTTTAGAGGTCCAGACTAAACTGCTGTGTTATGACATTTGTTGGAGTACAACAGCTTGTTTGGAGATTAGTGGAATAAAAAAGTGCTTCTAGGTATCAAGCTAGGCTCCTACAATGTGTCCGTTGTCTTTTATTTATTTATTTTTAAATCCACTGCCTTTGATTGCAGTTGTTCCAATGAATGCTCATGGCCATCAGATAATGTAATTTGAATACTTGGTTGTGATGACGCATGTGTTTGCCTTGAATGTTTTTAAAGAACATGTGCAAAGCTTCTGGCAGTGCATGGATTGTGCTTAGAGTTAATTGCTGTGAAATTATTTGATCAAGTCTATTTTATATACATTTTTCATAAGATCCCACCGAGCATGGCGTGCAGGTGTAATCTTAGTATCTAAACAGTTTCTATGCATATCTTCAGCATGAGCCTGAAGGAGTCTCAGAATCTCATCTCCTTAATATGAGTTAAATATAAACCGAATAGGTGCTAGAGTATTGGCTCCACCTTTCAGTGGAGTGTTGAAGGTTAAATGGTCAATAAATATCTGTTTTTCCTGATCTTTTTAGACGACGAGGAGATCGATGTTGTTACTGTGGAACATAAGCACAAAAAGTCTCGGATGGTGAGTTCCCGTAAGCCTGTCACAATCACCGTACGTGCTGACCCCTATGACCCTGGCATGAAGCGATTTCACATCTCTATCCACCAGCAGCAGCACAACTATGCTGCCCCCTCCCCCGACAGTCCTGCTGACACAGAGCCTCCTCGCAAGAGGGTGCGGCAAGAGGCTTCCCAGCAACGGACAGGCTCCACACCCCATGTGCTTGAGAAACCTCACTTACCCGTATCTGCTGTCTCTATGCCACCACAGTCCATGGCTGATTCCCCACCCCATTCCTCATGCCACCACATCCCCAAATCCCAGCCATCCAGTCCTCAGAGCTCCGACAGCGAAGACATGGACAGGCGCAAGAACCACAACTTCCTGGAGAGGAAAAGACGCAATGACCTCCGCTCACGCTTCCTGGCCTTGAGGGATGAGATTCCTAGTCTGGTGGATTGTCCAAAGACGCCCAAGGTGGTGATCCTGACCAAAGCAACGGAGTACTTGTGTCTACTGCACATCACTGACAAGCAGAAGATCCAGGAGAAAAAGCAGCTCAAGAACAGGCAACAGCAGTTACTGCGGCGGCTAGCAGAACTAAAACGCTCCTAAAAATATAAAAAAAAAAAAAAAAAAAAAAAAAAAAAGAGAAAGTTAATTGAAAGAGCCAGTCCAGTCACAAGAACTGCTCCGTTCTGTTATGGAGATATTTAAGACACGTGTACTTTATTTTGTATCGTTATAAATATTATTATTATTTTTTTATGGTTTTTTGCACATTTTGATTTTGGAGTTAGGGAGAGGGATACTTCACGCATTAATGAGGTGGCTGTTTCTCCTGGTGTTTTATGGATTACATACACGTCACTCACTTTCCCAAAGAAAGGCCCTGCTGATTACTTGTTCTTTTGGTAAAAGATTGAAGAAAATGACCTCCAAATTTCTTTGACATATTAAAACAATCCGATTGGGGGATGTTCTATAAGATTGAGTTAGCATGGCATTTAGGCATTGTTTGAAATGTAGCATTTAGCCTGTATGCACGAGTTACCACTCTAATGAAATGATTTTTGTGTGAAGGAATCTGCAACCAAAAAAAAAAAAAAAAAAAAATCTGATTTCATGATCTTAGTAAACCCCAGATTATGTAATTCATGCCCTGATGCACCATGACTAGCATTCACAATTGTTTCAACAATTTCAAAGTAAAGTTTGTGTGCCACTTGCAATATTCTGCGAGGGCTGGAGTTGAACAGGCCAGGAGTTTGCTGTAAAATTGACCTGTTTCCTCAAATGTTCTGCTGGTGCACATTTGAGTCAATGCCTTACGTAGCCTTGCGGTGTACATAAACTGTGACATATTTGTATATAATAGCTCTGTTGTAGAGCCATGTGTAAAATATTATATATGCTTTCTGTTTTAATACCAAAATCAATGCTGTTGATTTGATTAACTTTTTTTTCCCCTTTCTTATTTTTCCTCCCCTCATATGTCTGAAACTTGGTTAGCCCACTTGGCTCACCCTTGAGTATATCAAAGCTTCTATTTTTGTTAAGAAAATTAAAAACAAACAAAAAAAAAGAAAAGAAAATGACACTACCAAACTTTACTTTGTATCACTTGCCACTTTGATGCTGTTTTCACTGCCTACTCATTTCATCTTGCAGATTTTTTTTTTTGAGTGTGTAAAATCTTATAGCACGTTAGTCATGAATGTTAAAAGAGACTTTTGTACTCTATTTTCCTACAGATTTCAGTGTTTCTTTTTGTGTTTTTGTAATATGTCATTTTCTGTCTCTTTTTTTTTTTTTTTTTTTTTTTTTTTTTTTTTTTTTTCCCTTCCTTTTTTCTTTACATTTTGTTCCAGTGCTGGTGGCATATGCTTCATTCATCACTAAGGTTTATGTCATAGTGACTTAGTCCTATGTTGTACATTTACAGTCACTTAGGTTGGTTGTCTTTCAACAGAAGACTGTCTGCCATAGTGGTCTGGGAAAGTATAGTAATTGGCCTAATCTGTGTCTGGGGGAAAAAGAACATCCCTCTGAAAGTGTGTGGTGGGTTATCATTGGCCACTTACTCTCCTCCACTCCATTAGACTCAACAGTTTCCTCAACTGCTGTGATCTGCATATGACCCCAGCAACCTACTGCTCTCTGCTCTTTGTTTTTCTTGGAAAGAGGTTCGCTATAAGAATGGAAGTTGCTTGATTGGACACCCCATCCCGTTCTGTTTTGGTCATTCTTCCCTACATGTTGTTCAGTTCCTTTTTTTTCTCCTGCATGCTTCTTTTGCTCTCTGTAGGTGGCCATTGTGGGCATAGGCTGGGAGCATGAAAGCAGCATTAAGCACTTTGTTTTTCAGTACCTCATGAGTCTATAGAAGTAAGACAATTAATAAATTCAAATCAAATTATTCCGTGTGTTTTGTTGTTGTTTGGAAAAGCTTTAGTAGCATTCAGTGGATGCTGAGACATCGGTACAAACATGCATTTCTTACTTTTTATTTAATTAATGTACTGATCGACAAGGTCTTTTTTCACAGCAGGTGCATGGAAACTGAAAAGAACTAAGGTTTGAGCAAAAAGGGGTGCAGTCTCTTGATTCAAGGCCTAGGCCTATTTATAGGGCTACACTGTACCAGTTTTGTTATGGGAGATGCTGTAGGCCCTTGTCCCATTTCTGTTACCCCATATTTAAAGGACTCAGGGTTTTGTAGATTCACAGGCAGATGGGAAGTCAAGGTGACTGAATCTGGGGTGCATCCTTGAAGCCATTTCACAATGAATCCTTTAGCTCACATGGAAAAAAAAATATCACCTACTACTGGTATACACTTCTAATGTCCTAGATGGTTGAAAAGCTTCAAGATATAAAACTGCAGGGTTTCCCATTTCATAAGCTTCCTGTATTCCTCTGTCCCTAACCTGTAGCAGTGAGGATGAGGAAACCTGTTCGGATCATTTCATGCATGCGAACGCTTGCAGCACACTGGTTGCCGTAGCAACTAGTCTCCTTTTTTCCATGGCGCAGGCCGTACAGTTTCCATAGCAACAAACCAGCTATTCTTTTACCTTCATGTTGAGGAAATGTGCTTCAGAAAGTCAACAAAAGTGTGTGTGTGTGGTGGAGTGTAAAATCCACCTGACTGCATGAGCCAGTTTAGGTTCAGTGGGACATCAGGTAAAGTTCACTTCAGTTGTTGTACATGTGCTAAAAATATAGCTCAAATAGTCAAAAAAAGTTTTTGTCATATCATTGCTGTGGGTGTAGCTGTTATCAAATATCAAATGCAGTACTATGCAAAAGTCTGAAGCCACACTTTAATTCTCTCTAGTTTGTTTTACTGCAGCATCGAATATACATGTTAAGTCTATAACACAAAGAGAGTTCATATAATTCTAACCAGCTTTAAGTTGGAGTTGGTAGGACCACCGTTATTCCTCAGCACAGCCTGAACTCTCTTAGGCAAGCTTTCTTGTTGTTTCTTTTAGTCAACTTAAAGAAACAGGAATAGTTCTCCAGCATACTTAAAAGATGTTCCAAAGCTTTTCTTTGGATGTCGACCGCCTTTTGTTCTGTTCTTTGTCTGGTGAACCCACACTGCTTCAGCCTCTGAAATTGATCAGGTACTGTACTGAAAATGACAAAAGGTCTTGATTCTTTAGGAAACAGAATTATCCCACAGCAATATATAAAAAACACAAGAAGGTTTGGTTCTTTGGAAGCAAAATAAGAATAAATGAGAGGTGGCTGAAGATTTTTGCACAACATTGTATATTAAATTAGCTTCACCTGCTACATGAATGTCCTGAATGAAGTCCTTGCCTTATATTAACTGAATTGATTCATGATTGTTCATGTGAATTGTTACACTCCTACAATAAGAGTCGTACTCCAACAGAAATCACATGGAAATTAATGTATTACTGCAAGGATTTTGTAGGCACCAATGTACTGAGCATCATTTGTGGACCAAAAGACTGTCCAATTCTTATTTTGTGCAGCGATAGCCAAGGGATTAGGTATTAGGCACTGTTATTGGAAGGTTGTGGGTTTGAGTCCTGGATCCGTGAGTTAACATGAGACACCCCTGAGCACCATCCCAGTACTGGGACGATGGTGGCCTAGTGGGCTGCCCACAGTTACACTGTTTGTATGGGTTAAATCCAGAAGATGCAATTTGCTGTGAATTCACAATGACAAATAGTCTTTTTCACTTTCACTTCACTGCTCCTGGGCACTGCCGCCCACTGCTCCGTGTGTGTGTGTGTTTGAATGCGAAACAAATTCACCGCTCACTGTTCTTAATGTTTGTGTGCCAGCAAAAGGAACTGAAGTTCATTCATTCATTCATTCATTCATTCATTCATCATGTGCCAGAAAGCCCTCCAGCCCAGAAACACACGCATACACACAAATACACACACGCACACACGCATCCTGCGATCCACACATGAAATTGTGCGCTGCGTCACAAACGTTGGTATGGAAACAGCTTCAGGTTTCCTAGGATACGGATCGCTCCTCCTCGCCGAGACTTGCCGCGCATGCGCAGAGTCGGCCGACGCTCTGTTTGGTTCCAGTCATGGCCGCCGCCAGTGTGGCTGTGCAGCGCGCGCTGGGCAGAGCTGCCCGCCCTTCTCTGGTCGTGATTTTAGGCGCTACCGGTACCGGCAAGTCCAAACTGGCAATCGAGATCGGGAAGAGGGTGCAGGGGGAGATCATAAGCGCTGATTCCATGCAGGTGAGTTCGCCACATGGCCGCAGGTAGATGGGGACACGTGAACCTCCATTGAGCACAGATATACCACACTGACGAAAAAGATAAGTCTACCATCACTTCATCACTCATGCTGTGTATTAAATGCAACAATCTGAAAGCCTGGTCCAGGGAAAGTCATCCTGCTGGCTGCTTTAGCCCGGCCTGACTCATGCGCTCCTGCTGATCACGTGTCATTTTCTTCTGAAACGCTGTCAGTGAGAAGTTTATTGCGTCTTGTTCGCTCATCTCTCTGTTGTCGGTTGTGGTTCCTGTGCTTTGGGCATCGAGCTGATGCAGAGGCTGCATGTGGTGGATCTACAGCCCCCTGATTCCTGCAGGCCTGTGGTGCAGCACCTCGTGATCAGCAGGGTCCTGGAGATGATGTGCAGAGCAGTGTGTTAAATGTGAACCGTGTTGGTGTTTGTTTCCAGCATGCAAGCAGGCAAAGCGTGAAACAAACCGAAAACCGAGCATCACTGCATTTACATCCTATCCTGATACATTTTCATTTGATATGAATGTGTGAGTGTGAGAGATATACAGTACTGTGCAAAAGTTTTAGGCAGGTGTGGAAAAAATGCTGTAAGGAAAGAATGCTTTCAGAAATGGAAGTGTTAATTATTTATTTTCATCAATCAACAAAATGCAGTGAATGAACAAAAGAGAATCTAAATCAAATCAATATCTGGTGTGACCACCCTTTGCCTTCAAAACAGCATCAATTCTTCTAGGTACACTTGCGCACAGTTTTTGAAGGAACTCGGCTGGTAGGTCGTTCCAAACATCTTGGAGAACTAACCACAGATCTTCTGTGGAGGTAGCTTCCTCACATCCTTCTGTCTCTTCATGTAATCCAGACACACTGGATGATGTTGAGATCAGGGCTCTGTGGGGGCCAGAAGAATTGATGCTGGTTTGAAGGCAAAAGGGAGTAACACCAAATATTGATCTGATTTAGATTTTTCTTTTGTTCGCTCACTTTGCATTTTGTAACTTGATAAAAATAAAAAATCATTATTTATATTTCTGAAAGTTTTCTTTGTTTACAGCATTTTTCCGCACCTGCCTAAAACCTTTGCACAGTACTGTATATATGTCTGTGCTTTCCATATAGTTACGGGAAAATAGCTGCTAGGATCTAATGGACCTGTGAAATTAGGGCCCAATCATCCATCTATACATTCATCATATATATAATTATTTTAGAGTAACTACATTTTTGAGTGACTATATGGAAAGCTTTTAAAGTGTGAAATCAAGCTTTGCTGAAGTTGGGAGGGGTTAATGCCAGGACTTGATCGAGGCTCATTAGGTGACTCCTGAGTGATTGATTAGATTTTGATCCCATGCAGCGTCTCCCTGTGTAACTTATATCTGAACAGTAGTCGAGAAAGATGGTGATCTACATATTAATGAATGATAGGAGAAGACAGAACTAAGTTCCCTACTGCCCAGTCAGCTGCAATTTCAATGTTTATTTATAGGCTTATCAGTCATTGGAGTGATACCATGAATATGGATTACTGTCCCTTTTTGTGTGTTCGGAGCGTGGAATGGAACCTACTTGCTAAGAAGACATTCCTTGATAAAAAAAAATTACTCCATGCGTAATTATAATAACGATTGTTAAATGTAATACCAGTGTTTGATGATAAAATGTACTAAATTTGTATTAAAGTAAACAAATATATATCAGAATGCCAAAAATGGGGCTTCTGTGACTTTTATAATGGAACTTGTTGAGGTGATCTACATATTATGATTTTTGTTAAAGAGGTTCTCCTTCTTTGGGGGAACCGTTTAACCCGATAAAAGCATCTAAGCACTCTTCATTTTCTTTGAGTCATGATTTTATTCATACCCATCACCTCTGCTAAGAAACTCTCAAAGAAACCCCCTTTTAAGGGCATATAAATGGACCTTTAAAGTGTCAGACGCTTATTAAAATTTCTCCACCAATTTCCTCTCCACTTGCAGGGACTGTATTTGACTGCAAGTCTCTCAAGCTGGCTTATGTAATAGCGCCTCAACTGACTGTGAAGAAATTAAGTGAATTTAACACCCTTTATTGCTATTTCACTGCCTGTTGCTTCTCTTTTTCTTTCTTTTTTTTTTTTTTTTTTTTTTTGGAAAAGATGTCCACTGAATAAAACCTATTTTATGGTTATTTTCTAGGCATAATTTAATTTAATTCATTGCTTCAACAAGTTTGGTCATACCTGGAAGAACACCGAGGTGTATGGCATTTGCATGGCAAAACCATTTAATATAGTCTCTTATGCAGCGGTCCCCAACCTATTTAGAGCCGCGGACCAGTTTCATGTAAAACAATATTTTCACGGACCGGCATAGAAACAGCCAAAAACAAAGTGCATGAAAATAGTTTGTTGGCTTGTTTTTTTCACTCATTTCTGCTAGCGTTTGGGCTTATCATGTAAGCCCATATCCGAGACAGGCGTTTTTCTAAATAAAAACAGTATTTTAGACTAGATAATCAATAAAATATTTTTTAAAGCAGTATTTCTGTGCGGCCCCGGTACCAAATCACCTTCTGACTGGTACCAACTGGTCCGTAGCCCAGTGGTTGGGGACCACTGCTCCAGTGGACAAATGAGTTTTGAGGTTTTACCCTTGAAACTCAGATTTAGTCCGTCTCTCCGTCACAATTGTCCTTTCAACCTTTACTGCATTCTGCACCTTTTATAATTCAGGAACACTCTCTCCTTGTCTTCTGTTCTTTGACCTTGAGGATGTCGAGCTCCTTTGAGGGCTTGTGCATGGCTGTCACCTGGTACAGTTAACTGGGTTACGCTAATAAAATTCCTGCCCCGCGACATCAGAGGAATTTCCTCTGCAGCACAAAATCGGAGCAGTGAACTGGCTCTCAGTTCACTGTGTGTGTATATAAAGTTACATTTGTATAAGAGATGGAGGGGGCAGATTTGCGCACGGGGGAGAGGGATTGGTGTGGGACGACTGTCGTGATGTGATCAGTGTTGCAGAGACGCTATTGGGAAGCTGCCATTGTCATGCTGAATTGGTTCCCACACTCCTATTGTGCTCGGGAGCCTCCGTTGGCCACCCCTTGCATTCAGCGTCTCGGTGGCTTGCATAGTACATTATTTACATTTTGAATAGCAGTACTGTACAAGGGCATGAGAGAGTGATTGTTATTGTGACCGTGTTAAGTTTGCCTATTTTAATAATGGTGCAGTGGACACCCTTGGCCAAGATGCCGGGAGAAACCCTGACGGTAAGGGTCACGCGGGTCATAATTCAAAGGACATGGGGTTGAGAGAGGGCTCATGGGAACCTCGTAGATGGGCCTTTGCCTGGAGAGAGAGAGTATGAGGGGAAAAAAAGGGGATTTTAGATGTAGCCCTCCTTTCACAGGAGGTCTTTGAGGTCCTGAAGGGCAATTTAATGGGTCATTCACAGAACTGAAAGAAGGGATCCATTTAACTCACAGAGGTACGGAAAGACCTTTGTGCTTTTAGAGTCACTGATGCGGAACCAATTCTGACTACTTTTTGCTGGTGTCGGCTTAGGATCAGTGTGAAAGTGCTGAGAGGTCATGGAGACGTGTTGTAGTGGAGGAATACACTGTTAGCCTATAAAAGAGCTTCCAGCTTAGTAGCTTTACCATGTAGCTTTTGGGCAAAGTGAGCAGCGTTTTTAAATCAGTCTTTGTTAATGTATATAAACTGGTGTTGTCTCTGTATCGGAATTGTGATGTTAGGATAGTATTATATTATACTATACTATATTATATTATATTCATTATTTAAAACTGGAGCACCTGGAGGAAACCATGCAGCCTCTGCACAGTCGAGAACCAGGCTGCCCTGCCTGGAAATCGAACCCAGGATCTTCATGCTGTAAGGCGTCCGTGCTACCCGCTGTGCTGGTTTTCCTCCCGCTGTCCATAGACATGCATGTCAGGTGGGTGGAGATGCGAAGTTGCCCCCTAGACGTGTCTGTGTCTGCCCTGTGATGGACCGGTGACCTGTCCAGGGTGTTTTCCCTGCCTTTCACCCTGTCGGAGCAAGAATGGGATTCAGTGCCCCCTTAGTGAAGTCAAGTGAAAGTGACTCTGTCATTATGAAGCACAGCAAACAGTGAACCACAATGAGATGCATCCTCTGCTTTTCATCCACACACACTGCGGCAGGGGGCAGCTATTTAAAGTGATTGGGATGGTGCTTTGCTTAAGGGTACTACTCGACTGGCGTTTTTGTAAGGCTTAGACCATAACCACTTGGCCGCCGCTGCCCCCATGACCCTAATGAGTGGTTAAGAAAATAAGTGAGTGAGAGAATTTATTTAAAAAAAGCTTTATCTGCAGTAATCTTTACTATTGTGTGTGAGCGTGAGGGAGGGACGGAGACTGACAGACTGTATAGGAGGACACGGAAGTCTGTCTTTTGTATTTGTAGTATCTGTTGTAGTATTGCTGATGCAGTCACCCGAATCTTCCATTCTTCCAACCAATTTCATTTCCCCTCCTAAAGATTTGGAGATATTGGCACCAGTCCATCTCTATATATTTATAAATGTTTGCGTTTGAATGGACGGTGTGTAAACATTGGTCCACCACATATAGATTCCATTCATAACCCTCACAGGTCGCGCCATGGCGGAACAGGCGCGGTGGGTAGAGCTGTCGCTTCGAGCAGGACCTGGGTTGGATTCCAGACACTTCCAGCACCATTTACACTTTAAACACTTTCCTTTTAATATTTAATATTTAATATTTTTTTCACCCCACCTTGAACAATTAATGTTCATCCTACCCGCCAAAAGTGTGAAAGAGTTCTTGTTGCAGGAATGCATCTCTGATGTTGAGCATCATCGTGTTACACGTGTCCAGCGCTGCTGATGAGTGAGCAGCATTTTATACTCACATGTGCAAGATCACAGAGGGAGGGGGAGTCAAAATTGACCCAGTTTTTCTGGAAGGAAATAAAGTTTGTCACCTGTTTTGCCACCTGTTCCCATCTGTTGACAAGTGTTGCCTTTTAAAGTGAAAGTGACTATTTTTGTCATTGTGAAACACAGCACGGCACACAGTGAGCCGAACCAAATTTCAGCCTCTGCTTTCCACCCACCGTGCAGCAGGGGGCAGCTATTTAAAGTGCCTCGGGAGCAGTGATGGGGACAGTACCTTGCTCAGGAGTACCTCAGGGCAACCTACTGGTCTAGGATTCGAACTCAAAACCTTCCTGTCCTGGGGCCATCTCCCTAACCGCTAGCCCACCGCTGCCCCAATTTTGATAATTTGCCCCAATTTTGGTAATTGCTACAATTACCAAAGAACTGTCTCAAATGATTGTACTTAACACACTGCGTTAAACTCAACTGCATTAAAGCTTTTTCCTCCACAGTGTTTGGTTACGAATGAAGGAAATATTAAGTGTAATGTTCACCAAAGCCCTGAAAACATCAGCTTGCCTGAATGGACAGGTGATTTTTCACTGCTGCTGCTCTGAATAAGTAATTCACTCACTGGTAATGTGCTGTGCAGTTACTGTTTTTGATCTACATTTTTTTTAACCGTGCGCTTTGCGAAAAATGGGGAAAAATACGCAGTGATCTTGGTGACATGCCCACCATCTCAGCTTACATGATGCCAACAGTGTTGCAATGATTTTTGTACCCACAACCCGTGATTATATTTTTGGAGTCACATTCCAGTAAGAATGTGAGTCACTATACTTGAAACAGGGATGTTTGCTTTGTTTTTTTTTTTTTTAAATCCTGCAGTCAGTCAACAGGCTTCTCTATGTTGTCCTGATGTGTGATCCTGATCGAGGATGTGTCTTACTGCTCTTTTGTGACTTTATATAGGTGCTCAAATTCCCATGAGCCTTTGATTTGTGTTTTTTCATTCTCTGTCCTTGTGTGATGCATGGCTCAATATAAAACTCCTGAGGGAATTTGCCCTGCGCCTACGGTTCCATGTCTCAAGCTGTAGTGCATGAAAAATTCAAGCATTTTGAGGATCTGAGTCATGCAGCCTGTACATCATCCTTTAAAACCAGGAGCCATTTGTCTTCAAAGAACAAAGAGCCAGTGACTCCACAATCAAGCACCTTTGTAATTACACCTTAACAGCTGTTAACCTGCCATCATTTATTCTAAAACAACCCATGAGCCAGTGATTGCTTTTTTAGAATTATTCTTATCACACCTCAGACATAAAGGACCTAACAAGAACCCTGAGGTGTGCGATGCATTCTGAGTGGGATGGGAAAGTGAATTTAAAAATACAAACAAGTTTCAAAACATGCACTTCCGCCCTGTCCATGCTATACATGAATGGAGCCTGTTTGAAGTTCATTGCTTTTGTGATGTCACAAAAACAAAAGGAGAACCAATAACGTTCGCCTCACCTGTTTTGGAGACACAACAGCAAAAGCAGACTGTTTAACTGTAAGGGTTAAGTAGGTTTGTGGTGTGAAAACAAGTTGTTACTCTTCACTCAAAAAGAAAAATCTGGGATATATGGCCCCTTTAATGCTAAATCCATGAATAATATTCTGCAGTGATGGCCATTAATGTGGCTGTAGATTCACTTTCTTAGGGTGTTTTCAGGCCTTTGTTTTGGTCCACAGCAGGAAATGCGCTGTTACAATTTTGTATAATAACCGTGGTTTCTTTCTGTGTCATGCTGCTTTATTTCTAATTGGACTGAAAAAAAAAACCAAACAACTCAGTGTTTGGATACCTGAAGTTTATGTCCCAGCCCAGGATTCACACGCCACTTTCCAGTTTCCGGGTTGATCTTTGCCCTGATTATTCTTGCATATTTTGCATTTATCAATTTAGGCAAATAATTCCTTTGTAAACAAGGCTCCAGTTCTCTTGATGCACTGGATTGGCTGAAGGTGCAAATCAAGTCTTTTCAGGAGGAGGCATGTATGACTCTCCTCTTTGCAAAGATCGAACATACTGACAAGTTCAAAACCTGCTTGCTTACTAGGCCTGACTGCATGGGGTAAAGTTCAGCTCCGCCTAATGGCAATGCTTGAGACATTGTGTCTTAATGAAAAGATTTCGCACATGATCAAACTGTTTCTGCATCCACTGAGGATGAAACCTTTTTGTCTCCAGTGTAATGTAAATAAAGCATTAATTGTATAGCTGTATGAGGTAGTACGGATCAATTGCTTGTATGATCCATGTGTAACAAACAACCAGCTAACCATTCATAAATAGATTTCCATAACCTTTACCCAAGCGTGGGAACAAGACTGATTCAGACCTGACACCTACTTTACATCATCTGGGACCTCATTCACATGTAAAAAACATTTGCTGCTGCTGTTTGTCGTCCTGATATCGGCAAGACCGGATTTACTCGTCGTCTCGCAGCGAGAAGGTCCTGGGTTTGGTTCCCAGGCGGGGCAGCGTGGGTCGATGTGGAGTTTGCATGTCCTCTTTTTGTCTGTGTGGGTTTCCTCTGGAAGCTCTGGTTTCCTCCCACAGTCTAAAGGCATGCACGTCAGGTGGATTGGAGATGTTAGTGTGTGTGTGTTTGTGTGCCTGTCCTGTGATTGCCTGGCGACCTGTCCAGGGTGTTTCCTCACTTCTTGCCCTGTGAGAGCTGGGAGAAGCTCCAGCACTGCATGCTACCCTACTTAGGACAAGTGGCTAAAAAATTGAGAGAGAGAGAGTTTTCTTGTGCTATGTTGTGTTATGAGCAAATTCTTCTGGGATCAATGCATTTTTTTCCTGTTCCTGATGTTTGACCATTATAGTCATACTTTAAACTTAAAGCAACATAAATCAGACCAAGAAACACCTCAGCTGTCTTTAAGATCAGGAATTAAGTGAAGAGCCTTCTGGTTTCATGGCCAAACTCACTTACGTGTTTAAGCCTTCTGAATAATCAGTCCACACACACCACAGGCTAAATTCAATTTTTGCTGAATGAAGGAAAATCCAATTGTCAGTCTCTCTGGTGCCACGGCTGGCGTCAAGGCATGTGCCTGGTGTGACGTCTGTATTCATCCAGACTTCTGAGGGAGCTTGATAGAACCTCTGATAGAGCCTGTAATCTACAGTTTGAAATATTGTAAGGTGGGCTCATCAGCATCAGATGTCCATGGCTTTTACTCAATGTGGAGAGACGACGTTAATGAGTCTACATTACATCATTAACCTGGTCAGAAACATAATTGCGTTGAGCATGGTGTCACAGCTGCTCACGTTCACCCTCTCAGTGTCTGCTGGAGCAGGAGGAATGGAGGTGGTCATCTAATCAGAACCATTCTGAGATGCTGTGAATGGGAAAGACGGAGACTTTAATTATGTTTCTGATGAGGTTAATGATCTGTCCTGGACTGCAAAAACTAGCTCATCAAAAGGGCACAGCAATGACTTATGGTGCTTAGAACAACTTAACATACTGTCTCCTGTGTGGTACAGGAGCTGCTCTGAAGCTGAGAAGAGGAGGCTTCTGCACATCCTCACACAGATTCGAAGATCGTCGCCTACTGTCTGCCCTACATACAAGATCTGTAGACCAAACACATTCTGTAGAAGCCCTCACACCCTGGTTTTTACCTGTGCAGGTCTTGCAAAACAAGGCCAAGAGCTTTCAGGGACAGCTGACCATTTCTTCATGCACCCACACCCTACACCACCCCCCTGGATGTGCAAGAATCATACGAGAAGGTGCAGACTTTGCACGAACACTGCTCAGGTCAGGTCAGGGTTTGGAAAAAATGAATAATGAAGAGCTGCACTAATAAACACATCGTTCTGAAACTTTTCTGCGGTTTTCAGGTTACAGTGATGGAGTTTATGAGAATTGTCTTAATAGCTATAAATTTGATAAAATGATTGGAAAGCGTTTGTAAAAATTAGCCCTTATTTCCACTGTCCAGTCACTATTTTTAAATACTCCTTTGTCCTTTAAAAAGGGATCTCGCTGATATTAGCATTAATATGACTATCAAATTGACCTTTGAATCTCCATCAAGGGTTGGGAGCTGGACTGTCTGGCTGATGATGTGCTGGTGCAGTGCCGGGTGTGGCTTCATTGGAGTATTTTCTAGCTTATAGATCACCTTCATCTGACCGCAGAGCTAGAATCCGTGTATGCCCCCCCCTACTCTTAAACTCTGATTTCCACCTTCTCTCTGCTCTCTAAGAATGGCGCAGAAGGGGCTGGGCTGCGGAAATGGGGCCAGGCTGCGAGTGGTGCACTGAGTGCTGTGGTACTGTATAACGATGGATAGAGTGGAAGCGCAGAGGTGGAGGGAAAAGATCAACGTCATGAATGATTTATTAGCCTTGATTTTCTGAGTCGTTCCCTCTGGGAAAGGCAGGATGGAGGGATGCAGGGAAGATAGGGATGGATGGACAGTTAGGAAGGTGGGGAGATGTCATGAGGGAGAGGGTTGAAGGGAGCCCTGTTGCAAGAGATGCTGCAGGATTGGTGGTGGAGAGACGAAGGTCATTCTGAGGACATGTTGCCAGGTGTCTTTG
This sequence comes from Hepsetus odoe, assembly GCA_017165825.1. Classification (NCBI taxonomy): domain Eukaryota; kingdom Metazoa; phylum Chordata; class Actinopteri; order Characiformes; family Hepsetidae; genus Hepsetus; species Hepsetus odoe. The sequence continues at coordinate 8,643,728 of CM029368.1, forward strand.
GCAGATGTCCTCATGCACACTCCCCCCCTGTATTTTGAATCATTTCTTATATAAAGTTGTTTAGTCTGTAATTTTATTTCATTTATTTATTTATTGGGTTTCCCATATCTATATTTTCAATGGTCTACCTCCTTTCTCTGGGTCTCTCTCTGCTCTTTCTCTCTCTGCGCTCTCTCTCTTTCTCTCTCTCTTTCTCTCTCCCTCCCTCCCTCTATGGAGCAGCTGTCTCGTGCATGGCCTGAGGTTGGGTGTGGATGGCAGTCAGGCTGCAGTCGTCCAACACAGAGCCCATTGTCTGGAGGCTTGTCTGAGAGTGTGTAGACGTAGCGGTGGGGGCCTACCCGGGCCTGTCTCTCACACGCTTGCGCACATGCACACACACGTACACACATCCATAACACTCGCACGCGCACACACACACAAAGAGAAGATAGTCCCACCATGTGGAGCCATGCTCTCTCTAAACACATGGACTCTTAGTTCCTCCTTTGTTTCCCTCCTTCTTTTCATAGTCGTCTTGGTGGTCTGCATGAAGGAAGAACATGCACAGAGTGCAGGGCTGCACATTTTGGAGAAAATATCAAATTGTGCAATGGGTGCGCTTATCGTTTCGTTTTCTTTATAGTTTTTTGTTACCAGTTCGGCCATTGGACCTTTATTTGCAGCAGACAGGGTAGGCAATAACACTGTTTGCTCTTCACCCAAATCCTTGCTCAAGCTGTGCTTTTGTGAGCTAGATGATCACTCTGATATGAACCGCACATCCACTGCTTAGGTCCAACACTTGGATAGGTAGGCAGCATTCAGATGCAGCTCGCGCGTGTTTCACTGGCACACACTGTTTAAGTCATAAAATCAGATCTGCTAATGTAAAAACACATCAGTCGCCCGCTGAACATCTCAGTATTGCGATTTGTCTTATACTTTTGACAGCTCTTAATGTGATGATGTGGAGATCAGCGCAAGATAACTTACATTTGTTAGATATGAATATTTTTATTCATTTGGACACGCGTCTGTGATTGGTCAGGATGCTCAGCACATTCTGAGACATTAAGTAATTAGTTAGAAGCTCATTAGTGTTTACATTTACATTTACGGCATTTAGCAGACGCTCTTATCCAGAGCGACTTACATGTCCTAATTACAGGGACAGTCCCCCTGGAGCAACTCAGGGTTAAGGGTCTTGCTCAGAGACCCACTGGTGGTAGTGCTAGAGGTGGGATTCGAACCGGGGACCTCTTGACCCAAAGTTCCGTAGGCAAGTACCCTACCACTAGACCACCGCCACCCTAGTGTTCAGACTTTTATGAGTCCAGTATCTCAAAGACTAATATCACGATAATGGCTAGTAAATGATCTGTTGCATCACCCAAGGTCTAGTCAGACAGGACACATTTACATAGAGTCTTGGGGTAAATTCACCGTAAATTCAAATTTAACGATGTCATTTCTTTCCAAATCTTCTGTGTTTTCTCCTCCTCAGAGAAAATTACAGCCCAAATCACCCACTGTTTTTCACCACACTGAACCGCGGTCGAACTTCGTTCTTTTTTATACACATCTTTAAGCGAGAAATGAAGAGAAATAAATCGTTTCAGCCGCTCACCATATTTACTGATCCATATCAGACATTCACCGAATCACAAAACAGCGAATGCTTTGGAAAAGTCTCGTAACCATCTGATTGGTCTTGCAGAAGGAACAACTTTGCAGTCCTCTCTACACAGGGAGAGAAAGTGAGAACCACAGCATCTGATAACCCACTAGAACCTCTGCTCATCCTGCAGTCATTTTGTTCCTAGCTGGTGGTGAGAGTTTTATAAAAGTGAAAGTGACTACTCGTCATCCGTCAACCATCCGATCATGAAGCCTTTCCACTAGGACACTGGCATCCCAAACATCACAAACATCTCCAGATAAACCAGTCAAGTCTTTCTGCTTTCTCCCTTTTAAGTTTTTGAAGATTGTGTCTGAGTCAGTAACTGAGATGTTACAGGACATGAGGGCAAGATTATCTTCACTTGTAGTCTTAATGCATCATCCTCATACAAACACACTCACACACTCTCTCTCACACACACACACACACACACACCTCTCTCTAGAGGACGGCCTGTGGGACAAAAATTGCAAATGGAGGAAATGAGAGGCAGTGAAAGTCTTTAAAGGGGGCTGCTGAGGGTGCGGTGGTGATGGGAGGCTGGTACAGACCCTGATAAAGGGGGAGTGGGCGCCGGGAACAAAACCCACTAATGCAAACAGCACTTGAGGAGCGTGGCCCCAAATGAGAGCCACATGACCAGACTAGGCATTCATGGTTTTTTCGGGTCTTGCTCTGCCACACACAGTTAAACTCCTGCCAGTCTTTTGTTTGAAATTAATTTTCTTTGATTCTCAAATATTCCACCAAAAAAAGATGCATTATTGTAATTAACACATGAACTCAGAAAGCTTATGGTTCATTACTCTCATTTGCCAAAAACAAGATCATGTGTAGTGATATCACCATCATATCCGTATCCATCATTAGATCACAGGTAAAACAGTCTATAAAATAAAACGCCCAAACAAATCCGTACATGTAAATGAACTCTGTCTCGTTGTGTGCAGATATATTAAAAAAAAAAGGAAGAAAAAGATGACAGATATATGCTGATGCATATAGCTGTCACCTTTTTCTTCCTTTTTTTAAAAATATACCTGCAACAGGATGCATATTACAAAATGAAATATACTCTTGGCTTAAAAAATGAAATATAAACTGCAGAAATAATGTACGGGTAGTGTATGTAGTGTGCTTATCTCTTCTTTCCCACTAAGTGAAAGGGAAAGTGGAAGGCGAACCTTAAGTACCTAAACACAAATTTTTAATGCAGTCTGAGAGCAAGATATTTGAAAAGTGATGTCAGATTTAATCAAATATGATTGGTTAGCTGCTTGTTTGGTTTAATTGGTTGCTTGGTTGGTGTTCAGTGTGCATTCCTTGTCTGGTCTGTTTGGGGTTTTAAAGTTTTTGTGCCTACAATTTAATAAACAATTAATGAACGATTAACTCTTTTTTTTTTTTTTTTTTTTTTTTTTTTTTTTTTTAACTGTACCAAAAAACTTGCCAAACCACAATTCAGAACCAAGATATGCAGCATATGAGGTTTAACAAAATCAACGGAACTGCAGAACCTAAAACTTGAATACACGAAACCTTTTCACGTATGTGGTTTTTCCGTTTAAAATGTTTGCATGAAGCAGAGCTTGATTGTCACCAAAAGCACGAGGCACAATTTCGGTTCCTGGGTCCCTCTTCATTCTCCGGCTCGGTGCTGCATAATTAACAATCCAAGCTTCTGTACAACAGCTTATATTTCGAACAATGTTGGATGTCTGTATATTTGACCATGTCCATCTGTATAATTAATGACCGTCATCGACTGTTTAATACACTGTCACATGATTGACTCAGCCTCAGAATAGCAGAAGAAGATGATGTATGAAGTTGGTGCCTGGTGGCCCTCTGACCTTTTGGCTTCCCATTCAGGTCTACTGTCCTGCTTAACAGTGATGATACCTTGGTGAAGTGTCACCTCAGGCCAGTAGCACCAGTCCACTGTGGGCTTGTCATGGATCTAAGCAGTGCATCTCTCAGGATGGTGTTCGTACACCATGCTCACGTCCTAATGCTGCATTCCAAATCCATAAAACGCTATTGATCCCAGCTAATGTAAGCAGAGCCCCAGTGTATCAGTTGAGTGGATCCAGATGAGGCTCTATTAAAAGGCAGGTGACGCAGGCAGTGCCACGGCTCTCTGCAGGGCTGTGTGTCTGGCTACAGGGACTTGACAGATGAGATCTGACACAGTTCAAATTGGGGCTGCACAATATATTGTATGTTTAACTGTCAGTGGATTGTGAGTTGACCCAATTAAAAAGAAAGAGAGAAAAGACTGTATCCAGAGTTGGAAATAACAGCATTGGTTCCTTTAACTAATGTAGCTGAAGTGATTTTTATTCACTTTTAGTGTATTTTATTTATTTATTTACCCATTTTAATGAAGAAAGCATGTACATTATTGGATGTGCAGAATTGTGCCATGGTAACGTACTCCTGAAGAGCATTGCACAGCAAATCTTAACATTTCAGACCCTTAACATGCAGCACATTCAGTCAGAGAGGGTACAACGACCGCCTTTCACGATATAACTGCTGGCAAAAATTGACACGTTGAAGATTTTCACCCATTTTTAACTTCATGGCACAAAAGCAAGTCCTAGATACGATTCAGCTTTTTTGTTTAAAGCTGCTGGATTTTGGCAGTTGATAGTTGGGCTTTATTTCGATAGTTTGTAGTTGGGCTTTAGTGACTGGGACTGTGAAGGAAATTTGCTATTTGCTGTTAAAGGCATTGTTGTCTGAACTACATTTGTTTAATGTTAATTCAGAATTATGGTCTTGGAAGTTTTCATATTTATCTTGTGAATAAAGTTCACAAGCTGATGGCTGTATAACGCTGTGGTTTATTTTTGTCTGCTCAGCAAAAAGGCAGGCTGTTTTTCCCAGTTATAGGTCATCAAAATTCAGCTTTTTTTTTTTTTTTTGTTTAGGTCAGTGAGACTCTGGGAAAAGTCAGGGAATTTGACATTTGACTTCAACCCTCTGAAAACCCTTCAAGAAGGAAATCCAACACAGCGTGGTAAACGATGTTTGCTATTCCCAGTCAGCTGTGTCTAAAATTTGGTTTTAATGAAACATTATAATTACTGGCTTAAGAAAACAGTCCAATCCCTTCACCCCACCCCACCCCACCCACCAGTCCAGATCAAAGACCCATGAAAAAAAAAACATGATGGAAGCCAAAACCCATGCCTGCAAATGTGATCTGTCAGCCACTATTCAAGAACCTGGGAGCAGCTTGAGGGAGTTGGTGAAGTCCATGCCTCGAAGCATTTGTGCTGGAGGAGGGCTATTAAAGTACTATTTGCATTGATTTGCCTTTCATCATGTTTCTCCTATTCAATATTCATTATTTAATAATCTGGGAACATCCTCTGAGTGTGGTGATTCCATGTGTTTAGGGTGGGATGGGATCTCCTTTAGAACACCTGCAAAAAGGAACTTCATCACAACCTATAGAAAGCGATTTCAAAAAATAAAGTCAAATAAGGTCATTTGAATACTGGCATGTCAGATTTGCCCCTTTCCTTTTCCTTTCCACTTGACTCCGGTGGGCATCACCTAGACGGCTACTTGGACTCAATGACAGTGATTTTTATGAAAAACAGCAAATGAGACGGTATTTGTTCGTACAGTATTCCATAGTTACTGATGGGACAGTATTCCAATAAAAATAATTAATGGTTCAGTTATTGTATGTCCTAAAAACTGGTAACCCATCCATGAGACATTGAAATCGTGGACTTATGAGCTCGGGCAGCAGTTTTATCAGATATGGCAGTTTTTTGTGAAAATCGTGATGCCCTGGCCTCTTTGAGTGGCGTGAGGTTGTGTGTCCAATGCCAGCGCTGGACTCCTGAGCTGAGAATCGGTCCATGGGAAGCTCAGCATGCAGTTCTCACCCCTCTGAGACACTGAGATGGAGACTGTGCGGCTGATATATCGATCTGTCTGCCTCTCTCTCTCTCTCTCTCTCTCACACACACAAAATGAATTCCAGCTATTTATATATGGTCATTGTCATGCCTTTAGATCTATAGCTTTAATATAATAGTCCTTTCCATTTCCATGAACATTAGCAGCAGCTTCTGCTGTTCTCACTTCCCTTGGGTATTCTACGTGAGGAAACACAGAGTGATTAAGGATTACAGGGGAAGGCATGTTGTGCCTTAATTGCCAAATAAAAAAAATGACTCTTATTGACTTTGAGCTTTTACAAAGACTTCAGAGGTGCTGAGTAAAGGCAGAGGCGTTTGGGTGGAAAGCAGTGCCAGGCGTTTGGGCTGAGCTGTAACACCACAGTAGGCAGCTGAGTGCTGGGAGAGACTGATAAGACATCTGTGCATTTTTAAGTCACATATACGCCGTTTCAGGGGGGTGGGGGGTGAGGTGTTTGGCTGCAGTGAAGCAGGAGCTTCTGTCAATAGTTTACTGCTGATTCCACTCCCCTCTAGATTTGCCCATCAGCGGTGCCCTGTGGAGAAAGCTCTGGTGAGGAGAATCTTAATAATTCAGGAACCGTTTCTTTGCTTGCTGAAGCTGACATGCAAGGCTGGAGGTAACCTAGTTGTTAGGGATGCAGGGCTGCCATTATCACAAGAATTATAAGACGCACACCGAAGGCCATTGCAGGAGACTGTGTGAAGAGACTGTGGTGGCCTCATTGTAAACCTCTGGCAGGCAGCTGCCACATACCAGCAGAATAACTTAGTGACCTTGTGTGCAGCTGCGAGTTGAAAACCTGCCAAGAGTTGTTTGTGAAGTTTAAACAGGTTGATGCACTGAACAGAATAAAGTGCTGGACGACTAATACCATATTATAATCAGCATGAAGCATTATGTTAAGCCCATGCTTTTAGACAAGATCAGTGTTTTAAGTGCTGAAAAAAAAAAAAAACCCTGAAACTGAAAGTTTTGATTACATCTTCATGCACCAGTGGGCTTGAACAACATAATTAACATGATCATATTTCACTTCCCACTCCTGCCATCCTCACCTATCAAGCTAAACATTGCCTCACAAATCCTAATTAGTGTTTCACTCATTCACGGATTGAATGGAAAGTGTGTTGTGGGTCATGACTCTCTAAAACAGGAAAGCATTGGAAACATTCATTGAAATACTTGGCAGAACCATTTAGAAAGATTACTAATAAACTGAGTTCCGTAATATTTTTACACATTATTCTACATCACCGCTGTTTCCCTCCACAGGTTTATAAAGGGCTGGACATCATCACCAATAAGGTGACGGCAGAGGAACAGGCGCAGTGTCCTCATCACATGATCAGCTTTGTGGATCCGCTTGTGAGCAGCTACACAGTTGTGGACTTCAGAAACAGAGTTTTGTCTTTAATATCCTTTTTGCTGCATAAACCTACAGCTGTCGGCATCTGCAAAGTGCATGGATTTTCCGAACAGCAAACTGAAGGCTTTTCGAGACAGAAATTTTTGTTCATGTTTTAGAAGGTTTGGGTACTGTTTTCCTCCCCCTGTTCTTTCATAGGTGTGAATAATTCAAGATCAGATGTTTGGCTGTCCCTGCAGACGTGCTTTCTTTTGTAAGCACTGCAGCAATAAAAAAAAAAAAAAAAAAAAAGCAGCTGGAATCAGCTCCCCACAAGAACAAGAGTCCCTTTTTTAGTAAGTAATCGGTTGTACAACAGAACTGTAAATGAAAGCATGTAATGGGTTTATTCAGCAACGTATCCAGTAAAAAATTATACAGTGTGGATTGAAATCCTATAAATACTATAAGCTAGACACCAAATGGCATTTGAATATTTTTCAGTCAGTATTATTTTTTAAAATTTGGAAGTTCTGTATTGTAATTAATACTGAATCTACAACCATCTGACCTTTTGCATTCATATTCATTACCTTCAACCACCAGCTTCAAACTCCCCTTTCTGACACTCTCTTCATCCTCCACCTGCAGGAGAACCCCTCCGCCATTCCTCCTTCCATTCACACCGTGGCGAAACAATTTACATTTGCGGCATTTAGCAGACGCTCTTATCCAGAGCGACTTCCGTGTGCTAATTACAGTCTTGCTCAGGGACCCAGTGGTGGTAGTGCCAGAGGTGGGATTTGAACCTGGGACCTCTTGAGCCACAGGTCCATAGGCAAGCCCCAACCACTAGACCATCACCACCCCATTTAAACCATCCTCCAGTACACTTGGCCTTACTACCCTTCCATCTAGTCTCTCACACACAAAATATCAACCTTCTTTCTCTCCATCACATCAGCTAATTCTTACTTTTCATGCTGCCAACATTCAAAGTTCCTACCCTCACATCCACTCTACTAACCTTCCTGCTCTCCTCCTCACTCCGGACATGCCTTCTTCCTCTTCTTATTCTCCTCCTTTAGCCAACAGCAGCCCAGTTTCCACCAGCACCCTGTAGGCTAACAGCACTGGTGGTGGTCGTTGTTGACCGGAGCCTCGACCGATGCGGTATGGAAATATGTCCGCATATTGATTTGTACAAAAGTTTTACACTGGATGCCCTTCCTGGCCTAACCCACCCCATTTTTTCGGGCTTGGGACCGACACAAAGAAATACACTGGCTTGTGCATCCTTAGTGGCTGGGTTACCGCTGCATGTGTGTGTGTATGGGTTTGATGCAGAGGACGCATTTCATTGTGTTTCACTGTGTGCTGTGCCATGTTTCATAATGACAAACAATCAGCTTCACTTATATTATAGTATATTATGACTAAACAGTTTCGTGGTTATAATTACTGTTCATTTAGTTGTGTGAATGTGACATTTTTCTTGCACCTCCACTGAAATTCTATGACATTTCCTAGTAGGTTATGAATGTGCCCCCAACTGTGAACCTACTCCCATGTGCACTAGGCTTCTGGATTTGTGTGTGTGTGTGTGTGTGTGTGTGTGTGTTCTTCTTTTCCCTGCCTGCTGCAGCAGTTTTTTTAGGAGGGAAGTGAGCACTGATCGTTGAGGATATTTATAGATTGGGGAGATGCTCTGTGTGTTTGATAGCGGGGAGGAGGCATCACTCTGAAGGCCAGAGGCTCAGTATTAGGAACACATGGGCGCTCACACTCCCGGTGCATCTACACACAAATAAAACTGGCCGATGTTCTACATTTTATTTAGTTGGCTTCACAGATTGCCACTTCCAACATAAACGTAGTGCCTGCTGTTTAAGCAGAATTGCTTTAATGCTTCCTCCTCTGTTCCGGTACAGGAGTGAAGCACAGCCTAATCGATGAGAATGATAGAGGAAACTAGGGGAGTTGTCCTTATTCAGAGAGTGATGTAGCTCCTTTCTGAGGCCATATCTCTCTTTCCATCATCCTCATTAACATGCTCACGCTCTCACTCTCTCCCTCCCTCCCTCGCTCTCACTCTCACTCGCATGATGTCCCATATCCCCAATGAAGGGCCGAGTGAGGCAGGGGCATGGTGGGTGTGTGGTGCAGAATGTGTGCTTATGGGCCTTGCCTTGTCAGATCGGTTATCTAATTACTCCAGGGAGGCTCTGTTGCACTTTATTCTAATCTACACAGACGTGTCGGAGAAAAGATGTAATTGTCAGCACTGTCAGATATCAAGTGCATTTCTGAGCATAGTTTCATTGCCATACACTCGTTTTTAAAAGTGTATTTAATACAGTTTAATATGGTTTCATTGTTAGTTTTAGGGATACATTCAAGACTAAGCAGGTTTAGCTTGAGGAAAACAAAACTGCATATAAAAAATTTGTTGCATTGTTTTTGTGAGTGCTCTCTGAAAGGAAAATTTACATTTGCGGCATTTAGCAGACGCTCTTATCCAGAGCGACTTACATTTCCTAATTACAGGGACAGTCCCCCTGGAGCAACTCCGGGTTAAGGGTCAGAGGTGGGATTCGAACCTGGGACTTCTTGAGCTATAGGTCCAGAGGCAAGTATCCTACCACTAGACCACCACCACCCTACTTAGTGATGTGCTCTATGCATTTTAAGTCCCTGTAGTGTCACACAAACACTCTGTATCGCACACAACCTGCAATGGACTTCAACCGTCTTTGGACCAAAAGATGCTCAATATATATTAAAACAATGATTTAGGATGAAAAATGTATGTTTAAAAGATTTTTTTTCTAGCCCAGTTAAAAACAGAAGATCATTTTAAGAGTGTAGAATAGTATTTCCTTTACACATGATGAACTAATTTGTTCCCTTAACGCAACACATAGAGGACCTGCATGACCGTGAGAAACTGCCAATCATCGTTGGAGGCACCAACTACTACATTGAATCCATTTTGTGGAAAGTTCTTGTTGATACTGGGGTAAACACACGTACACATGAGCATTTTTGTGCTGTAATTAGAAACAAACCTCAATTTTTGACATTCCTCAGCAAAAGCAAGTGAGTGCTCTTTTGTGGGGCCAGGAGAACGGCACAGACATGAAGGCTGAGCTTGAAAAGCTGGGAGGTCCTGAACTTCACAGGCGACTTTTGGAAGTGGACCCAGATATGGCTGCCATGTTGCATCCTCATGATACGCGCAAGATTGCAAGGTATGCATGAAGTGGTCCAGGATGTGTTTTAGCCATAAATACATTTATCAAACCCTGTGTTTGGAGTCCTACAGCACAGAAGAGTTTACTTTCAGCCTAAAGTACCGCGGTGATCTAGTTCCATAGGTGGCTTCTTTTATATCCTGTCTGTTTAAAAAAGTTCTTCAGAACGAGATTTAATCAAGGTCATTGAAAGTGTTAACGGAGCTGAGAAGTGTATTAAAAGAAGTGTATTAAACTCAGAATAGTTTGCAGTGGTGGGGAACCAGACCGCAAAAGACCAGAAGTGAAAAATGCAATTAAAGACTAAAAAAAAAAAAAAAACTAGACCAAATGTGACCAATATGTCCAAAAGTATCCAGACAGATCTCTTAATTAACTAATACAACTATAAGTACTTCTTGCTAGACCAAGTATTCAGTTGTGCTCACACAGCTCTTGTAAACTCTATAGACGCACTTGCAACAGAATGGGACAGTTTGGAGCAGCTGCAAATGGTCACCATACCCAGTGGTGAGCATTGGCTGAGGTCTCAATCCCTCAACACTGTGCTATTCAGCAGTGAAACTGTGTTATCTGGGGTAGTGGTGCTCCTTCCAGTACCTTTGGAATGAACTACTCAAAATGTGTACCTCACATGACATGATAGCATGACTAAGCATTGCCTGAGAAATCTTTTTACAGTTGTGTTGTCTTAAACAAATGAAAAAATATATGACTAATTTATAATATTTATTATTTCTACAATATATAATGATTGTTTCTGCTGGTACCCCTTGTGATGCCAAAATACCTCTGAGGGCTTATTGGGGCATGGACTCCAAAAGACCTCTGAAGGTGTGCTGTGGTGTCTACCATATTAGACATTAGACAGTACCTATGGTTCCTTGAAGTATTGTTAGCTGTGAAGTGAGGTCTCCATGGATGACACTAGTTTATCCAGCTCATCCTAGTGCTGACTCTAGTGCACAGATGCTCGATCAGACTGAGATCTGGAGAACACCTTAAAAATCTTTGTTCCTCCAACCATAACTGATCAGATTCATTAGTGATAGAAACACGCAGCAAACATGTTTTTTGGACAATTTGTGAGAAACCTTCTGTTTCGGGATTTTCATTGACCCAGTCATCTACCTACTGCAGTTTAGCCCTTGTTAGATTTGCTCAAACCAGCTCAAGAACTGAATGTACCCATGTTGCCCAATATATTCACTCTGATTAGGTGTGTTTCAGAAATCAGATGTAATATTGTGGCTTCTCGGTATGTGCAGGATAGTATAAGACAAAATTGTACCCGTTATAATTTTTATTTAATTAATTGTGATTTTTATTTTTTAATAAAAAATGTAATACTGTAAAATAACAAATAGTATTGTAATCTGTCACAGGTATGAAATTCTCAGTATCCCTCACCCCCCCCCTAATTTTGGCACCAGTTGATAAAAACCTGTCTCTCCACCTGTGTGCCCGAGGGTGTGCACGCCTGCCATGTCATGCACATAGTTTGCTGTGCTTTGATTGGTGTTTAATCACTATCAAGGGGCCAATTAGCACCCTCTGCTTTGGGTTAAAATTCTGGCTCAGCTTTTTTGGCTAATTGATGCCATCCTTTTTGCCCCTGCATCATCCTTTGGGCGATCAGTCCCACACTCTGTATCAGGTCTTCTGCTTTTGGAATGGTCTTCTTTCTTATAGCTCAGACGGCACCCTCTGAAACTGTGCTTTAACTGCTCAGCTGTGACTTTGCCTTGCAGATAGAAAGGCAAAATGATCACAAAACCTCCTCTTGGATGCCTCAGTGAGTAAATGAAGAATTTAGTCAATCATGCACTGATCAGCCACTACATTAAATCTACTGACAGGTTGAATGAATAACATTAATTTGCTTGTTGTAATGTCACGTTTTGATGAGTAGGTTAGGCAGCAAGTGAACAGTTAGTAGTAAAGATAGTGGTTAGGAACTAGGCCCCAGAATTGGAAGGTGGTAGGTTCGAATCCTGGACTAGTATGTTTCTCTGAGGTACCCTTGAGCAAGGTACTGTCCCCATCACTGCTCCCCAGGCACTGGATATGACTGCTGAATGCTGCAAGGTGTGTGTGTGAGTGTATGGGTGGTTTGACTGCAAAGGATGAACTTTGTTGTGTTTTACTCTTTGTGGATCACGATGACAGTCACTTTCACTTCACTTTTCATAGCGCTTAAACCTACCAAAAATAGTGCAACCAATTAACAGGGTGAAGAAAGGCCAATCCATCTGCTCCAATCTCACTAAAGCAATACTGTAGCACAAACCGCTGGTTTATTAAGGTTATTGGTGGCCATGATGAAAAGCTGAAAATACTTGGGAAAAGATGGCTTACTCTAAGAATAAGGGCAACTGGCAGATGTGGTATGATGCTCTGAACGATATCCTACTGGGAAACATAGGTCCTAACATTCATATGGTTATTAATTGGGACCAGGAATATGGGACGAGAGGTCACATGTTCAGATCCCACCATTGGGTTCCTGAGCAGAACCCTTAACCCCAGGTTGCTCCAGGGGGACTGTCCCTGTTATCAGAAACTGCAGTCGCTCTGGATAAGATGGCGTAAATGTAAATGCAATGAATAACACCACAATCATTATTCAAGACCAATACAGTGTTTCACCGCAGTGGTATTCTCTAATAACAGAGATCTCTTCCAGTAGGATACGGCCTGCTTCACAGCAAAAACTATTCAGAAATGCTTTGAGGAACATGACAAAAAGTAGCCCTTCTTCACAACCTACTGGGCTTAAAGGATCTGCTTTAACATCTTGATGTCAGATTCCACAGCGTGCCTTCAGACCTCTTGTAGAGTCCATGCCTTGTCTGCTCAGAGCTGTTTGATGGCACATAGGGTACCTGCACAACACACAAGGCAGGGTGTGTTACTGGTATGCCAGATTGGTGTATTTTGCGTGTTGGGTACTGAACAGTTTATTGATACTAACTTTACAAAGCCAGGAACGGAGATACTAGTTTGTTATCTAACATTTTTGTGCTGAAGATTTACGTGAAGTTTTGGGGTTTGTAAACTACCACCAGTATTTAAATAATTATCTCATAGTTCACTACCACAATTTCATCAGAGCCATAAAGTCATCACAAATACAAGTAATATTTTGATGGTTTTTTATAGCCGTAGCTAGTAGTCCAATCAATAATTCTCTGTTCTAGTATTCTTATTTATTGTATTGTACTATTTGATCAATGTTGCAAAACGTGTGTGCATATTTGACTGAAATTCAGTTAAACTTAAAGCAAGAATCTTCTCAAACAAATACTTAAAGACAGATAGATAGGACCCCCTGGTCAGGTGTGAGGTTTGCTATATATAGTTGGCCATTAATAAAATTGTTGGTTGATTGATCCATTGATTCGATTTTTCATTAACTGATTGGCAGGAGTCTTCAGGTGTATCAGGAGACAGGGGTCCCACACAGCCTTCTGTTGGAGGAACAGCGAGAGCAGGACGGGGGAGATGGTCTTGGGGGTCCTTTGCGCTTCTCCGGTCTCTGTATCTTCTGGCTCTACTCCAACATGGATGGTATGATGGATCCTCCAGTCTGTAGGAATCTCTGAATCAATGATGTTTCAAATATTTCTCCTTAATTTTTGCTTCTTTTTAGTTTTGGATAAGAGGCTGGACAAGCGTGTGGATGAGATGTTGTCTTTAGGACTGATTGAGGAACTGAAAGATTTTCATCAGCGCTTCAATGAGAAGAAAATCAAGGAGAACAGGTGATGAACAGGAATAACATTTAATAAAAATGGTTGGAATTCAGGTGCTGTAATCAGTGTCCTCTCTCAGCCAAAGCCTCTGTAGCCCTCTTAAAATAGTCGTAATGTTTCCAAACAGGCAGCAAAATGCATGAATGAGACATTTAACAGGCAGAACCTGTTTGCTGGAGTTAGTGTTTAGCTTTTTTCCTACCCTGTTAATGCTGGGGCACTTGTTTAGCTCGCAGAGGAACAACAAACCTCAGGTTCTCTTTTAATAGTCTGTATTATTATGGGCTACTTTATTTGTCCGATTTAAATTGTTCTTCATGTTTTTCCCTTGAATGTTCTGGAGGAGGTGATAACAAATGTACGTACAGCAGATATGTGCTGTAATAATGTTAAGAAATAACTACTTTATTTCTTCTATACTGGGAATCTACCAACCTTTTCAACTATGGTACTGAGTGTTATATTTTGGTGGCTTGTTAGTAAAGGCACACAAAGCATCCGAAACCTGACTCTAATGGGGTCATGGTGCATGGAGGAGCAGAGCGATCATATTCTTTCATGTTAAGCTGCTTTCAGAAGGAGCTGGAGGCTCAGCCTATGACAGGAATCTTTGACTTTGCATTGACAGAATGAGAAATATGTTAATATGCTTTATGATCAATTATTTAGTACAGCAAACTTTTAAGATTTGGTCAGTTAAACTTCTTTTTGCGCAGATTTGAACTTTGTATGCTAAATGCTGTTACAAGAAAAGGCAAACTTTCTCTAAAAATGTTTGAATTTGTTGTAGCGATTTGTGAAATACTGAATGAGGTTCATAGCTGGCTCACAAGGTTTAGGTTTTCAGTGTTGCCTGGAGATGAAACGTTTCTGTAGTCAGTGCTGCAGATCCTGCAGCGGAATACTTTGGCAATAATGTTATTTTTTAATTGATTATCAGGAATGATTAAGGATGATCAGTTAAAAATGACACATGGCCATCGTTATCGGAACTCTGATTTGTATTTATCTGATCTTTTATTACATTTCATGTGGATACTTTTTGGTGCCTCTTGGGGTTGGTTTTTCTCATCTTTCTCTAATGAAATAATAAATTCTCACAATAACTATAAACTGCATCACGTTACCCAGTTCTAGGTCCCAGTATATTCACTTTAATAAATAAAAGAATTCAGTTAAGGTGTTAGAAAAGCAAAGTGAATGGTTCTGTTTTTGATTAGGTAATTGGAGTTAAGGAAATGGGGAAATGGTTTAATTCAAAGCTGAGTCCTGACAATTATGGTGTCGTCTGAGTTTTTAGGCCAAGGGTGTGGTGGTTGCAGAAAGTCAGCGATGTAAATTCATGAATGACTGAATCACGGATATACTTGCTTTAAGATGTTTACAACTTCCTTCTGTGTTGTAAAACCTTATTTCATGGAGAGCAGGAGTCTGTTCAGTGTTACTGGTGTGTACTCGGCTATAGCAGAATCTTCCCAGTGTTCCCAGAGTTAGTGAGGTGACAGTCACCCAGTGACCGAAAAAAACAAACTAATTAAAGGTCCTTTTATGGATCTGTTTAATGCAATCTGCATCGAGCCAGCCTAACAGAACTTTTAAACATACTGGGTGATGTAATGCTCTTTATTAAATCCACATTTACTGGACTTAAAATATGTTAGAGGTTCTATTAGAGAGCATTGTGTGCAGGCACTTTGAAGACCAAGCGTAAGTTTTCAGACATCAGACAAAAACGGCTCTGGGTCTTAAGAAAGACACAATCATGAGTCATACAGTTTTATTTCAGGCAAACAAAAGAGAACAGCTCCACACCCTTAGGTATGTGTGACGTTCTTTTTTGCTAGAAGGTTATTTCAATGCACTTCTATTTCCCTTAATGTGCAATTGAACATGTTTTGTTTGGGGGAAAAAACAAAACAAGTTTTAAATTTGATTTAAAAAATAAATTACTGATATTGCGGTCTTTGCAGTTGCTTGTGCAGCGATATTGGCTGATTGGCTGCACTGCGGAATGTGTGTGCATTCTCTGGGTGGATGTTGATGACACAGCGCTGTCTGGGGTCCGGCGATGGGTGGGGTTGCGGAGAATTGATGTGCTGGTGGCTGACTGCCCGGAGATCTGTCGCGACAGTCTGAGCCCCACCCCCACCTGACCTTCCCTGCCCCCCAATCAGCTACTGTCTTCACTCAGGGTAACGGCAGCAGCATCTGACCATCCTCTGACTTCATAAACTGGCCACCCAAGCACTTTTCTCCCTCTCCACTTTCACTGGTCTTCTCTCCCCCACTTTCTCCTGCGCTCGTCCCTCTGCTTTGCCTTTGTCTGCCTCCCTTCCGCCGGACATCTCGCCTTTCACATGGTGCCGTCACACAGCAGGAAGGTCAAACCTGGCTCTGTTCTTCAGTCTCTTTCTCTCTTGTGCGGGCGCACACACACAAACTGCACATCTTTCGGTCTGGATAGCCACCTCCCTTGAACTAATGATGGTCCTCTCAGATGTAAAGACAGGCATGAAGACATTACAATTCATATATTAATACTATGTAACAACGTTTTATTATTTACAGATATACATTTTTTTTTCTTTTATTTTCATTCCAGTGTTGAAATTACAGCTGATAACATGCCTTTAGTGTTGAAACAACTGGGATCTAACATGTGTAACTAACAGTTGTACTAGTGAGGGTACATGGACAATTTTAGCAACCACAAGTTTGATTAGTTGACTTAAAATAAAGGCAAGGCAGTGTGGCTCAGATATCTGGCCAACAACTACTACGACCACCAGTGTTCCATAGAGCTCAGTAATGGGCCCCCTACTTTTTTCTTTATGTACATGCACTCTTGGCAAAATAATATTCCTCCATGGTTTTTCATATGACTGTTACGGAGATGACATTCAATTCATCCTTTCTTTTCCTCTGAATGACCCTCAAATCTTGACCCAGATATCCACATGCCTGAAGAATGTTTCCACATGGATGATGGCTTCTGATCTTAAGCTTTGTCTGAATTCGATCCGAACCCAGCAACTGTTTCAGAACGCAGCAGCACGGCTGGTCTTCAGTACACCTAGATCTCCACACATCCCTCCACTTCTGTGAACCCTTCATAGGCTTCCTGCTGCTGCCTGCAGTAAATTTAAAACCCAGTGCTTGCATTCAAAGCCAAAAATGTTCCTGCCCTTTCTTACCTAACTGCAATGATCAAACCGTAGCTCGCCCTCTTGCAGCATTAGCCTGACCTCCCACTTCTCCAAAGCAGGAGATGTGTATCAAGGGGTGGAACAAACTTGACCGTAGAGCTGCTGAGACCCTTGCTGTCTTCAGACTGAAAACCATTTGCAGAGCACTAAGGATAATAAACTACACCTTCATGACTTCAAGTTACATCTCCACAAGAATACATGGAGAAAACATCAAACATGAAAGAATATTTTATGTGTAATATGTTGATTGGTGTAGCAGAGGTTTGGTGGCTTAATATAAGGCCAGGTTTTTTAGTGTGAGTGACATATTTTCTTTGGAAACTACAAAGCACTTGTGAAAAATAGCATCTGACAAGTGCTGTAAATGTAAGGAAACCATTTAAGTATTTAACTAGAAGGAGTACAATTACAAATTTGAGCTGGGCGGTCATGTAATATGTAATTAAAGCATTGTTGAACAGTCAGTTAAAATTGCATCAGCACTCCGTAACACCTGGAGCTGAGCATGGTCACCCTGTTGTTGGTTAGAGGCTTATTTGCATATTGCAGTCTTCTGTGATACCAGTATAACGGCCTTATAGAGATCTCTGTGTTATGACTTAAAAAAATTACATCAAAGATGTTGATTCAGCTTATGATGGAACTCTGGTAGGACAGGGGAAAGATCTCACTCTCCAGGTCACAACACCGTCCTAAAGAACTTGCTCATTAATCAGTTAAAGAATATATGCACACAAGAATGCATGGGTCATACATTGCTATCTAGCTGTTTGTATTTTGACTTATCACAAAAATTACACCTCTTGCAGTGTTTGCCTGGGCTTAGCTAAAAACAGCAAACTTCAACACAGCACTGCAGTATAAACTAGTTGCATTTCTGCAATAAAATGCGAAATATGATTGCATGGCTTGATCTATTTCCAGATGCTATGGTTACTTTGGTTGCTATGGTGTTGCTAGGTGGTGGTTGCCTAGGTGTTCCAGATGGTTGATTGGGTGAACATTTGGTGAATAAGTGGCATTGGAAGATCATGGGTTCGAAACCCTTACCAGTAGGTTGCCCTTACGTAACATTGAGCAAGGTATTGTCCCCATCACTGCTCCCTGAGAGCTTTTGATAGTTGCCCCCTGCTGCATGTGTGTATGAATTAAATGTAGAGGCTGGATTTTGATTCACTTCCTTGTGCTGTGTATTGACAGTGACAAGTTGTCACTTTCACTTCACTTTCACTTCATAAGTGATTTTGTGGAGAAACATTATGAAGATTTGTGACTTGCCATAACTATGTAAACTTAAAATAATAATAAAAAAAAAAAGCCAATGAAAATATCTTTAGAGATTTACATTTTGATTTATGACGCTGCACATGTGTAGTTGGTATTATTGACTTCAAAACCCTTTGGCAGTAGAATGGGATGCTCTTAAGGAGTTACACATGAACCTAAGGTTACCATGCATAATGGCAAACATTAGCTGGAAGGATATAAAGCTCCCCAGCACTGAGCCGAGAAGCAGAGAAGCTGTGTTCACTGGAGTGATGGAGCACTGTTGTCTGAGCTGGAGTTTATGATCTAGAACGGATCTTCCACCATCAGTAACTGACCTTACAAATGCTCATTTGGCTAAACGCAATCAAATTAATTCACTTCCCTAAGGCAACATACAGTTGATATATGTGACTTAGCACATACTGGGCATTAGTATTTATTTATTTAGTATTTATTATCCTTAGTAAGGCTGTGAAATATTCATTTGTTTATTGTAATTGGCTCAGAATTTTCTAATCATACAAACTGAAATGATTAAGGAAAGTTTTCACATATATTTTAAACTTCTTTCTTCTAAAAAGCAATGGTTTGTCTTTCAGTCAGGACTACCAGCACGGCATCTTCCAGTCCATTGGGTTCAAAGAGTTCCATGAGTACCTGACAGCCGGCCCAGACATCAGTGAAGAAGAAAGAAAGAATCTAAAAATGAAAGGTGATGCTTCCGTCTGCCACAAAGCTTGACTTTACTTTTAGTTTATGACTTATAAAAATTTCATAAAAATTTATGAGGACCATAGTGAGACCAGCTATGCTATTCGGGTTGGAGACGGTGCCACTGATGAAGACAGGCAGCAGAGCTGGAGGTGTCAGAATTAAAAATGCTGAAATATTTGTTGAGTGTGACAATGGACAGGATTAGAAATGACTATGTTAGAGGGACAGTTCAGGTTAGATGCTTAAATGGAGACGGTTGATCTGCTGTGGCGACCCCTAAACGGGAGCAGCCTAATGAAGAAGCAGAATACTGCACTGCTATAATACTGTAATTCTTTAAATATGCACCCTCCCTCCCCCACCCTGTTTTTCTGTGTTGTTGAACTGCATTGTCAACAGGGATCACAGCTGAGGGCACTGATCCGAGCCTGGTTTGATTTTATCGATCATTCGAATTGACTGTTACTCTGTGTGTATTTTGTAGGCAATTGAACCTTTAGGCTTTCTTTAATATCTGTACAGATGCTTGTAGAAATTATATGCCCCTTTATTTATCAGTTCGTGGAGACCCTGATACATGGAAGTGGGGAAGATGATGGGATACAATGAGGAAAACTGGCAGTGCTATAAATCTGTGCCATTTAAACTGTAAACTTAGTTTTGTCTCTGGGTCTCTCTCACAGGTGTTGAGGCTCTGAAGGTGGCAACTCGGCGTTATGCTCGGAAACAGAACAAGTGGGTCCGCAACAGATTCCTCAAGAGTAAGAGTGCAGTACTTACACCCTTTTAACAGGCAAAACCCGTCAATTTTGCAGAATGCAAACAGAGTGCTCCTGAATTGTAATCGGAGCATGGCTCTGCTTTTTTTCTGTGCTGTCCTCCTTTGCTCTCTCTGCTATTTTAGTGTTTAATGCAGTGTGCGAGTGACTGAGCGCAAAGAGGAGAGGTCTATTTCTGGTGCCCACGGCAACATAACACACTGAAAATCCCATCCTTCTGGGTTTTGCTGCAAGCGTCAGGAAAAAAACGGTAGCTATAAGTTGTGTGAAAGTGACTAATTATCATTAAGAAACACAGCAAACAAAGAAACGAGAAACAAAGAAATGCTTCCTCTGCATTTCACCCACCCAAACCATGCAGTGGGGTATTTAAAGTGCCCAGGGAGCAGTGATGGGGAAGGTACCTTACTCAAAGGTATCTCAAGGCAACCTGCTGTTCTGGGATTTGAACCCATGACCCTCTGATCCAGGGCCTAGTCACTAACCACTACGCCCCCCCGCCCCCATGGTTCATTGTAAAGCTTTGCTCTCAAAGGTAGGTTATTTATTTATTTATTTATTTATTTATTTATTTATTTAGCTAGCCAGCCCTGCTGAGTGCCTTCGGAGCCACATCAATACACAGCACATGCAGATTACAGAGGACTGAACATGCTTGATGTGTGTTCTTGGATCCACATGACACCAGTGTCATGTGCGTGTCTGTGGGTGTGTCCCCCCCCACTCTCGCCATGGTTTAATGGGCAGGCAATCACAGCCTTTAACGAGATGGGATTCACACACACCATTAAACACACAAACAAGGCAGCAGCCACAGCCTGCATGGGCCTCCTCCTCCGACTGCTTTGGGCTGCTGAACTCGCTGTACACGCTGCTCAGGAAGTAAAGGAGCAGCAGAAGCAGAAACTTAGAACAGAGTGGTGCAGAATGTACCCAAAACTTGAGCAAATTACCATTTATACGCTAGTTAAACCTTGAACAGGAATTCCACAGAATGCTGCAGAAAGTTGAGCTTAATCTGAACATAGTCAGAGAAGTTCACAGGGTTGTTGGAACTGTGTAGGAACTAAAGAACTGAACAGTTTGGCAACTAAGCAACATTGCAGACAGCTTCTACACAGTTACTATAAGTGCAGACTGAGATTTCAGCCTTAATTTGTTTTAAAATACATGGTAAGTAAGGCAAGCTAGTCATATTTCAGGATTTTTATATCGTCGATATTACTTTTCAAAACCTTTTTAAGGCTTAAGCATTAGTGGCTCATTTTGGACAGTAATTTAAATTATGTTTGCATTGATGTTGTGAGGTCTGGTTATCATCACCGCTACGGTAAAGAAATCAAATTTAGTATTTCCTGTCGTGAATAATTTCGTTGCAAGCTCTGCATGACTTTTACAGCTCAGTGCTTTAATTATGCTGTAAATTTAATGTTGGTTCGATTCCCCTTTAGCTGAAAAGTAACAGACAATTGGAATTAAGTGTCCCCTATTTTTGAAGCGGTAAATGAGGATGTTAAAGTCTGAAAGGCTTGGATCTAGGGTTGTATTTGGCCTTCAGAGTGGACGGAGAAAAAAACGCGATTGTGATCAAGAGAAGCATTAAGCAGTCACTGTTTGCCTGTAACTGGATATGCTTGAGGCTTATTTTCCCTCTGAACTGGAGTTTTCCCCTCGTATATTTTCTCCTCCCACCTTCGACCCCTCCTACTATCCATTTATCCATCCATCTATTCTTTCCATGCTCTTCCTGTAATGGACCAACATCCTGTGGGACCCCCTTTGATCTTTTTCCTGTTCTGCTCATTGACTGGATGTCAATCCTCCCTCCTCCCACTCCACCACCACCATATCTCCTCACTGTTCCACCACAACAGCAGAGTGTGTCTCGGATTTCCTGTGTTAGTCGTTTATCTCCCAAACCACTCCTCCCCCATGGCACCCCACCCCACCACCAAGCCTTCATTGTTTCCCCAGAGTTGCCTCCAGGCTTTGCCTGTTGTACTGCTGCTCTGAGGCAAGTGTGCTGAAGACAGTCCTCTGTCCACTCCCTCTTGGCCTATTAGCAATCCAGTTAGAGCTAAAAGGATGGAGAGGAAACAGTGGCTAAACCTGATTAAGTGTTTGTCTGTCTCCCGCCATATGGCCCCACACCCTACTGCCCTTAGGCCTGCCATAAGGCTTTCTTCGGGTTGGTGTGGACGGCTGCTTCAGAGGTGAGAAGCTATGACAGAGTAAGGCATGCTTTTAAAAAGTTTGCAGAGATGATTGTCGCCGCAATCAGGATTCCGAGCACTTTCCATTTTTAGATTATTTTAATTTGGACCTTTATTACATTTTATCATTACTGAACCAAATCTTCCACTACAGTTGATTTAGTACATTTCTAAATGATGCACGATAGCTTTATTTTTCTTAGACAGATTGTATTCGAATGGCAACAGTTACTTTGGTTTGTACCTGAGAGCTTCGGGATCCCTGGCCCACATTCTGTGAAGCCAAAAGAAAACACCTCAAACATTAGCCTACACTGTTCATTCATTTTACCACAGATTTCTATCTCAATAATGTTCTGTTTCTTTTTCAGCACCACTGAGCAGCATTGAAGCTTATAAACATCTGCTGCTGTGTTTGACCCACTACCCTACTCCATACATGATCAGCTGACCAGTTGCCTTTCTGCTGTTACAACCACACAAGTGTTGTCCTCACTAGACCTTTTCTTTTCCTTACATTGCCTTTTATTGGACTCCTGACCTGCTTTCAATCACAGTTAAGCCCCCCTCCCACCTCCAGGGCCTCATGGGGCCCTCAGCTGACCGACCTAATCTGGTCAGTATAAGCCGGCTGCCTGGAATTTGCCTGTGTGGCGGGAGCCAGGAGCGTGAAGCCACAGGGGGATTTAAGGCCCCCTGGGATGCTGAGGTTATATGCAAAGTGTTTGACTCAGTGTTTCTCCCCTGTAGGAGGCGGCACTGGGAATTTTGACTTTTCCTGCTTTTTAATCATGGATATTGTTTGGGTGTAAAGGAATGAGTGTTTTTAAGTTTGGAACCAATAGTAATGAGTCAGTAACATTTATTCTGGGAAAGCATGTTTGACATGTTTACATGTAATAAACTTTGTAATGCCCTATAATAACCGATTATTTTGCAGATCTCAGTACATGACAGGAAGCGTAGTGAGTGATATGAATAGTTTTTTTACATGGAAGAAATGGGGAAATAATTGGATTTGTCAGCTGTCAAAATAGTCCATAATAAAGGTGTTCAAGTGTTTGTATTACATTGCATTAACAAAAGTGAGGGAAAGAATATTCAGGTCTTTAAAGCCAACCTGAAATCAATTTAAAAAAGGGATGAAAAACCTTGTTGGTTCATGTCCATGGTTGTCGAGCTTGTAATAATTAAATTTTTCACTTCCCTCTCTTTCCACCTGTCGTCTGGCAAAAACGCTTAGCTCGCTCAGAAACCCGGAGTTTCACTATGAAATATGTTACAGGACAAAATGCATTTATCATCAGATTGTCATCCAACCGAAACACTCATTTTATGTTTGAAAGGCCTTTGAAATGCAACATGAAAGTGATCCGCTCTTCCCTGCAAACACATCAGTGCTAGTCGCCTTTTCTGGGCTAGACCTAAAAACTTACTCTAGGTTGCACTGTACTCTAACGACAAGTTTCTTGTGCTTCTGCTCCATTTAGCCTGCAACAGTGTCCCAATTTATTCTATTTTTAAATAATTCTTTCTTCTTAATGTCTTTAATGTCTCTCTTAAATACCTTTCTTTCATGTGTCGAACCATCTGTCTGTTCATTAACTCATACAAATACTTGTCTATCAAAATTAGTAGGCACTGGAATGCACATGACTAGTCGATACGGTAATTGATTAGTGAATTATTTGTTATTTGCAGCCCTGAGGATGTGTGCCAGTATGTATAGGAAGCACAAAGGCTCTGTGTTGAGTGTTAGCAAGCATCTGTCAGTGTTTGATTAGAGGCAGGGTATTATTTGTCCCAGCACAGGGTTTGCATAGAATAACCCCCCGCCCCCACCACCCCCCTTCCTGAATGGCCATTGTTGGCTGTGTATTGAACTGTACACTGACTGTTACTGCATTAGACAAGCCAGTGTTTTGAATGATGTGGCCTGGCCCAGACTGACCCCACAGTGGCTTGGAGGGGAAAACCACCCACAGAATAGTCTGTCTGTCTGCAGTGGAGAGGAACGTGCAGGCGCTGCAGCTCACATGTTACAGGAGTTAATTGACTTATCCTGGACAATCGTGCTTACTCTGCCGTACAGCTGTGAGTTTCATTGTGTCGTGTGGTTTGTGTTTAAGCGAGCCTATGAGGAGGCAGTGGTGAATTCAGTGCTGATGAGGCATACGGTGGCAGTTCCTGGCTGCCAAGAGGAGCTTATGTGAGCATTAAGTAACGGCTCCTCTCCTTTTGTCAACAGCAGGGGAAACTTAAGTAGGATGTGTAACAGGTGTGACACTGAAACGTGTCCCCTAACACACTGCAACCTTCTCTCTCTCTAGAGGCTCTGCATTACACAAGCCATCTCATACTTAATACGTCTAGTCAGTGTTTGGGGCTGTCAGCTGTCAAGCTGTGTGCACAGGGCAACTTGCACTCAGTAAGGCAGTTTCAGAAGTTGTTTATGTGCCCCAAACCGGACTGTAATGCCAGGCCCTGTCGTTACTTGACAGTGGCACCATTTTTTAACACCAAATACTTCCAAAGTAATAGTCTGTCGTGTTCATATTACTCACACAGGAATTTTCTTCAGTTGGCAATATCTTGCAGGAAGCATTAACAATACAGAATCTCTATTCAAGAATTCATCATTACATACGGACTAATTCCTTGCAGCTGAAAATATTAACCAATAAAATCAACAATAACAGTATTGACAGCTAAAAGTTGTTAGGGTTAGAACTACAGGAGTAGGAAATTTGTATGCATTAGATTTTAACTGAGCGTCAAAAAGAGAAACAAACGTTCGGAACCTGAAAAGTGAGGCCCCAGCTGGAAGCACAAAATTGTTGGTTTTGCAGCAGGAAAAAACACCTCAGAGAACAGGAATAAAAATGAGGGCAATTCTGAAAAGTCTTGCCTCAGAAAAGGTTTATTAGTTTATTTCTCGAAGTGTGTTTTCATTATAAGCCCTGTAAGAGTACTGTGGAATCAGCCGCTTCAGTGAGATATTATTGATTCCAGCTAATAATTGCCATAGAAGGTGTGTTTTAAAGTCTGCCATTTGGAATAAAATAACCACAACTTAAACTGCTGGATATCTTTTAGCAAGGCTGTAGATCACTCTATTCCATTCAAATGAGAATTGATGTTGTTGGTAGGTGTTTATGGAAGTAGGGCTTGGTGTTGAAGTCAGTACAGCAGTATTTTGCACAAAGTTGTTTTCCAGGTCTTACAGCTGATTGGCACAGTGGAGCAGTGGCTTGTCTTGTCTCCTCGCACTGAGAAGATTCTGGGATTGATTCCCGGCTTGGATAGCCTGGATCCTTTCTGTGTGAAGTTTCCAAGTTGTCCTCATGTCTATTTGCGTTTCCTCTGGGAGCTCTGATTTGCTCCACAGTCCAAAGACCTGCTTTTCAGCTGGATTGAAGAGGCCAAATTGGTCCCTGGTGTGACAGTGTGTGTGTGTGAGTTGTCCTTGGTAGGGTAAGTGATCAAGATAATGGATGAATGCATGGATGAATTGATGAAAGTTGAAAAAAGGTTAGTTGGTGGCTGTGGACTCTCATGTGCATATATTGTCCTGCATGTAAAATTTGTCTAGACGTAAACCTTACGGCACATTTACACATTTACCTGCCAAAACCCCCTGCCAGCCCATAACATTTAGCTCTACCAGTGCCCTTCTCCATCACATAGAGTGATCTACATCTCCATCTTTATGCAATAGTCAGACAAGGAAAAGTGAAAATGACTATACTTGTCATTGTGAAACATGGCACAGCACACAGCGAACCAAATTACACCTCTGCTTTTTACTCATACACACAAACACGTTGAGCAGGGCGCAGCTATTGAAAGCGCCCAGGAAGTAGTGATGGGGACGGTACCTTGCTCAAGGACCAATGACCACCTGATCCTGGGGCCAACTCCCTAACCACTAGGCCACCGCTGACCATGTAGTTGAAAGTGGAAGCCCCTTGGAAGAGTATGTGTAGTTTCTGAATTTTTTTTTTTGTAAAGAGACACAACCTGTGCTTTCTGCTAATGATACCATGGAACTTTAATATCATCAGATTTTATCCGGTGTGCGATATATCGGGTGCTATTTTCTCTCACTCTTTATCTCTAGTTAAATATCTGCAAGTGCACACTCTCACAAAGGAGAAAACATCATGGTAATGAAGGGCAAAGTCCTACAGCTGGAGCTGCGAGACGGAGACAGGTGCTCTGTGCTGAAATGCCCCCCCCCCCCCGCCTTCCCCTCTTACAGGCCCTCGTATCACAGAAGCAGCAGCAGGTGTTCTGCCACAGTTTGCTCTTTGACGGCCCTTTCTGTACTTTGGCTGTAAGCTCTGGCAGCACAAACGCAAAGCTCAGTTCCTTGCTGCGCTGGCCACTGCTATAGGCCCTTTGCAGCACCACCACCCTATTGTGGTTGACACTGGAGAGCTCTGTGGTCAGAAAGCCTTGTTCGCTCCCCTTTTCTCTGCATCTCTTTCCATTCACATCCAACAGGATTATTTTACTTAGATTTCACTGTGATTTGAAGTTAAAAGAGGGGAGGAGCCCCCCGTTGAGCATATGCTCTCCCGCAGGCAAGCCGCCCTGCCCTTCTGCCCTGACCCTTTTAGCCCCGAGAACCATAGAGGGGAGAACTTAAAAGAAACGAGAAGAAAAGAGACGCGTTCTCCTCCACTCTCCACATGGCTCAGGTAGGCCAGGTGCTCCAGCGTAGGCCCACCTGCTGCCTGTCTTGTTTAAAGAGCATAAAAGAGGACAAAAAGAGAGCAGGCTGAAAGGGAAACCCAATCTTTGATTAAGAGCAGCGGCAGGCGAGAGGCAAGTAGGGGCACTGGAGGGTAAGGTGTGCTCCACACGAGCCAGGTGGGGTCGTTTTTGTTTGTTTTTCTGTCCGAGCATGTGCGCGCGCGCGTGTTCGTGTGCCCGTATATACAAAGAAGACGGGGGAAATGCGAATGCAAAAGGAAGTGCAAAGAGAAAATGACCCTTGTGTGTTTGATTACAATGGCTTTGCTATTAAATACTTTTGGACAGTTATACATTACTGCATTGGGAAGTTTTGGTAGTTTAACATTGTTGCATTTGAAAGCCTGCCCAGTTATACAGCAACATCAGTTGAACACTGATTTTTACACTGACTTCTTAGATTATATTTAGATTATATATGAAGAAACATTGGCTCATGTCATTTTCATGTCATCAATGTACCCTCCACTTGTAAACAAACTAGGACCACCTGTTTCCTCTCTTCGCTGCAGCAGATGAAAGAGAACAAAAAGTGCGGCTGAAAAGAGAAAGCTAATCTTGATTCCGAGCAGCAGCAGGTGAGGGGTAATGTAGGACTCCATTCTAACACATTGAGAGTGTTTTGACGGGGTTTCGAGAATGCATCATGGCTTTCAGGCAATATTTTGTTACATAGAGACCAAGAGCGCATGGCCAGTAAAGGTGCAGGGTTTTCCCAAGGCATGGACACGCCGCACTAGAAAGAAAGCGAAGCATTTTATCAGATGCTTTTGCAAATGTATTTCCTTATCAGTGCTCATGTTCGTCGTAATGTATGGTGAAAGTGAAATAGAAGCACATGGATTTCACCGAAGGATGCAGGAATGTGGCATCTGTTTGACACCTTTTGGGTTCTGGCCACTCAAGGTATAATACTCTCCCTCACTGCCTCGGAGTCCCTCTCTCTCACTTTTTGACTAAACAGTTTGTGAAAACTCTGAGCTTTTAAAAAGATTTGAAAAATGCCATCTCATTATAAAGAACCATGTTGCATCCTTTCACCTTACTAGCATTCATCCATCCATCCACCCACCCATTTGTTTGTCTGTCTATCCATCCTTCCATCAGTCTTTGGCTTCATGTTTACCGGGGTCTCAGTGCTCTTAGAACGTAAGGAAGAGAAACACACTGGACATGTCGTCAGTCCATCACTGGACATGCACACAGACACCGACAACTACACAACAACCACACAAGACACATTTTAATATTTCGAACCATTTCAAATGCATGTCTATGGACTGGTGGGGGAAACCAAAGCTTCCAGTGGAAACCTGCAGAGAGATAATGAGGACATGCAAACTCCACCAAGAGAAGGTCCAGGCTGCCCCAGCCAGGAATCAAGTCTAGAACCTTCTCACTTTCAGACAATGCTGTCCCAACCGTTCAAAAGCATAATTTTTAAATGATTTTAAATGATTCTTCACTTTGTGTTGCTATTGGTCATTTCATTAATCCCTTTTACCTTTCAATGTTGTCCTGTGTTTCTGCTTATATTGAATTGCTCTTTGTATTTTCTGTTTGTATCAGACCAGCACTTACATTTTGTGGCATCTCTATTGAGTACAGTGGGGCACAGTTGTGCTCCGGCCTTATCGGTTCTCTCTGAAGGAAGTTAGTTAGTAGCGGGATTCCCTACAATTGATAAATAAAACAAAGACGTTGAATAAATTTGAATAAGCAAACGTACCTTAAAGATTGCTTTGAATATGTCTGGGCTTCTACATGATAGCCTGTGGCCTTAGGGAAGGCCAGCAAGACTGAAAACAGACTCTGTGCCTTTATCACTTCTTTCAGGAAGTAATTTAGCTTTTTTTTTCTTCAAAGTACTGGAATTAACTGCAGTGCCACTTCGCTGGATTGGCTTTGATAAAGCGAAAGGACATTAGTCATTGCTCTTTAATAGGGATATAGGCATTTGATTTTATCAGTGGGATTTTTCCACTTAGATGAGAGAAGGACTGGCCACCCACTTGGTAACGGTGGGTGAAGTTGGTTTTCGTACCGTTCAGCGCAGTGCCAGCTGGCTAAGCCCAGTGAGGCACAAGGGGCAGCTTACGAGAGGCTTCTACCTTCTGGAAACTTTGCCTTTTTGGTCTTTTCTATCGTGCTTTATTTGGCTTCAGGCTGTTTGGAGTAGATTAACCTGTAATTGATTTGGATAATTGAGCCATTGTAACAAATAGGATTAGCACAGAAGTATTAAGGGGTCTATTCATGGCAGCAAGGCAGTGAAGTCCAATATGATCTTTTATTTGAAGATCACTTCTGCCTTTGCTT